>CM076577.1:1126432415-1126934059 GCA_034641835.2 Pinus albicaulis | reverse complement strand
GCTGACCGTTTCTTTTTGCGCGAAATTAAAATTTTTTGGCCAAGAAATTCCCCAAGGCTTTAACTCTCTCGTTGTGCTCTTTTCTTCCTTCTCATATTTTTCTTCGGCTTAGCAATCTTGTCCATCTGCATCCTAGCTGAAGATCTGCTTTGCACTAAAGCTACTGCACTACTCCCTCTAACACTGACAAATTTCGATCTGAAAAATCTTCTTCTCTTCGAGCTCCCTCTTCAACTCTACTATTGAGCTCTTCTATGCTTCACCTGCGCTCTGATACCATGTGAAAATTCCTAAATCTGGAACCCTATTGCAGCAACTGGAAAATAATCACCTAATTGTTAATCTTCACTTAACAATTTATTTGCAATTATCTATGGCAAACACTAAATACATCACACTGCAACCTACACAATTATAAAAATGTTGTGGAAACAAAATACAGCGTAGGAAAGAAATAAACACACAATTGACGTCATTATTTTTGGACAAATGTCCCTGGAAAAACACAATGCGGGAAAACCAGTGCAGCGGTTGAGGGTTTGTATTGTTATGCAGTAGTTTCTGAATACAAGTCTTTGGATGCCCAAACTGGCAATCCAATACAAAGATAAAACTAGAAAAAAAGATGGTGAGAAGATCTCACACTGTCACTGGAAAATCCGACACTGATCTGACTGGAGGTGAGCCTTTTGCGTTGTCTCTGCACAGTATTTGTGTTTGCCCACGCAATCACTCTGTCATTGCTGTTGGGACTACGCTACACCTCCTCCTGATCCCCTGCGCTGGAAACTTCAACCCTCTAGCCTCCCAGTCTCACACCTCGCCTCCGGCACTAGATCTCAATTGTTCCCTAGCAAAATTGCGAAGTCCTTCTAATGCTCTGCGTGTCACTGGCCTGCCTCTCTGGACTTGTCTCTACCTTCTTTGCCTTGCACTCTCTGGGTCAGGAAAAACTTCCTCCGACAAACTATCCCTGCCCCTCACTGCAAGAAATCACTCCTCCGGCAACTGTTACGCTGCTCTCTTGAGAATTCGATCTCTAGAGCTCTCACTTGACATGTCCTCCAAGTGCCCATTGAGCTTCTTCTTATAATCTTCTCGTTGAACATTCAACGGCCCAAATTAAATCCTTATCAATGGCTCAGATCATCTTGACTTGATTTCTGTCTTTTTCTAGAAGATTCACACTCAGTTTAATTAATACCCTTTAATTATTTCAATTTCTTAAGTTTAGACTTGGGCATCCATTAAAAATAATTAATTATTTTAATTAAACCTTCTCCGGGTGGAATTTCCCAAAACAATTTTTGGTCTTGGAGAATGCATGTGTCCTAGCCTCCTTGCAAATTCTTGAGGCTAGAGCACATCCGATGCTACAAAAATCAACACTGGAGGGCAATTCCACCCAGAGAATAGCATCTTGTCTCAGAATACATTTGTTTGCAGGAAGGTTCTTCAATCATTGAAATTCGATTTTCAGATCTGGGGTTTCTCTGAAATTATTTAAATTCTAGGCAAAATAATTTTCGAATCTTTTTTTTTAGGTTTCGATTTTCAAACCCTCTCTTCCTTCTTGTGTTTTCCTTCATTCCTTGTTGTCCAGACCTCTATCTACACCTGCGTTAAGCCCCTATCTCGAGCCCTACTCCTCTCTTTTCCGAGCTTGAGCCTCGGCCTCATCCACGGCCCTGTCTTATTCTGCGTCGGCATCCCTCTGCCTTCTCGCAGTCTTTTCTTGATGCTCTTTGTATCAATCGCTTCTCTTGCTCCTTTTCCCGCGTCCTCATCTTTTGTCTGCGAGCTCCCTTCTCCCTCTCGCATATACCCTCGCGTCCCTCATCCTTCATCTCTTGTCCGCTCTTCTTTCGCTTTCCCTGAGTCTGCATCCTCCATCTTTTCCTCAACGGCTTTTCTCTCCTCTACCCGAGCTTCCTTGTCAACCCTTCTACTTGCTTGTCTACTCTCTCTTCACCTTTGCGTGCTCCTTCCTTGTTGCTCCAAGCTACCTTGCAGCCTTTCCTCCTCACTGCATCTTAATCCATTCCTCCTGGCTGCCTCCTCTCGCTGCCCTGCTCCTCGTCGATTTCCTCAGCCTTTTCTCCCGCTCCATTACCCTAATCCCTAAACACAACACAAAGCAAGCAAAAGTTTTCGATTTGACTTTTTGTTGTGTGTTTTAAAGTTTCGATTTTGATTTTTTTTTAACTTTTCGATTTTGATTTTTTATTTTTTATTTGTAATTTTAAAGTTTGGCCTTTGGGCCTTAAATAAAATTTAAAATCAAAAAATTTCAATTAAATACTAACATTTAAAAAAATCTAAAACTTCTATTAACTTTTAAAAAAATTTCAAAATCTTTTTTTTTTTTTTTGATTAAAAAATCAAAAAATAATAATTATTAACATTAGTTAAATTTTCGCCGGATGCGGTTGCCTCCAGTTCATGATGGGACTCTCGTCCCTCAGTGCCTCCCGAGGCAGTCCTTCTGGGCAGGCCATCTGGCCTCCCACACTTGCATTTACAGTGGCATTCAAGTCGCCACCCCACGCCACCTTAATTGCTCTCTCTGGAATCGTCTTCGCAGCGCACCTTTCACTTGTTTCATCCCGGATCTTGGCATGGATTGGCATCATTTGCATGGAGTTTGCCCCGTCTGCTCTGCTACTGTGTTTCACCGAGCCTCATGTTCGTCTGCCTGCGCGGAGCCTAGCGCTCGAACGCAGACAAGCCGACGGTGTGAATTGTTATGTTGTCTGTAGACCACCCCGGAATTCCATTACTCGCACAATCAATTCTGTTTTTCAAATTCGCTGTATAGTTCTTTTGGCCTGCCACAGTCTCTGCTCTGTTGCCCGTCTCATCTGCCTTCTCCCTCCGCCATGCCTCGGCTCTGCCATCGCATGCGTTGCCGCAGAGGCTCCAATCGTGGCAGAGCTCATCGAGCTCCCTCGTCTCCCGCCTCTGATTCCTCGTCAAATGATCTCTCCTGTCACTATTCCTCGGATTCTAGAGGTCACAGGGGCAGACCCCGTGGCCCCCTCACTACGCCTCCCTCTGTGCGTCCTCTGTCTCCTTTTGTCCTCGCCCAAGCGCCTCCGGTCCACCCTTCTGCAGCTCCATCCGTTCCTCACCCGTTCTCTTCTCCCTCCCTGTGCCAGTCCTCTCAACGCGCAGAGTTTACCTTCGACTGTATGTTTGAACGACCGGTCCTCAGAGCTCACGTCACGGTTACGGTTTGTGAAGAATCTTCCCGCTTGGTGCCATCTACGTCTGCTATGCCTGGTCCCTCAGTCGCTTTCCATGGACCCACAGCACCTTGCCCAGCCCCTGCAGAATTCGCCAAGGATTCCTTGGCCCAATTAAATTTGGCCCCAAATGTTTCTACGCAGGTCCAGAATATGGAAGGCGTGGACAAAGACAAGATGCCTTCCTCAGTTGATGAAGGGAGGAGCAACGGCGAGTTTGGTTGCAAGATTGTTGAAGAACCGCCCTCCTCCACAGATGCACAGTAATCAAAAAATGCCACAGAGGTTTTTGTTCTCCAGGTGCAAGGTCTTTATGCTATTTCTGGTTTTCCTACTTTTTATCCCTCTGCTTGCAGAGTGGCATGCTATCTTTTTGATATTTTTGACAAACAGTTTGAATGTAACGTCGGTTACCCTTTCGAGGGCGGCGAATCTTAATCTAAATGGACTGGTTTCCCCACTGTGGGCAGTCCAAACTATGAATTTTCATGGCAGTCAAGCCCTGTGCTCAGGCTTCCACAACTAAGACAGAGGCAGTCTTGTACTTTATGTTAAATATCAATAGATTTAGTGTTACTTAGAAAAAAAAGAAAAAAAAACATTAGTTAAATTTTTTAAATTCTTGTAATTCTTTTTTGTATGATGTATGAAATTTTGGAAATCAAATTTTGAACTTTATTTTTGACATAGGGATTCTCTAGCCATACATAATGTTTTGAATTTCTTTTTTTGGGCTTGAGAAAATTACTATTGTGGGAAAAAATTAAAATCACTATAGTCAAAAGCCAATTTAAATTTTTTAATATCTCTAAAGTTTGACTATAGGAGAAAATATTTTTTTTGGATTTGAGTCATTTAAAAAAATCATATTGTTTATATGCATAATTATTTGAAGAAATGTTTAATGTGACTAGCATCTAAATTTCATGGTATTTCCTCGCCTCGCTATTAATTATTGAAATTTAAATGCTAAGGCTTTCATTATTGAATTCTTCGGTAACATTTTGAGATCATTGGTTTTAATGCTTGGTAATTATTGAAATCCCTTATTTTTTTGAAGGAGGAAGTTAGCTTGAAGTTTGCATCTATTTACTTGAATTGTTGGATATTTATCGAATGCTTTAAGTTTGGAAACTTTTGTGTTTTATTAAGTACTCTGTTGTGGAACTGTGATAATTGTATATCTTTCAATAGAGTATTTTTTGAGCATGTACATGATTGGCAAAGTGCTTATTATTTAAATCATAATAAATCGTAATCTAAGTACTTTGGGTCTTTCACATCGCGTTTCGCTAAAGCATCTCTTAACTCTCCTTGCATTTCGCATTTTAAGTTAGTCTTGCATAATTAAAATTTACTTCCAAGCATAAGCTTGGTCAATAGAAAGATAGGCACCCATCCATCTTTGCTTGAGAAGCCTGGTTTTAATAGTACTTGAAATGGTGACCTTGCAATCATCAGAGCCACAGCTCTTTGCAACGTCGGACGCACTGGGTACGTCAAATTTTCAGGAGAGGTATTGTTAATCACACCATAATGTGCTTCACCTTATCTTCTCTCTACCACTTACTACGAAATCAGGCTCAATATAGAAAGGATTGAAGGGTTTAAACTTAGAATAGGCATTTAATTAAAAATAACCAAGATTCTTGCATTTCACGTTAGTCTTAAGATCTGCATTACATATAGGATAGTTATTCATCCAAGCAGCAGTTGCTCATCAATTACTCGGTCTTAAATTTCTTAGCGAGATAGTTGACTCCATAAGGGCACTAGTATCAATAGTCTAAATCTAATCTAATCCTTTAAATCTTGCTAGATCTAATACAAGTATTTGGTCGCTTACTTGTGTCTCCCGAGCTAGTTGGTTCCCAACTAGTTCTCCTTCATTCCATTTCCATAAGGTCTACCCCCCTTAGTCTGTTGTAGCGAGACAGCTTAAACGGAGAGATTGGGGATCAAGGTGATAGCCCCCACTCTGAGTCGTTGTCGTAGTGCCTACACATTCTGTGACAACATTTTTTGGTGTCATTGTCGAGGACCAATTTATTGGACCTTGGCTTTACGACATTCATCTCATTCATTTTCCTCATCTTTCATCTAAGGTGTCCAAGTTAGATTTTTGTCTGGGTGGCAACTCCATTTCCTTCATCTTCTACAGGAGCTCGTCCTAGAAGACATCCAAGTAGCTTCGTTAATCCTACTTTGGATTTTGAAAAGGCTCTCAAAGTTTGATTACACAAGCTCTCTTCTTGTGCACCTCTTGTTAATCTCAGGCAGGAAGATCTCTCTGATATCCATTCGCTCTTCCTTGATCCTGTTCAACAAGACATCATGGATGACTTGTATCTTCCTTGTAATTTCACTAACATTCAAGATTATCTGCATGATCTTCCTGATAAAGGGATAGGTAAATTACCTTCCTTCCAAGGCAATAATGCAATAACTGTTAAAACTCATCTCTATAATTTCAAACATTTCATTAACAAATGGGGTGGCGCTAATGCTAGACATGAGGATGTAAAGATGAAGCTATTTGTGCTATCTTTGGAAGAAGATGCTTTGGAGTGATTTACTGAGAAAGTTGATCATTCTTTTGACTCATTACAGTGAATCATTTATGCCTTTAATGATAAGTTTGGAGATAAAAAAGAAGAAAGGCATTTGGATAAGGCTATCAGTATCATAAAAAAGAAAGAGGATGAGACGATTGAAGAATTTAACAAGAGATTTAATGGTATTATTAAGGAAATATCTCAAGATTATAAGCTTACTGATAAATCTCTTCTAGATTTGTATATTGATGCTTTAAATCCTGATGCCTCATATGAGTTAAGACATGCTAAGACCGTTGATTATAAGGCTTTCCAGGCTTTAGCAGAAGAACTCGAAAAAGGCATCGGGGAAGTCTGAAATTCCTAGCTTTGATAGCACTGCAACTAAATTAAAAGAGCCTAAGGGGAAAGAAATTAAAGAATCTGATGACGACCCTATGCAAAAATTACTGCAAAAACTTGAAAGCATGGAGCTTAACCAAGCAAAATTAATCTCTAACCATGCTAAGGAGATAAGTACTTTGCAGTCTAGGTTGGTCCAAATGGAAAGAGCCCAAGCGCAAAATTCCCAACCTAGGAATCATAATAATAATCAAAGTAATAATACTTCGCAACGAAAGGCCAATCTAGTGAGGAGAGACCTCCTAATCCGCTTGAATCTACTAATTTGGTCGATGAAGCTCCGCCTTATTGTAGGACTTGTGATGCTCTTCATGAAGAGGCTACTTGCCCCACTATTAAAAGAATTATGGATAGTGGAATGTTTGGGGCAAGTAATCAAATAAATGTGGTGGGTAAAGAATTTTCTTTGTCTATGGAAGATAGGATGGAAGTTAAGGAAAATAGTCAAGATGTTAGGCATTTCACATCTTCCCATAGTATCAATAATTTTGGGCATCAAAAAGATTTAATGGTTGAATTATTTGGTGAAAAGCCTTCCCTGGATCAAGTATTAGAAATTGCGAAAGACAAAGGATTAACTTATTAGAGAAGAGATAAGGATCAAGGTAACCATCAAGTTCCCTCTCGAAGTTTTAACCCTGGTCTGAATTTTGGATTGAATACTGATTTGGGATGATGGTTGAATAATTCAAAGATCTTGGTGCATGTCACTGAGATATTAAAGATTCCCTCCCAAAAGGCTAAGTTATTAAATGTCATCGAAGCCTTGCGTGTTAATATTTCTCAAGATAAGGCTCCTGAAGTTGTCTATCAAGATGCCCCTATATATTTGCAAAGTTTGGAAGCAGAGAACAAGGATCACCAGCCATTTTTTATTACTTTGATGGCTAATGGTTATAAATTGAATAACTGTATGTTGGATTTTGGTGCCTCAACTTGTGTCATGACCAAGGGGGTCATGGAACAGCTTAATTTGAGAGTTTCTAGACCGTGCTACAACATATGTGCCATGGATTCTAAGAAAATTGAAGTTCATGGGTTAATTAAAGATTTACAAGTTCATTTATGAGTTTACCCTAACATAATGATTGTTATGGACATAGTTGTATTTGATGTACCAGATGCTTGGGGCATGTTGTTATCAAGAAAATGGGCCTCTGATCTAGGAGGGAGTATTCAGACGAATTGAACTTATGCTATGATTCCTTCTCCTAGAGGTGAAGTGTTTGTAAGACTCAACAGAGAGCCCGAAAGAAGATTCCATGTTGAAGATCCTAAGAGACCCCATAATGAGATAATTAAAGAACAACCTGATATTGGGAGTTATGCTATTTTGTCTAACTCCATAGTTCCTTTCGATGATAAGGTTGATGAGAAGTTTGGGGGTCTAAAGGATAAAGTATGGTACATGTATTTCGATGGTGCATCATCTAGGCATGGTAAAGGTGTCGGAATAGTATTAACATCTCCCCTTGGTCATGTTTTCAAATTTGCCTATAGATTGGAATTTGAAGCAACCAACAATGTCGCTGAGTATGAAGCCTTGTTGTTGGGTCTTGAGTTGGCAAAGGTTTTAAGAGTTAAGTTGCTCAGTATCAAGGGAGACTTTGATTTGGTTATCATGCAAATTAAAAATAAATTGACATGTAAAAATCAATATCAAAATGTTGTATGGGATATTATGGAATATTTTGATTCCCTTGACCTTGAAGCTATCCCAAGAGAGCAGAGTAGTTTGGCGGATGAGCTTGCCGTAGCTGCTTCTACTTTGCAGTTCTTTGATGAGTTGATCAAGGATAAGATAAAAATGGAAATTATTTTTAGACCCTTTGTTCCAGATAATTTAGAGCATTTGCAAGTTTTTGATGATGAAAAGCAAGTGATTCGTTCTCTTGATAATTTGGATGAGTTTGAAAATTTTCGGATAAATTCTAGGGAGGATGGATCTAATGATCATGAAGATATTATAAATCCTACTCCCAGGAATGTTGATTCTTTAGAGCAGCACTTTGATCAACATGATGCCACAAGGATGAAAGAGGAAAATAAAATGGATCCAGGTGAATTCATTGAAGTAAACATTAGTACCTCTAAGGACCCTAAGGTTGTGAAAATTGGTAAAGGTACTAGTGATGAAGAAAGGAATAAGTTAACTAATTTACTTCGTGAATATAGGGATGTTTAAGCGTTTTCTTATGATGAGTTAAAAGGATATAGGGGAGATGTCATGTAACACACTATCCCTTTGAAAGATGAAAATGCTAAACCTTTTTGTCAAAAGCTTCGGCAAATAAATCCTAAGTTAGCCCCTTTAGTTCAGAAAGAGCTTTCAAAGATGCTTGCAGCTGGCATTATTTCTCAAACTAGGCATTCAACATGGTGTTCCAACCTGGTGATTGTTAGGAAGAAGAATGGAACAAGTAGACTTTGTGTCAATTTTAGAAACCTTAATCTAGCATGTAAGAAAGATAATTACCCTTTGACAAACATGGAGACTATGCTGCAAAGAGTAACAGGCTAGGGAATGATGTCATTGCTAGATCGTTTTTCTGGATATAATCAAGTATGGGTTAAAAACAAAGATCATCGCAAAACTACATTCACCACACCATGGGGTACTTTCAAATATATTAGAATACCTTTTGGGTTGTCTAATGTTGGGGCTACTTTTCAAAGGGCTATGGATTATGCCCTTAAAGGTTTAATTGGTAAAATTATTGAAATTTATAATGATGATGTTACGGTTTTTTCTAAGGATGGTATCAATCATATAGGTCATCTTAGGCAAGTTTTTGACAAGTGTAGAGAGTTTGGGATTTCCTTGAATCCGGCTAAGTCTGTTTTTGGAGTAACTGAAGGGAAATTACTTGGTCACATCATCTCCAAAGATGGGATCAAAATTGATCCTGAAAGAGTTGAGGCAATCCAAAAGATTCCTCTCCCTCATAATCTTAAATCCCTTGAGTTTTTTCTTGGAAAAACCAATTTTCTTAGAAGATTTATTCTGAATTATGCAAAGGTAGCTAAGCCTATTTAAAGTCTTCTGAAGAAGGATGTAAAATGTTTATGGAAAGAATTTTCAAGAAATCAAGGGTGCTATTGCCAAAGCTCCTGTTTTAGTTAGTCCTAATTATTCAAAGGATTTCATGATTTTCTCTTTCGCTTCTGAAGATACCATTGTTGGTGTCTTATTACAAAAAAATAAGGAAGGTCACGAGCAACCTATTGCTTTCATGAGTAGAGTGCTTCAAAATTATGAATTAAATTATACTACCATCGAAAAGCAAGCATATGCCTTGGTTAAGTCCCTTAAGCATTTCAGGACTTATGTGGGTTATTCCAAAATTATTGCTTTTGTCCCACATTCGACAGTTAAAGGTATATTAATTCAAACTGATTGCTTAGGAACTCGAGCTAGGTGGGTTACTAAAATCCAAGAATATGACTTAGAGATTAGACCCACCAAGTTAGTCAAAGGTCAAGGCTTCGCTGAAATGATGACCAAAGGTAATGAAAAAACTCTTGGTTTGATTTGTCTTAATGATACACCTGCACCTAAGGCGCAAAGATTATGAGAGCACGAATGGTACAAGGATATTATTTATTACTTGTTAAATCTTACATGTCCTAACCATTTAGTTGTTCATAGAAAAAGGGCTCTTAGATTAAAATCCACTAAGTATTGCCTCATGAAAGATGGCCTTGGATGGAGAAATCTTGAGCGCATAGTACTTAGGTGTGTTGATGAAGTCGAGTCCAAAAAATTAATTTCTGAGTTTTACTCGGGATTTTGCGATGGCCATTATGCTGCTAGAACTACAGCCGACAAAATTCTGAGAGTTGGTTATTATTGGCCTTCAATTTTTTTTTATGCGCATAAATTTGTTAGAAGTTGCCAAGTCTGACAACTGTTCATTGGGAAACAAAAGCTAGTTTCCCTGCCCCTACAACCTGTGGTTGTTGAGGCACCTTTTAAGCATTGGGGTCTAGATTTCATTGGGAAATTCCACAAAAATTCTAGCAATGGCTAGTCATCGATCTTGACTGCTACTGATTATTTTACAAAATGGGTTGAAGCCATTCATACTAAGAATGCCACTGAAAAGGTCATTTTGGACTTTATTGAAAATCAAATCATTACTAGATTTGGTGTCTCCACCAAGATCACTACCGACAATGCCAGAGCCTTTATTTCTTTTGAATTTCATCTTTTTGTTTTAAGTATGCCACTGTACTATCTCATTCATCTAATTACTATCTCCGAAGTAATGGCCTAGCTAATCAAGTAACAAAAATCTTATAACCATTATCAAGAAGATAGTAGGAAATAATAAGCGATCTTGGGACAACAAAATCAAGTATGCTTTAAGGGCAAATAGAATTACAAAAAATAAAGCTACTGGTAAAAGCCCCTTTGAATTAGTTTATGGTTTGGATGTAACTTTACTAGTGCACCTTAAATTACCGGTTTACCAACTCCAACATTTTTCCACTGATAAAGATATTGTTCAAAACAGAATTGATCAACTTGTGGCACTGGATGAAACTCGTAAGAAAAGTTTTTGATAGTATGTGTAAAAGTCAATCTAACATTAAGAAAAGCTTTGATAAATCATCTCGATCTAGATCTTTGCAGGTTGGAGACATGGTATTACTTTGGGATGGAAAGAATGAAAAACCAGGAAAACATAAGTTGTTTGACAGTTTGTGGTTGGGACCTTACATTATCCGAGACATTACAGGATCTAACTCATTCTGCTTGAGCACCTTGGAAGGTGAACCATTTGACTTACCTTGGAAGGTGAATCACGATTTCTATCCTAAGAGGTTTTTCGTCTCACTGATTCATCTGTCTCTAGACACAAATGATCGGTAGAGTTTTTCTCTTTAGCCTCACCCCAAATCTAGGGTGGATTTTGTCGTCAAGATATTAAGTAAGTCCTATTGTTTTTTATCGAGTCTTTGTAAAAGTAATTTGGGAATAATCCTAGCTAATTGGCAAGATTATTTTATTAGAGATTACTTGGTCTACTAGTTCATATTAGGAATCGCAAAATTGGATAGATATTTGAGGGTTTATAACGAATGGGTTTTCCCCCTTCATGCATCAAATTGTAATATATTGATCTTAAAAATATCTTAGTGCATGGTCCCTCCTATTTAGACACCATGGCTAATTTATTTGAGGGTTGGAAAAATTATGCATCCCCTCCTGAGTCAATTAATTAAATTTTCTGGCAAAAATAAATTAAAATTATAAGCCAAAAATTTAATTATTTTAGGTCTTAGGAAAAATTAATTCTCCAAATTAAAAAAATCATGGGTTCTAGAAGAATTAATTTTTGGAGGTCCCCCGCCAAGGGAATATTGAAAATTTCAAGAGATTTTGGACCCTTGGGCCTTGGTAGTTACGTCAAAGTCAATTTTTGGAAGAAAGCAACTCAAAATAATTAATTTTGAGTTAGTTAATATTCAATTAAATAAAAAATTCGAATTTCCTCAAAAAATAAAATAATTTCAACAGTGGAGATTAAAAGATAATTAAATATTTTTTAACGGTCGAGATTATTTTGACGGGGATCAAGCCAACTAGTCGTTGGAGAATAAATCTATAAATAAGGATTCATTTGTCAGTCTAAAGGATCTGATCATTGAATCGTGTAATAGCTTTTCAAGCCCTTGTAAACCTTTTCACTGGAATAATACAAAGCAAAGTCTTTGGGGTCTTATTTGATGGCCGTGTTCCTCTCCGACATTTTATGGTAACTTGTATTTCACGTTTTGCTGATCTTATTTATAAGTTGTTGGTTGATAGCTCTCGTAGATCAATTTATTGCACAAGTATCTTGTTTAAATTGTTGGGCTTTTAAGATATCATTAAAAAAAAAAATTGATTGGCAAGCATCTCCAATCCTTGAAATTTTAATTGTTATTTTATAACTCTATTATTTTGACGGCTTATATTCTAAGTGTGTAGATCATCTTCATTTAGAGATTTTGGGGGTTTGGGGAAGTCCTCGGTTGGACCAGCCAACTCTCGAGACTTAAGATTTGGAGAGCCTTCAAGATTTAAAACCCCGAGATTCTCTAACGAAGTATTTTTTGCATGGATTTTCTGGGTTAGTACCTAAAATATTAAAAAATTTACTTATCTTCATATTGTGTTCAATAGTTAAATTTGGCTAGCAAGAGCCTGAAATCTTCAAATCTGAGAGCACAATCAGACTCACACTCCTTAGATCCAATAGATCTGTAATTTTAATTGTGTAAATATTTAGAATTTTTGGATTTTATTTTGTTACTTGGGGTTTTAATTTCAGATTTTTGTATATTTTATGGGGTTTTTGGGTTTTTGTTTGTTGTTTGTGCAGGTATAGATCTGAAATTTTTCAGGGAAGTTTTCGGGATCTGAGACAGATCTAGGCCCTGGGGGGCAAGATCTCATCTCAGAATACATTTGTTTCTGAGAACGTTCTTCAGTGATTGAAATTTGATTTTCAGATATGGGTTTTCTCTTAAATTATTTAAATTCTGGGCAAAATAATTTTTGTATTTTTTTTGTGGTTTCGATTTCTAGCCCTCTTTGCCTACCTGTGTTTTTCTTCATTCCTTGTTGTCTAGACCTCTGTCTCTATCTGCGTGAAGCCCCTAGCTCAAGCCTTGCTCCTCTCTTTTCTGAGCTCGAGCCTCGACCTTATCCGCAGCCCTGTCATTTTCTGCGTCGACATCCCTTTGCCTGCTCGTAGTCTTTTCTTCATGCTCAATGTTTCCCCATCGTTGCTCCTGCTCCTTTTCCTGCGTCCTCCTCATCTTATGTCTGCGAGCTCCCTTCTCCCTCTCGCATCCCTCATCCGTCATCTAATGGCTGCTCCTCTTTTCTTTTCCCTGCGTTTGCGTCTTCCAGCTCTTCCACGTTGGCCTCTCTCCTCTGCCCAAGCTTCCTCGACGACCCTTCTCCCTGCTTAAGTGCTCTCTCCTCACCTCCGCGTGCTCCTTCCTTGTTTCTCCAAGCTCCCTTACAGTATTCCCTCCTCTTTGCGTCTTCATCCATTCCTCCCAGCTGTCTCCTCTCGCTACCTTGCTCCTCATCGATTTCCTGAGCCTTTGTCCCCGCTCCATTACCCTAATCCCTAAACACAACACAAAGCAACCAAAAGTTTTCGATTTGACTTTTTTTTGTATTTTAAAGTTTCGATTTTGATTTTTATTTTTATTTTTAATTTTAAAGTTTGGCCTTTGGGCCTTCATTAAAATTTAAAATCAAAAAATTTCAATTAACCATTAACATTTAAAAAAATCTAAAATTTCTATTGACTTCTAAAAATTTTTAAAAAATCAAAATTTTATTAATTTTTTTTATTTTGAAAGATTAAAAAATCAAAAAAATGCAATTATTTACATTAGTTAAATTTTTTAAATTCTTGTAATTCTTTTTTGTATGATATATGATATTTTGAAAATCAAATTTTGAAGTTTACTTTTGACATAGGGATTCTCTGGCCATCCATAATGTGTTAAATTTCTAATTTTGGGCTTGAGAAAATTATTATTGTGGGAAAAAATTAAAATCACTATAGTCAAAGGCAAATTTAAATTTTTTAATATCTCTAAAGTTCGACTATAGGAGAAAATATTTTTTCTGGATTTGAGTCATTTAAGAAAATTATATTGTTTATTTCCATAATTATTTGAAGAAATGTTTTATGTGACTAGCATCTAAATTTCATGGTATTTCCTTGCCTCACTATTAATTATTGAAATTTAAATGCTTATGCTTTCATTATTGAATGTTTTGGCAACGTTTTGAGATCATTGGTTTTAATGCTTGGTAATTATTCAAATCGCTTATTTTTTGAAGGAGGAAGTTAGCTTGAAGTTTGCATCTATTTACTTGAATTGTTGGATATTTATCGAATGTTTTAAGTTTGGAAACTTTTCAAGTAATTTTTTCGATCAGTGTTTTATTAAGTACTTGGTTGTGGAACTCTGATAATTGTATATCTTTCAATAGAGTATTTTTTAAGCATTTACATAATTGGCAAAGCGCTTAGTGTTTAAACCACAATAAATCGTAATCTAAGTACTTTGGGTCTTTCACATCTTGTTTTGCTAAAGCATCTATTAACTCTCCTTGCATTTCGCGTTTTAAGTTAGTCTTGCATAATTAAAATTTACTTCCAAGCATAAGCATGTTCGATTGAAAGATAGGTAGCCATCCATCTTTGCTTGAGAAGCGTAGTTTTAATTGAACTTAAAATGGTGACCTTGCAGTCGTCAAAGCCACAACTCTCTGCAGCATCGGAGGCACCAGGTACGTTAGATTTTCAGGAGAGGTATCATTAATCACACTTTAGTTTGCTTCACCTTATCTTCCCTCTGCCACTTACTATGAAATCAGGCTCAATATAGAAAGGATTCAAGGGTTTAAACCTATGTTGCAATAAAAGTGGGTCTAGCCCTCGTTTCAGCCCAGAAGCAAAACTGAAACATGTTTCGTCGTACTGTACAGTTTGGAAATGTGTTTCCAGCCATACTGAGTCATTTCTCATTGGGGAAATGTGCCCAGTACGACCGGAAACGCGTTACTAGGTCGTACAACTGCGTTTTCGTCGATTTAACTTGTTTTTTCTTTTGGTTTGCGTGTGTTTTATTATTTTTTTAATTGTTGAAAGTGTCTTTTTTGATGCAATAGTTTATGCTTTGAATGTAATAAATTATAATTTATCATGTATGTTTTATGATTTCACATAACATTTCTTAAATGTCCTAAATTCTAATATAAATTGATATATATATATCGTGTTTCCCCGTTTCCAAAATTTGGGGAGGTCGTGTTTCGTACCGTACCCTGTTACGGAAACTCATTTATGTTTCCCCGTTTCGAGCAACTTAGGTTTAAACTTAGAATAGGCATTTAGTTAAAAATAACCAAGATTCTTGCATTTCACATTAGTGTTAAGATCTACATTACATATAGGATAGTCATTCATCCAAGCAACAGTTGTTCATCAATTACTTGGTCCTAAATTTATTAGTGAGATAGTTGACTCCATAAGGCACTAGTATCAATCGTCTAAATCTAATCTAATCCTTTAAATCTTGTTAGATCTAATACAAGTATTTCATCGCTTAACTGTGTCTCTTGCACTGGTTGGTTCCCAACTAGTTCTCCATTCTATTTCCATAGGGTCTACCCCCCTTAGTCTGTTGTAGGGAGACAGCTTAAACGAAGAGATTGGGGATCAGGGTGACAACCCCTGATCTAAGCCGTTGTCGCGGTGCCTAGACATTATGTGCAACAACACTTGCCAATCCTAAAATCCTAAAAACTCTTAAGTCTGTTGAATTCTGAATGAAATGTGAAATCCTACTTTCTCTATATGAAGTAGGATGAGGTTGGAACCACTCTCAAACATCCTAAAACAATTAATAATATAGTTTAAAATTTAAGTAAAAGTGACATTCTCCTTTATCTTACCTTTTATGACATTCTCTTTTAGATAAAAGAACGTCAAGAAAGCTTAACATAAAGGAGAATGTCACTTTTACTTTAATAATTTAATATTAACATTAATTACCAAGGTCATAGACTCCTCAAAACTCTATCTCCTATCTCCTTTCTATCTTCTTGGGTTTATGCGCAAACAATCTGGTGGGGGTGGGGGCACCCAGACGTCACCCTTTTGGGGAGGGGGGTGGTGACCAAACACCCCTCTTTTTTGGAGAGCGGGAATGCCTAGACATCCTCCTTTTTTGGGAGAGGGGATGCCCAAATGTCCCCTCCACCAAGGAAACGCCTTCCCAAGTTTCCCCCAAAAAGGGGCATGGGTAAGCATTTCTCCGTGCGATCCTCTATCCTTAGAGCATGGGGGCACATCCCCATGCAACACTAAGAAAAACCTTCAAACATAAAAATCCAAGTCATGGAAAAAGGAACTAATACAAATCCAATCAACATCACCAATCAACAAGATTGAAATCTAGTTGATGGACATTCTCAAATGTGATACAATCGATGGAAATCCCAAGTATCTCTACCAATAAACTTTTAAGGATCAATAAAACAACACGAGTGTCCAAAGAAGAATTAATTTCGAAAGTGAAACCAGAAAGTAGTAAAACTATCGTTAGTAAAGTTTATATTACAAGGTTGCCTTACCGACATCTTAATCACAAGAGTCGATACCTTAACAAATAAACCTACCAACATCACTTTGAACAAAAACAACTGACCTCTATTCTGATGAATGTCGATGCCAAGCTACGTATTTTTGAGGGGTAAAATTTCACCAAGTAGCTATTTTTGTCAATTTAAAATAAATGTGTTTGCCAATTCACCATTCTCCCTTTGAAAAGTTATCTACTTTTTACCTCAAATGTGATTAAATTGATAATATTTGCCAAAATTTACAAGTTTTAATAGTAAATTATATGTTTTTATGGAATATTCGCCTATGTGTGTATATTTGTGTGTTTATTTTTTCAAAATTAAATAATCGCCTAGATTGCTATCCTTAGGTATAATTTTTTAATCCTTCAAAAATACCCTTGCCAATGCAATTGAGTCTCATAATAAAAATTCATCTTTTTGAAGTCTTACAAGCATAATGTTCCACAAAAGGATCAAATTAGGGTGGTCATGCCCTCTAATAATTCAACTGTTCTAGTCAACGCTTAAAAGATCATATCATCTTGTATAATCAACTATTACAACTACAATAATAGAGAACCATGATACCACATTGCAAGCCAAAACAAGAGATAAGTCTTTCCATAAATGTGTTTTAAGGACAAAGGAATTCTATAAGGGCAAGCAATGTAATGGCCAAAAATATATATGTATATAATAATAATTGTGAAAATTTCACTATAGAAATCCTATTGCAGCAACTGGAATTAATTCTTCTAATTGTTAATTAGTTTAGCAGTTTATTGCTTACGGAAACAACGAATTAATCACATTGCAATCTTCACAAATAAAAAAATACGGTGGAAGATAAATTGGAAACTAAGGAAATACTGGCACACAAACAAAAATATGACGCAGTTGTTGTTGGACAAATGTCCCCAGAAAAACCCAACTTGAAAAAACAGGGGCAACAGCTGAGGGTTTTTATTACTAAGCAGCAGTGAGAAATTTTGAGTACAATTGGATGCTGAAATCTGTAATCCTACAGAGAAAAATACTAGCAAAAATCTAATGAGGAAGTTTCCTCACCCCACAAGCAATTCACGCTCTGACTGCTAACTCCAAGTGAGTCATCCAAACTGGCATGCGCAAGCCCTACGTCACTCTAGCACGAAACTAGAATACACACTACCTGAAACAGTTGCTCCTCAAATCGTCTTGTCTATTGCTGACAAAGAAACTGTCTCTCCGCTACTCTAGAAAATCTTCCCGGCCTCTGCAACTGAAAACCAGCTTCTCTCCAACAAAATCAAATTGCCTCTAGAGACTTCTGTGCAGGCCCTGCATCAACCTCTCTATGGTTATTTATGCCTCTCTACAAGCTACTCTCCGAAACTGAACTCTCTTCCTCTAGACTCACTGTCCTTGCCCCTCTTTGTCTCTGCTTCCCTTCTTTGGCACGAACTCTTCTGGAAACTGCTACTACTCTCTAAAGAAATCGATCTCAAGTGTGTGTTCTCCATCTACCCATCGACCTCCTCTTATAATCTCCAATTGGGACTCCAACGGCCAAGATTAAAACATAATCGATGGTTAAGATTATTTCTGGATCGATATGTGAGTTTCTAGATTTTTCACATTTTTCTCAATTAATACTAATTAATTAACCCCTTTTCCTAAGTTTAGACTTGGGAAATATTTTAAAAATAAGCTAATAATCTAATTGAGACACTTCTAGGTGGAATTTCCAAAAACAATTTATGGGTTATGGATAAATTCTATGTTTTAGCCTCTCCACAAAGTTTCGAGACTAGAACACCTCTGATGCTACAAAAACTAACACTCCCTCTTAGCGAGGAAGGTGTTCCAGTGTTACACTACTGCTACAACACCATGTCTTTGTATCATCTTTTGTATGTTGTTGATGTCTAGCCACTGTGACTGACCACCACTGCGCAACTCTGATGTTGCATCTATGTTGTTGTTGACACTACTATATTCTTGTCAACTCTGCATCTGCACTGCAACTCCCTCTCATCTGTTGTTGTTACATTTACAGCTGAGAAGCATTAGAAATACTGAATCAACTGTCTTTGTGCTACATTTTTCTCCTGAGCATCTGACTGCTACTGGCCTTTGGACAGTCCTTTGGGGAATTTGCGTTGTTGTTGCCTCTGCTACTGAGCCTCCTGCTCTACTGTCAACACTGCACTGTGCTCCTCAACACCTGACTACGACTAGTCTGCAACTGTTACTCTGAAATTTGACTATATCAACTGACATTTATCCATCTTGCTACCGAATATTGCGAGCCCTTGTAGCAAGGTAATGATCCATGAGGACACGTCAATGGACCCTGCCCATAGGTCTGTAACTCTAGAACTATAACTCCATATCACCCCACCTCACTCAGGGAGGTATAGCTGCAAACATGGCAAAATCTTCCTCCAGCCTGGAGGACAACTTGCCTATCTATGCAGATGTTGTCGCCTAGTCCTGCTTCTCCTGCTTGTCCTTCTTTTCGAGAGGACACTGAGTACTGTAGTGGCCAAACTCGCCACCCCTGAAGCACTTGACCTTAGATAGGTCCTTCTTCTTCTTCTCCCCTACCCCTGACTGGGACCCTTAGATGTAAGGGCCACATTTTCCTCTTCCTTCGAACCCTTACTATTGCTTTCGCTGATGGTGCACTTTACTAAAGCTTGCCTCATCTCCTCCTGTTGCAGGTCTAACCACATTCTGTCCCACCTAGGCAAGTTGTCTTGGCCCAAGATACCTTGGACAGAGACTTGCCACTCCTCTGAGACACTTTTTAGTTCCAAACGCACAAGCTCTGTCACTTGAGGCACCTCCCCAATGATTGCAAGTTGATCATGGACTTCCTGAATCCTAGTGAGGAAGGGATCTATACCTTCACCCTTCTACATCCTGATGCTTTTCAGCTTCTATTGCAAGAACATCTTCCGCTGCTCGGAAGTATTCTGATATAGCTAGTCGAGAGCGTCCCACATCTCCTTGGAAACATTCTTTCCAGATATATGTGAGGCTATATCCCAAACTCCTTGCAGGATCATCCGCTGTGCCTTCACCAACTCTTTCCCTTACTCCTTCATTTGATCTACATCCTGAGGAACTACCACTTCATTATCCACATAGGATTTTAGGCCATATTCATCCCGCAGGAAGGACATCCTACCCTTCATGTTCTCTAAGCTCAGTTGTGGCCATCTCTGAATCTGATAGAAAATCCTCCTCTCCCTCTACTTAGTTGTTGAATCTGTTATTCGCACTCCATTCTAGAGTGAGAAAAACTGCCTGCACCAACTGCCAACTGCAAATAGGAAAATAGAATTTCTAGGCTAGAAACACTCTGAGGGAAATTCTCTCCAGAAGTTCTTTCCGGCTCTAGCTCTGCCTGTTGAAGTTCTCCTCTGAGAAATATGAAGTTTTCCTGCCAATCAGCAACTGGAAATCAAACTTTTGCTCTGTCACTCGCACTATCTGGCTAGGCCCTACGCAAAACCTGTAGAAATTGTTTTGTTGCTCCCTCTGAACAGCGAATTTCTCCCTCTTCGTTTCAACTTTCTAGGCTACTGATCCGACCAACCTCACTTTGATACCATGTGAAAATTTCAACTAGTGCAGCAACTGGAAATTATTCTTCTAACTGTAAATTAATTAATAGTTTATTTTCCCAGACAAACAGCGAATAATTCACAACTACAATTTTCACCAAAATAAATTTTGCGGAAGATAAACCGGAAACTGAGAAAACACTGGCACATGCAATAAATTTGTAACAATTATTTTCGAACAAAAGTCCCCAGAAAAAACCCAACTTGGGAAAACTAGTGCAACAACTGAGGGTTTTTATTATTAAGCAGTAGTGAGAAACTCCAAGTACAACTGGATGCCAAAATCTAGTAATCCTACAAAAAAAAATACTGACAAAAATATAATGAGGAATTTTCTTCACCCCACAAGCAATCTGGACTCCAACTGCCAGCTCCAAGTGAGTCTCTCAAACTAGCCTGCATAGACACTGTGTCACCCCAGTGCAAAGCTGGAATATGCATTGCCTGAAACAGCTACTCCTCACGTCGTCCTATCTACTACTAAATGAGAAACTCTCTCTCCAACACTCTAGAAAATCTTCCCGACCTTTGGAACTGAAAACCAACTTCTCACCAGTAAAATCGAATTGTCTCTAGAGACTTCCGTGTTGACCCTACGTTAGCCTCTGTGTGTGTTAATTTTAGATAGCAATGGTATGTTCTATGATTTACAGCAATTTACTTCAATCTTTCTTATTAGCCCAATATTAATTTCCCGATTAGCAATCACATTAACTTGATAATAAGTGCAGATAGAACATAAACAATAAGCAGAATACAAGACAAGACAAGAGGACACAATATTTGGCAGATGCCAGGGAAAAACCCCAATGCAGGGAAAACCCTTTGATCAAATCTTCTTATTATTCTTCAAAAGTTCAGCAGAGAGAGAAAGTACAATATACAAAATACACTTGCCCAATCACTATCAAAATAGTCCAGTCAAACTACAGCCAACAGGATGCCCTAACCAGAAAGTCAACGTTCGTCAAACCAGCGAGAATACACCTCCAAATCAACTCGGTCAAGTCCAATCAATGCGGCCTCCAAAGATAGTCCAAGTCAGCCCAAAACAGATCTGAAAATCACAATCAACAAAAAGTCAATGATGCGGTCATAGGTGTTGCGATCAACGCAGGTCAACCTACTCCAAATGCCTCGGGATGTGTGCCAAAGAATGCGTCCTAAAAAGATCGAACTTCCTGCCTAAAAACCGAAGTCAAATATGTGGTGTTGCAATTTGCCCCAAAAACAGATCTGCAATTTCAACTTGCAAATTTCAATCACCCTAGCCACACGTGTGAAAAGAGAGAAGTTGCTTCTTATTGTACGAACCAATGAAGAGAGGCGAGAGAATGTCATGAGTGATGATATCCAAAATGAGAAAGAGGTCTCTTATATTTATACAATTCGCTGAGAGTGGAGACACATCTATTGAGGCTTATGAGCCTACATTAGACTTTTGGCCAACCTTGACAATTTAACTGTATTGAAGATTAAATTCTGAAATCTATTACCATCATCCAAACAAGATGATCTTTAGATCAATCTTGCACCTCTCGGAAAGAGGAATCCAACAAAAATATCATCCCCATCATATGAGTTGTCTAAGGTGGAGTTTGGCCCTAGTTGCCAATTTTAACACTCCCTCTGAACTAGGGAGAAATCCACCTGCCAATCCATCTGCCAACCTGTATCAACTTGTCATCCCTGCACTGCTCTGCTCTGCTCTGCTGAACTATTAAGAAATAATGAAAAAGAATTTGATCAAGAGTGAGTCACAAGAACTTGCCACTCTCCATTGACCTAGAGTCAGTCTAGAGGTAAGAACCTCAACCAGACTTGATCTCAGATCAAGTTGTTGAACACCATGCATCCTATCGTAGACAGTACAGCAATACACGATGCGTCCATCAGTACTACTATGGTCTCTATCCTCATTTCCCAACTCATTTTCTAGATGAGAGGTACTTCCCATGAGCCCTGAACTACATGGGTGGAATGTATGTTGGGGCATCAACAAGACACGGTGAACCTGCTCATATATCAACCAACAAAGGGGGTATCACAAGGGAAAACAAACCATTCACCCTATACACAGCGCACCACTAGCGGAAGGTGAACCTCGCCCTATGGTCGCTCATAGCTCCAAGAAGTACCCCCAAGCCCCCGGACCTCTTACAGCTTAATGTCCAACTCAAGAAGGACGCTCATAAGAGGGTCAATCCACGACTCCCTGTCTCCTGATGCATCTATTTTCTTCCAGTTGGTGATCATAAGCGTTGCCATGGGTCAGCAATCCTACATTCTAAATCTCTTCAGAATATTTATAGCACATCTTCCCTGCCCAAGGAAGATCTACCCATTTTTCTGCCAAACTTGCAACCCTAGAAAATAATGCATCAACCCCATATCCTTCATGTCGAATTCTGCTTTAAGATTCTTCTTGCAGTCCTTTATAAGCCTAGATAACTCTATAAGAAATAAGTCATCTAGGAATAATACTAGAATAAGTGGCTCATTCTCCACCATCAAATAGTAGATATTGGGATATACATCACTCTTGATGAATCCCAACTGCTACAAGTAACTATCAATCCGACCATACCATGCTTTGGGTGTCTGCTTGAGCCCATATAGGGATTTCTTCAACCTGCATACATGAGTTCTCTTCTCATGAGTCTTGAAGCCTTCAAGTTGTTCTATATACACCTCCTCTTCTATCACCCCGTTCAAGAATGTTGTCTTTGACATCCATCTGGTGAATCTCCCATCCCATTAAGCTCTTAGGGATATAACAGATCTAATAGAGGCATATATAGCTACAGGTCTCCTCATAGTCTATTCCTTCCCTTTGTGCGTACCCCTTTGCCACGAACCTACCTTATACTTCTCTACACTACCATACGTAGTGTACTTGATCTTGTAGATCCACCTTGCTCCTACAACTGATCTATCCTCTGGTCTAGGTACCACTTCTCATACATCATTCGTCATGATAGAACTGTATTCTTCTACCATGGCATCCACCCATTCTTGGGGTTGTATAGCTACCTGAAAACTGAAAGGCTCTTCATCCTGTGCTACCAAGGCTTAGTATCTGTCGGGTTGCATACGCTACCTTTTGTCGGTTCTGGGAGCTCCAACAAACTCCTCTGCATCCCTCAGTGTTTTTCGTACTTCCATATTGGTTCTACCGCTCGTGGTAGGAGGCTCACTCAAATCCTCCTCCTATTCCTCTTGTTCCATCTGCTGAGAACTGCCAAGATCTCCTACTCCTGAGGAAATGTTAGTACTGGTCACTGTACTCGATCCTGGTGTTTGTCCTCCTGCTTTTTCTCCCTGCTGCCCATGTTGTTGTTGGACCAATGGAACATCCATTGACTGATCTTCTGCTATCATTTCACGAGATTTCATGAAAGCTCTATATTCCATGAACTTTGCATCTTGTCTTACTACATTTTTCATGTTGCTAGGAATGTAGATTTTGTATGCTTTTGAGGTCTCGCTATACCCTACGAGATACCCCTTTTCTTCAGTCTAATCTAGTTTTCTACGCTTCTCGTCTGGAATGTGACAATATGCCACACTTCTGAATATCCTGAGATGACTCACTTTCAACTTTCTCCCTATGAAGACCCCTTCAGGCGTTTTCTTCCCCAATGCTCTGTGAGGAGTTCTATTCTGAATATACACCGTTTTGTTGCATGCCTTTGCCCATAAGAATCTAGACAAGTTTTGGTCATATAACATAGTCTTTGCTACCCCAACGATAGTTATATTCTTTCGCTCCACTACTCCATTCTGTTGTGGATTATATGGAGTTCTCCACTCCCTTCTGATGCCCTCCTTTGCGCGGAAATCTGTGAAGTCTTTGTCTGTATACTCTCCACCATTATCTGAACGCAATACCTTTATCTTTTTCCCTGTCATGCTCTCTACGAGAGCCTTAAACTCTTTGAACTGATCAAAGACCTCATCCTTGGTCTTTAAGAAATAAATCCAAGTTTTTCTAGAGTGACAATCAATAAAGGTGAAAAAGTATTCGCCACCGCTGAGACCTCTTGTGGACATTGGGCAACAAATATCTGAGTGTATCAATCCCAATACGCCTTTCGCTCTGTTGTCACTTCTGGGAAAAGTTGCCTTAGCATACTTCCCTAGTACGCATCCTCTTCATACATAATCATGCTCGGTATTGAGGACTAGAACTCCTGTAACAGTCTCTCTGAGCATCCTCAGTGCTCCATCGTGTAAGTATCCCATTCGCTTGAACCATAGTTCATTCAGTTCCTTTTCATCATCAAGATTGTTGCCTATCAGTGCCATTGGAGACTTGAGTTGCAATCTATACAGTATGTTGCTTCGAGCTCCAATTCATCTCATCGTCTTCCAACTTGGATGTTTGACATACACCTTCCTTCCAATGAAGTATACATTGTATCCCTTGTCCTGTAACTGGGACATTGAAATTAGATTCATTCCTAACTCGGGCACATGCAGCACATTAGTGGCTCTGATGTTGGCTCCTGCTTCCATCTGAAACACTATGGTGCCTCTCCCTGTTGGAGTACACTTTGTTCTGTTTCCCATAGTGATCTGGAAGTCCATCTGCTCTTCTTCATAGCTCTAGAAGTATTCTCGTACTCTAGTCATGTGAGTTGAGGCCCCACTATCAATATACCAAACACCTGCTGATGCTGAACTTGACAAGCATGCGAAGTCTTCTTCCAATCTGGAAGGTAATTCAGAGCCATCTTGATTTTCGATTTCTAACGCTTTTTCTGCCCAGCAAAAATTGCGTCCCACCTGAAGACTGCTCTGCGCTGAAACTGTTGTGTTGCTCCCTCCGTCACTGGTAAATTTCGATCTGGAAATCTTTCTCTCTGTCGACTCACTCAGAGGGAGATTTTCTCACGAAAATTTTTCCCTCCTTGACTGGACTGTGCAATCCCTCTGGGGATTCGATCTGCTGCCTACGCAACCTTTCAATCTCCCTCTTTTGTTTAGCGCTGACTCTCCTGGCTCTACTCTCTTGCTTTACCTTATCTCTGATGCCATGTGAAAATTCCTAAATGGAGCCCCAACTACATTAACTGATATTATTTCTTCTACTGATTAATTCATAAACAAGTTATTTATGGTGTTACATAGTAAATATCGAAATAAATTCTACTGCAGCCTTCACAATTAAAATATTGCGGAAAGTAAATGCAAGGAAAAATACTAGCACAAGTACAATCACAATGAGACAGTTATTTTTGGGCAATTGTTCTCGAAAAAACCCAATGTGGGAAAACCGGTGCAACAAATGAGGGTTTCTTTATTATTCTTCAGCAAAAATATCATGTACAAAATACAACCAGCAGAATAGAAGAGGAATTTCTCTAAGCAATTTTACAGACAATTTCCTCACGCTTCACAGTGAAATTCCGACTCTGGAGAGGACTTGTTTCCCTCTTTGCATCTCACTGCATCACCCTCTGCGCAGTGACTGTGCAGTCCCAGCATCACAGCCTCTACGTTGTCCCTCATCTGCATTTCTTCTTCCAGTCTGATCCTGCAATCCCGACTAATGTTGATTCCCTCTCCAACCTGCAACTCTCCCTCTAATTCAATTTTCTCTTGCCAAACTTCAACCAGTGAGAAAATCAATCTACTCGGGCAACTGAGTATCTGCCTGGTGTGTTTCCAAATGCCCATCGAAGTCCTTATAATCTTCTTGTTGAGAAATCAACGGCCCGGATTAAAACATAATCAAGGGCTATAAGATTAACTTGACTTGATCTTTATTTTTTTCTAGAAGAATCAGACCCGATTTTATTAATACACTTTAATTATTTTAATTCCCTAAGTTTAGACTTAAGTTGCCATTAAAAATAATTAATTATTTTAATAAAACCTCATCTGGATGGAATTTCCCAAAACGCTTTATGGTATTTTGGAATACATGTGTCTAAGCCTCCATGCAAAATTTGAGACTTGGAGCACAACCCATGCTACCAAAAATCAACACTCCCTTTTCGTGAGGAATGTGCTCTAGAAATGCAACCTGTTGAACCATCACCCTGACTCTATAACATCTCCCTCTGCGCTACTGATGTCTGACACTGTTGTCCACCAACTAGTGCACTACTGCATCTATGTTGTTGCTCACCCTGCATATTGTTGCCAAGTCTTGCATCTGCACTGCAACTCCCTCTCATTTGTTGTTGCTGCAACTGAGGACCCATCTGTTTCTGCTACAGAAACGGGTTCTCTACCATACCCATCTACTCTCTGAACTGAATGAACTTAGTTCTTCCTCGAGCCTTTGTGAGTACGTCTGCTACTTGATCTCCTATGGGGACATACTACAGTTGTACTGCCCCACGCTCAACACAGTCTCTGATAAAGTGACATCTGATATCTATTTGCTTCGACTGATCATGAAATATTGGATTCTCGGAGAGTTTGATACAACTCTGATTATCACAGTAAACATTGGTCGCTTCCATCCTCTTCCTGAACAAGCTCACAAGCGAGCTTTCTAAGCCATATAGCTTTGCACGTTGTTGTGTTAGCTGCCATATATTTTGCTTCCACTGAGCTCAAAGCTACCGACTTCTAGTTCCTACTGAACCAAGAGATCGTTCCTGATCCAACATTGAAGCAGTACCCAGAGGTACTTTTTCGATCTGTTGAACTACCTGCCCAATCTGCATCTGTGAATCCACTCAATCTGACATCATCTCCTCGGGTGTATTTCAACCCATATCCGACTGTTCCACGCACATGTCTGAGAATGCGCCTAGCTACTACCCAATGTACACTTTTTGGTTCCACCATGAACTAACTAAGGGTGTTGACAGCGAAACAAATGTTTGGCCTAGTTTTGACCAGATACATGGGTGACACAATGAAATGTCGATACAAGGTGGGGTCTACTACCCTGTCCCTTGATGCATCTATTTTATTCCAGTTGGTGACCATAGGTGTTGCCATGGGTCGGCAATCTTGCATTCTGGATCTCTTCAGAATATTTGTAGCATATCTTCCTTGCCCAGGGAAGAACTCCCCATTTTTCTACCAAGCTTCCAATCCTAGAGAATAATGCATCAACCTCATATCCTTCATGTCGAATTTTGCTTCAAGATTCTTCTTGCAGTCCTTTATAAGCCTAGATGACCCTGTAAGAAATAAGTCATCTACGTATAATACTAGAATAAGTGGCTCATTCTCCACCATCATATAGTAGAGATTGGGATTTGCATCACTCTTGATGAATCCCAACTGCTGCAAGTAACTATGAATCCAACCATACCATGCTTTGGGTGCCTGCTTGAGCCCATATAAGGCTTGCTTCAACCTACATGTTAGCATATTTCAACACATAGAAAATAGTTAAGTATAATTTGGTCTAGTGTAGAGTTAGGTAAAGTGTGTTTCCTTACTATGTACATTTGTAACTTATAATCCGACGGTCACGATTTGTAGTGATCCGACGGTTCACTCTCTCCTCAGTATTAGCGACATTTGATTCATCGCTTAACACCCGATTGGTCCATGATATCTATTTAAAAAGCATGGAGGGTCATTCGTCCGGTAACTGTTTATGAGAGAAACATATGTAACTTTTCTTTTTATATTAATAAATTGCCTGAAGTGGCCACGTTGGCTCAGGCCGTGGATTGTTTCCCTCTTCGAGGGTTTTCACCACGTGATATATTGGTGTACTGATTTGTGATCTATTTGTGAGTGGTGACCTTTGGTGTTTGATCTAAGGAACTTACCTTGTAAATTCCTACATGGTATCAAGGCTATTTTGAGGGCCGCATCCATTGTTGATCCAAATCCGAAGCCGGTTTGACTGCATGCCACTGTCGTTTTCTAGATCTACTATTTTGAACTTTTTCGGGCCTGGGGAACTGCTCTGTTGTGTCCGGAGCGTCTGTTACAGTGAGGAACCCCTTTCGTTTCATTCGAAAAGGTTTCTGGTTGCCCAAGTTATGTCAGTTTAGATCTGGAGGTATAAAGTATCTTCTTTGCAGTTATATTTGTTAATCGTTCTGCTTATTTCGGTTCCCTCTGTTTATTTCGGTTTATATTTTTTTATCTATTTGCCGGATCTATACCTTCTTCCCTGTGTATACTCTTTGCTCTGCACTGTGTGCGATCTTGGCAAATCAGAAACAAGAAGAAGGGAATTTTTTTTTGCTACATATGCTCTTTCCCCGCGTTTTGTGCGATCTCGGGAAATCAGAAATAACAGAAAAAAGCATAGTTGGCAGTAAGGCTAACCGAAAATCTAACGTTTTGCCGCAAGGCTTGCATTTCATTTTTTTTGTGCATGGATTTTGTGTTTTTTTTTGGCAGGAAAAAGCACGCACACCGAAGAGTAGAAAAATAAAAAATAAAAATAAAAACCCTTCCTCTTTTCAAACAATTACAGAATCTTTTTACTAGCTCACTTGGTGTAAAGTTAGTTTATGAGAATAGAGGTCTTGGGTTCAAGTCTCTTTCTCAAGCTTATTTTTGTAAAAAGTTTTTGTTAAAGGGGCAAGATTCTTTTTCAAAGTAGAACTTCATCATCAAATTTCAAACCGTTCCCGTAACTATTCGGCATCTACAATTCAATTTTTTCAACAAGGCATAACTTCTTCATCCGGAAGCCGTTTTTCGAGCCGTTTATTTTAATCGACTTAATTTTTCGAGATCTTTCCATTGGAGCAATTAGTTTCAGCTCTTTTCCGCTTCAGTTTTTTTTTTTTTTTTTTTTTAATGGAAAGTGCATGCCCCGTTATTCTTAACATCACCAATTATTTCCAATGGCTACCTCACATGGTAGATTTACTTAGAAGTAAAGGGATTTATAGAATAGCCACAGGACAAGAAACTAAACCCTCCAATGAAGATAAAGCCGCTAAATGGGAAAATAAACAAGATCAAGCACGAGGGTTGATAGGAATGTCCATTGCTCAAGATCTTCGATTTCATATCCTTTAAATTGACACCCCTGATGAAGCCCTGAAAAAACTAAATACTATTTTTGGCATTCAAAATCAAATCAATGCCCACCAGCTTGAAAATGAATTGCTTACTTTGGACCCCAATAATTTCTCCACTATTGAAGATTTTTTGTCCAAATTCAAGACCCTTAGACTTATTTTAGAAGGTTGTAAGATCAAAAAGGAAGATGGTAGCCTCATCTATTCCATTCTTGCTAAGCTTGGCCTTGCATACTCTGTATTTGTTTCCACCTTCCATTCCACTAGAGAAGCCATCATTCCTCAAGGAACAGCCTAGAAGAACCCCTCTTTTCATGCCTTTTGCGATTCTTTGATAAGAGAACAAGAAAAACTCTTACACCTTGGTCTTATCACTTATGGAAACGCTTCTAAGAAAGCCTTAGCAGCCCAACAGCAACCATATCAAAAGAATCCCAAGAAGCAGTATCCTAAAAAGTATGGTCCTAAACCAAACAAGGGTCCTAAGCAATTTCAACCACAAACTGAAAAAGCAACTCACCAAACTGATAAAGCAACTCATCAAACTGATAAGGCAACTAAAAACAAAGGGAATAAAACTAATAGACATTGCAACTTTTGTAATCGTGATGGCCATGTAGAGTCCAAATGTTTTAAGAAGATGGAAGCCTTGGAAGCAGCAATGAAGAGGCACCACATCAATTTGGAGACCTCTTCAACTTCATCTTCAGGAATGGATCTTTCTGCTTGTGGTTGTCAAGCATCTGGTTATGCATTAAATGTATCTTCTTCTTCTCATTCTCATGAGTGGCTCATTGATTCTGAACCTTCTTACCACATGGCCAAAAATAAAGACATGTTTTCTTCTTTAAATGATTATAACACCAAACATATTTAAGTTGGTAATGATAGATCTCTTAGTGTTGTAGGATCTGGAACCATTCATCTAGATAATGGTCAGTTTAATGATGTACTATGTGTTCCTACCTTGTCATGCAACCTCCTATCTATTTATCAGATAACTCATTCAGGTGAAGGGAAATTAGTTGAATTCTCACCTGATGATGTTGTAATCAAGGACCTCAAAGATCTAGGACATATTTTAGCTACTGGCATTGCTGATGATTCCACAAGGTTGTATAAGTATGAGAACTTAGGGTCATCATGTCTTCCCTTCATTTTTGTTGCTCATAATGATGAAGTGAGCAAACTTTGGCATGAGCAATTTGGTCACTTAAACTATCGCTCTATTCAAACTCTATGTAAAGAAAATATGGTGACAGGTCTTCTTATGGTATCTTGCCGAGATGGTGTTTGCTCCGGATGTGTACTCGAAAAACATCACCGGGATAATTTTGACAAACGTGCCTCTTGGCACGCTTTCGCCCCTTTGCAACTTGTGCACAGTGATTTATGTGGTCCACTTCCTGTTGTTTCTTTCTCTGGTTGCAAGTACTTCTTAACTTTCATTGATGATTTTTCAAGACGCACTTGGGTATACTTCTTAAAACTCAAGAGTGAAGTTTTTAACATGTTCTTAGCCTTTAAGGCGTTTGTTGAGAAACAATCTGGACATCAAATTCTTAAGTTAAGATCAGACAATGGAGGAGAATATGTTAACAACAAAGTTATCAACTTTTGCACTGAGCATGGCATTCAATTGCAACATACTGTTCCATATACTCCACAACAAAATGGTGTAGCTAAAAGGAAGAATCGCACCTTAAAAGAAATGGCTAATTGTATGCTTCAATCTAAAGGACTTAGTCTCAATTTTTGCTTTGTGAAGCAGCAAATTGAACATGCAAGTACATGATAAATGCTTGCTCTACTAGGTTTAAGGATGTAACTTCGAGAAGAAGCACGGAGCTCAATCAAACAGGATGTAAGTCACTTTCACGTTTTTGGAAGTGATGCTTGGGCCCATATTCCAGATGCGAAACATAAAGCCTTAGAACCTAAGAGTGAAAAATGCATTTTTGTTGGATATTTTGAAGATGTCAAAGGATATAGACTTCTTCAACCAAAATCCAAAACTATAATCCTTAGAAGAGATGTAAAATTTGATGAAAATATATCGAACTGCGAGCCTAGTTCAGTAGGTGTGCCACCTTTTGGCCTGCGAGCCTAATTCGGCATATGTGCCACCTCTCTCTATCTCTTCTATTTTTTATAGCATTCCTTCTAGTTCAAATGATGACAGCGAGGATGACAATCCTCCTCCACCTCTTGAAGATATTCCTTCAGCTCCACAACTTCCAAGATGGGTCTGCTCTACTCAGGATGCAGTAGGTTCTCTTGCAGATAACCCTGCAGATCGACGACGTACACGTTCTCAATTCGAAAGAGCCTCTTCCGTATTGGCTCAAGTTCCAGAAAATCCTGATCCAAACACCTTTGAAGAAGCTTCCAGTCATCCAAATTGGGATGAAGTTATGAATGAAGAATATCGTTCCTTATTGGCAAACGATACTTGGGATCTTGTTCCTCTTCCAAAAGGAAGAAAACTTGTTAGATGCAGATGGGTTTACAAAACAAAGTTTGGCCCCGATGAAAAAGTGGATAGGCATAAAGCTCGTCTTGTTGCTAAAGGATCTTCACAAGTTGAAGGCATTGACTATACTGAAACCTTCTCCCCTGTTGCCAAAATAAATTCTATCTGCCTTGTTCTTTCCCTTGCTGCCTTTTTTAAATGTGAAGTCCATCAGATGGATGTTAAATCCGCCTTCTTACATGGAGATTCGCATGAAGAAATCTACATGGAACAACCCCTTGGTTTTATCCAAAACGACTCTAGCCTTGTTTGTCTCCTTAGGAAGTCTCTCTATGGTCTCAAACAAGCTCCTCAGGATTGGTATGCCAAAATGGATAGATTTCTATTAGATAATGGCTTTTCTAGGTGTCATTCTGACAACACTGTCTACACCAAGAAAGTGGGTAAGTCCTTCACCATCCTTGTTCTTTATGTTGATGATCTTATCCTTACTGGTAGTGATCCAAACCATATAAACCATGTAAAGTCTAGACTCAAAAAGAAGTTTGAAATGACATACTTAGGACACTTGTATTATTTCCTTGGTCTTCAAGTCTTGCAAACCAAGGAGAATCCTTCACACTGGAAGGTCCAAGTATGCTGAGTCTTCTATGCTTTCACATGGAAGACTGTAAGCCAACCCCTTCTCCCTTTCAATCTGGAGTCAAGCTTTCAGTCACTTGTACTACCCCTGAAGTTGATGCTACCTTATACCGCCAACTTGTTGGTAAACTTTTGTATCGAACCCATACTTGTCCTGACCTTTCCTTTGCCATTGGTCTTGTCGCTCGGTTTATGCACCAACCTCATGAAATTCACTGGAAAGCAACTAAAAGAATACTTCGATATATTTGAGGTACAGTTCAGTTTGGGATTCATTAAGTCAGGAGCCTCTTCATGCCGTTGGTTTCTTTGAAGCGGATTGGAAGTACCTGCTGTCGGCCCAGACGATCTGTGTGGTGCGGTTAGGCATGAAGAGGCAGCATGGCTTAGTGGTCCCATGCAGGTGGTCTTCATCGGCAACATCCAACTACACTTTGGTGTGATAATTAGAGGGACATTCAGCTATGTAAAGATCCGGTTCAGCATCAACATATGAAACACATTGAGCTCCACATACACTTCATCAGAAAGCTCATTCATGATCGTGTTCTTGAAGTGCAGTATTGTCCAACCAATGATCAAGTTGTCGATATCTTTGCAAAGGCTCTCACAGAAGCGAAGTTTACCAAACTTCGATCCATGCTTGGAGTTCAGGAAAGTTCTCATTAGGGGGGGATAGGCTCTAATACCTCCTTCCTTCTCCTATTGTGTCACCTTTGTAAATCCTTCAATCCTATCGCAAGTTGTTCTTAAGGGTGGATGTTAGGATATTTCAACACATACGAAATAGGCTCCTTTTGTGTCACTTTGTAAATCCTTCAATCCTATCCCAAGTTGTTCTTAAGGGGGGATGTTAGGATATTTCGACACATAGGAAATAGTTAAGTATAACTTGGTCTAGTGTAGAGTTAGGTAAAGTGTGTTTCTTTACTATGTACATTTGTAACTTATAATCCAACGGTCATGATTTGTAGTGATCCGACGATTCACTCTCTCCTCAGTATTAACGACACTTGATCCGTGGCTTAACACCCGATTGGTCCATGATCTCTATTTAAAGAGCATGGAGAGTCATTTGTCCGATAACTGTATATGAGAGAAACATATGTAACTTTTCTTTTTATATTAATAAATTGCCTAAAGTGGCCGCATTGGCTCAGGCTGTGGACTATTTCCCTCTTCGAGGGTTTTAACCACGTGATATACTGGTGTATTGATTTGTGATCTTTTTGTGAGCGGTGACCTTTGGTGTTTGATCTAAGAAACTTACCCTGTAAATTCCTACACTGCATACATGAGTTCTCTTCTCATGAGTCTCGTGTTGATTTTTGGTAGGCATGGGATGTGCTCTAAGTCTCGAATTTTGTGGAGAGGCTTAGACACATGCATTACAAATAACCCAGAAATTGTTTTGGGAAATTCCACCTAGAAACAATTTTATAAGAAAAAATAATTATTTTTAATTAGGACCCTAAGTCTAACTTAGGTTATTAAAATAATTAATCAATATTAATATAAACTGTGGGTGAATCTTCTAGAAAAAGAAGATCAAGTGAAAATGTAATCTTAGTCATTAATTGGAGATCTAATCTCGGGTGTTGAAGTCTCAACGAGAAGACTATAAAGAAAGACTTGAGGATCGTTTGTGAAATCCACCAAGGCAAATACCAAGTTTTCCCAAGAAGATCGATTTTCTCACAGGGTTAAGTTCGGCACGAGAAATCAATTCAGAGGGAGAGTTGCAAGGTGGAGACAAAGAGGGATCAGCAAGGGTTGAGTGTACAGAATCCGACAAAGAGAAGCAGTGCAAAGGAAGGACTACGCAAAGGCAGTGACGTAGTAGCAGTGACAGCGCAGGAGTTGTGACTCTAGAACTGCACAGAATCTGACGCAGTGAGACACAGAGGCTCTCTAGGGTCAAAAACTCACCGAAAAGCAAGTGAGGAATTTGATTGTAAATTTCTCATAATATTCATCTTTTGTTCTGCTGGTCGTTTTCTGTACGAGAGATTTTTGCTGAAGAATAATAAAAGAAACCTCTGCTCTTTGCACAGTTTTGTAACACAGGAGTTTTCGAGACAATTGTCCAAAAACAGACCATCATTCATGTGCTTGTATTTCTTTATATTCTGCTCAGCATTTTATTTGTGAAGACTGCAGTTGAATTTATTTCAATATTTACTAAAGCAATTTCTTTAAATAACTTATAGTTGAATAATAAGTAGGAGAAATAATATCAGATACTGCAATAGAATTTCGTTTTAGAAATTTTCACATGGTATCAGAGCTAGATCGAGCAAAGGCACAAAAGAATTTGCGTTGAGGGGAAGTTGTGGTGTTGTATCGTACAAAAAATGGAACCCCATAAAGGTTATCTTTTGATTTTCTACGAGCGAGCCCTTACGAAGGGCTTCCGGCAAGGAGATCCTTTGACATCTCAAAATTATCTTCCGAGGTTGAAGGAAATTTTCTTGTTTATTCTACTTCGGCATCGGTGATGGTTGGTAGCTGATGAGCAGCAAGCCCATTTTATATGACTAGGGATTAGAGAATATTTCTAGAGCTGTCAAGAAGAAAGGATGAACTTCCAAAATTACTATGGGAAACAAGACAAAGTGTACCCCGGTGGAAGGGGGACAATGGCATTTCAGGACAAACGGAGATAACCTCCGGGCCTTTTAGTGTTGCATGTGGGATTAGAGATGAAACGACTTTCGGTGTCCCGGTTGCGATGAGGGATACTTAGTGTGTACTTCATTGGAAGAAAAATATCGTTAAGCACTCAACGGGAAGAGGCTCGATTGAGACACAAAATAATGAACTTACTACGGTTGCTTGGAGTCTCAATGGACGAAATTTACTTGTTTATCTACTTCGACGATGGCCCACGTCGTTAGTACGATGATAGCGGGCTTGACACATACTTGTTTTGGAGTTCGAGAATATTTCTCAACCTATCAAGAAGAAAGGATGAACTTGTAGATTACTATGGGAAACAAAACAAAGTGTACCCTAGTGGGAAGAGGGACCATAGCATTTCAGATAGAAGCAGGAGATAACCTCCAGGCCACAAATGTGTTGCATGTGTCAGGATTGGGAATGAACCTACTTTCAGTCTCCCAGTTGCAAGACAAGGGATATGATGTGTATTTCATTGGAAGAAAAGTATACGTTAAGCATCCAAGCTGGAAGAAGAAGGCTCAGATTGGAACTCGAAGCAACAAAATTTACAGGTTGCAACTCGAGTCTCCAATCGCACTGGTAGGCAGCGATCTCAATGAAGAAAAAGATCCGAATGAGCTATGGCACAGAAAAATGGGGCATCTACACCATGGAGCTCTGAGAATGCTCAGAGAAATTGTTTGGGGGGTACCAATCCTGAGTACCATGCATGATGACATGTGCAGAGGATGCGCACTAGGGAAGTACGCAAAAGCAGCATATTCTAGAAGCAACAAGAGAGATCCAAGTGTATTAGGGCTAATACACTCAGATATCTGCAGACCAATTCTACTAGAGCTCTTAGTGGTGGCGAATACTTCGTCACCTTTATTGATGACCACTCCAAGAAAACTTGGATCTACTTCTTGCAGACCAAGGATGAGGTCTTTGATCGGTTCAGAGAATTCAAAGCTTTGGTTAAGAACCTGACAGGGAAGAAGATACAAGTTCTGCACTCAGATAATGGTGGAGAGTACACAAACAAGGACTTCACAAATTTCTGGGCAAGAGAGGGCATCAAGAGAGAGATGATAGCTCTGTATAATCATGAACAAAATGGGGTTGCAGAGCGAAAGAACAGGACCATTGTTGGGGCAGCAAAAGCCATGTTGTATAATCAGGATATGCCTAGATTCTTATGGGCTGAAGCATGCAACACAGTTGTATAGATCCAGAATAGGACTCTGCATAGGGCTTTAGGCAAGACAACACCAGAGAGTGTTTTCATAGGAAAGAAGCCAGAAGTGAGTCATTTCAGGATATTTGGAAGTGTGGCATATTGTCACATTCAAGATGAAAAACGAAGAAAACTAGATCAGACTGCAGAGAATGAGTACCTCGTAGGATACAGCGAGACGTGAAAGGCATACAAGATCTACATTCTTGGGAGCATGAAGATTTTAGTCAGAAGGGATGCAAATTTCATGCAAGACGGAGCTTTCAAGAAATCCCGAGAGATGCTTCCTGGAGAGAGGTCGGAGGATGTTCCTCTTGTCCAGAAGCAACAGGGGGGAGAACCAACAGGTGGACAGACATCTGGATCGAGCACCGTTACCAACACTATTTCCTCAGGTAGAGAAAATTCAGATAGTTCACAGCAGATGAGACAGCAGGAAGAAGAATTGGCTGAGCCACCCACCACCAATGGTAGATTCAACATAGAAGTACGACAAACGTTGAGGGACGCAGAAGAGATTTTAGGAGTTCTAAGAACCGAGAAGAGGCAGCGTAGACAACTCGACAGATACCAAGCCTTGGTAGCAAAGGTTGAAGAACCATCCAGCGTTCAGGAGGCTGTACAACATCAGGTTTGGGTGGATGCCATGGTAGAGGAGTATAGCTCTATCATGACCAATGATGTTTGGGAAGTTGTGCCTAGACCACTGAACAAATCAATTGTAGGTTCGAGATGGATCTACAAGATCAAGTATGTTGCAGATGGCAATATAGAGAACTACAAAGCTAGGTTCGTGGCTAAGGGTTATGCACAGAAGGAAGGAATCGATTATGAGGAGACCTTCGCCCTTGTTTCCGAATACACCTCCATCAAATTTGTCATATCTTAAGTTGCGCAGATGGGATGCGAAATTCACCAAATGGATGTCAAGATAGTGTTCTTGAATGGGATGATCGAAGAAGAGGTGTACATTGAGCAGCCTGAAGGCTTTGACACTCATGAGAAGAAGTCTCATGTATGCAGACTGAAGAAATCTCTATATGGACGCAAGCAGGCACCCAGAGCATGGTACGATCGGATTGATGGGTATTTCCAGCAGTTGGGAATTGTTAAGAGTGACACAGATCCCAATCTCTACTATTTGATGGTAGAGAATGAGCCACTTATTTTGGTATTATATGTGGATGATCTATTCCTTACAGGATCATCTAGGCTCATAAAGGACTACAAGAAGAACTTAGAAGTTGAATTCGACATGAAGGACTTGGGGTTGATGCATTACTTTCTAGGGTTGGAGGTTTGGCAGATGAATGGAGAAATCTTCGTAGGACAAGGAAGATATGCCTCAGAATTCCTAAAGATATTTAGTGTTACACGGGGTCTCGCCCCCCCACCTAGGGGTCTAGATTCCTCGCCCCCTCGCGCTCCGGGGTCTTGGGGACTTCTAGGGGACGTTTCCCTCACGCCCCCGCACAACCCCCTTCACGCCCCCTCACACCCCCCTTCATGCCCCCTCACATCCCCTCACGCCCCTTTTAGTTTATGGTTTCGTGTTAAAATTTGGTGTGCCACTTAGCATGTTTGAGAATCCAAGTGATTCTGATTCAGATGGTGACATGGTTGATCATGATATATTCGTGCAGAAGTTGGATGCAGAGACTAGTGGGGCATTAACTTGAGCATTTATGCTCATTTATCATTATGATGATATCATTTGATATTCATATGTTATGTTTTATGTTTTATGTTTCAGACATAACTTATTTGCTTTTAAGTTTTATGTTTCGGACTTGAGTTGTAAACTTCAGTTTAAACTCTATTTTGAATCTTGATATAATATGTCATATGATATCTTAAACTTTATTTTCATTGTACATTGTTAGTAGTTACATTAATGATTATATAGTTACAAACTTGCATGATTGTATGAGGTATGTTTTAACTTTTAACTTTTAAATTTGTTTCAGTTATATGATTCATCATTCATCGGTTTGTAATTTTATCATTTATGATTTATCTTTCATGATGCAAGTGTATGATGATTGTATATACATTCCTTGCAAAAATATAGTTACATTATAAATATTAAATTTTATAAATTTTATGACCCCGACGTCCCCCCACGTTTCCTGAAAATTGGTAGGGAGCTTTTGCATAGGCCGCTCCCGCGCTCCCTCGCCCCCTCGCTCCCACCTCCAGGGGACTTGGTGGAACATTGAAGATATTCAAGATGTAGGATTGCAGGCCCATGGCAACGCCCATGATAACCAACTGGAAGAAGATAGATGCATCAAGAAACAAGGAAGTGGACCACACCTTGTACAGGCAGTTGATTGGGTCACTTATGTATCTGGTCAACACCAGGCCAGACATTTGCTTTGCTGTCAACACCTTCAGTCAGTTCATGGTGGAACCAAAGAGGGTGCACTGGGCAACAGCAAGGCACATTCTCAGATGTGTGCGAGGAACAGTCGAATACGGGTTGAAATATGCCCGTGGAGATGATGTCAGGTTGAGCGGGGTCACAGACGCAGATTGGGTAGGCAATTCAGTAGATCGAAAAAGTACCACAAGGTATTGCTTCAACATCGGATCAGGGATGACCTCCTGGTGCAGTAGGAAGCAGAAATTTGTAGCACTGAGCTCAGCAAAGACAAAATACATCGCAGCGAGCACAGCTATGTGCGACGCCATTGGCTTAGAAAACTGTTAGTGAACTTGTTCAGAAAGAAGATGGAAGTGACCAGTATCTATTGTGATAATCAAAGTTGCATCAAACTCTCTGAGAATCATGTATTCCATTATCGGTCAAAGAACATTGACATCAGGTGCCATTTTATCACAGACTGTGTTCAGAGAGGAGCAGTATAGTTACAGTACATTCCCACAGGGAATCACGTGGCAGACATACTCACCAAAGCCCTAGGAGGAGCCAAGTTTGTTTACTTCAGAGAGCAAATGGGTATGATAGATAGTCCTTTTTAGTAGCATAAACAGGTGATTTCTCAACCAAAAATGCAGCATTTGAGAGGCAGTTGCAGTACGGATGCAGTGTTGATTATGGCAGGATTAGCGGCAGTACAGTGCAGCAGCAGCGCAGTTGTTGATGGGTAGCATCAACAGCACAAACGGAGATGCTTCAGAGTCAGAACAATGTGCAGCAAGGCATATCTGTTATAGCACATTCCTCGCTAAGACGAAGTGTTGATTTTTGGTAGCATCGTTGTTGATTTTTGGGTAGCATCGGATGTGCTCTAGCTCTGTAACTTTGTGGAGGGGCTAGAACACATGAGATCTCCAAGACCCAAAAATCGTTTAGATAAATTCCACTCGAAGCTTAAGTTATTCAAATAATTAATTATTTTAATGGGAACCCTAAGTCTAACTTAGGGAAATTAAATAATTAATGTGAATTAATTTAAACATGTGGGTGAGAATGTTCTAAGTGACAAGGATAAAGTCTTTTTTAATCTTAGCCGTCGATTAGAGATTAGATCACGATCGTTGATTCATCAACTGGAAAAGTATTAAAGGAAAGCTTAGGGTCAGTTGGAGAACATAAACACAGAGTAGGAGCACTTGAGCTAAGTCGAAATTATGGGGTGCGGTTTGCTGAGAATTTCGGAGTGAGCTTGCAGTGCAGTGAGGGGCAGTTCAACAGCGAGATTTTCATCCAATGCCGAGAATACAATAGGCAGATCAGCACCAGAGAAGCAGCACAGGCCCAGGAGGGGTGATACAGAGCCAGCAGGGCTCACGCAGAGGGATACAGAGCTAGAGAGGGTGACGGAGTCACTCAGAGAGTTGCGTTGGGGTTTCTGTAGGGCAGATCGGGCAAACAACCAACGTTTTGATTTCGGAGCCGGGAAGGCTCACAGAGAGGGTGACACAGCTCCTGGAGAAGGTGACGCAGTCCATCTTGCTGTAGCCATCGCTCAGCCGCACTTGGAGACTGCCGAGGATTTTCTCTATTCTGTGAGCCACATTGGCACCCTAGTTTGTATTCAGAAATCTGTTTAATAATAAAACCCTCAAGAGTTGTTGCACCGGTTTTCCCACATTGGGTTTTTCCAAGGACATTTGTCCGAAAAAATTGTGTGCCCTTTGTCTGCATGATTGTTTATTCTTCAGTACTTGATCTGTATAATTGTGTAGGCTGCAGTGTATTTACTTTGATGTTTTCATGCATTATTCAGAAAATAACTTGTTAAGTTAAATCAAACAAGTAGGAGAAGTAAATCAGATCTACTAGAGTAGGATTTTTGTTTAGCAGATTCAGAAATTTTCACAATCATATGTGCTCTAAGTCTCAAATTTTGTGGAGAGGCTCAGACACATGCATTACACATAACCTAGAAATCGTTTTGGGAAATTCCACCAAGAAATAGTTTTATAAGAAAAATTAATTCTTTTAATGAGGACCCTAAGTCTAACTTAGAAAATTAAAATAATTAATCGGTATTAATATAAATTGTGGGTGAATCTTCTAGAAAAAGTAGATCAAGTCAAAATGTAATCTTAGTCATTTATTGGAGATCTAATCTCAGTCGTTGAAGTCTCAAAGAGAAGACTATAAAGAAAGACTTGAGGGTCATTTGTAAAATACATTGAGGCACATACTCAGTTGCCCAAGAAGATATATTTTCTCACTGGCTGAAGTTCGGCATGAGAAATCGATTCAAAGGGAGAGTTGCAAGGTGGAGACAAAGAGGGATACAAGGGCTGAGTGTACAGAATCCGAAGCACAGAGGAAGGAATGCACAGAGGTAGTGACACAATAGCAGTGACAGTGTAGGAGTTGTGACGTTGGAATTGTGTAGCCACTGCGCAAAGGCTGGTGCAGTGAGACGCAGAGGGACTTAGAGGCTCTCTCGGGTCAGAAACTCACTGAAAAGCAAGTGATGAATTTGATTGTAAATTTATCACAATATTTCTCGTTTGTTTTGCTGGTCATTTTCTGTACGAGAGATTTTTGTTGAAGAATAATAAAAGAAACCCTCGTTTGTTGCTTCAATTTCCCCGCATTGGGTTTTTCTGGGGACAATTGTCCAAAAACAATTATGTCATTCATGTGCTTGTATTTCTTTATATTTCGCTCCGCATTTTATTTGTGAAGACTACAGTTGAATTTATTTCAATATTTACTAAATAAATTTATGTAGATAACTTGTTGCTGAATAATAAGTAGGAGAAATAATATCACATACTGCAATGGAATTCCGTTTTAGAAATTTTCACTGTAATATCCCTAATTAGCTTTTAGCTAGTTGGAATATTAATTTTTTCTTTTGTCAATAAGATAGATGAATAAGAGGATAGAGAGACCCATAAATCTCTTTAGTAGGAAAAAAACAAATTCTAGTGAATGTGGATCATTGTGTCAGTTGAATAAAGCACTCTTGGGTGTGAATAGGGGTTAAAGCATGTGGATGGGGTCAAGGTTGACCAAATCAACAGCGATATCATGGATGTAGTCGAGAGTTATCGGAGGACAGCATAGTCATAGTGGGAGGGAGTCTCCATGAGAGTATCATCTTTAATGAGTGGGACCAAGGGTGAGGAGGCTCACAAAGCATATAAGGAAGGGGATGGCAGCCATAGAAGGCATTCTAAATATTGTTTATGTTTGGTCTTTTATGATTTTCTGTACGCTTCACTTGTTTAACAGGGTCTGTTGTGTTGTTTAGCACAAGGGTGTTTCCAAGCGGAAATCCCACCCTCATCCTCGGGGGACTTCGAGTGCCCACTCAGGAGAGATTCATTGAGATTCATTTCAACCATCCGGCATCAAGCCAAGCTTCAGCCATCTTCAGCAGTGCAGTCTCCTTCAGGAATTGTGTTATTTTGCAGGGCAGTTGCAGTGGAGGGTCAAGTACCCAAGTTTTTGAACTTGTTTTCCAGTGAGGGGAGCAACCCTTCATTCGGAGGACCTATTGGGGGAAGTTTCAGCCATTTTTATATCAGATCAGCCACCCCCCAACAGTCATAGAGTTGAAGAGCGTTATTCAGCCCTAGGGCTGCAATTTTCATATTGCGTATTTCCGAAAACCCCTTCTAGGTTGTCTTGGAATGGTGCTAGAAAGCCTAGATCTCTGATCCCGGCATTTTCTAAGCATTATATCAGCAGTTCTATGTATTTCTAGTTTTACACTGCAGTTGTTCTCCATAGAACTGCGCAGTCATGGCCTTTCGGCATTTTGTATAGCAGCAGTCGTTTTTCGTGTTTTATGTACTGGGTCATTTCAGGCTTGTTTTGGCCTAGCTTGAGTGTATTTTTCCTCAAGACCTTGTACTCATTTTCTGCTATGATATCTAATAAAATGGTTCTATGACTTGTTAATGTTAATGTAATGATATTTTACTGCATTTTCCAATTTTATGTTCTATATTCCTGTTTTTCCTAATTTGGAATATTACAGTGGTATCAGAGCATAATCTTGGCTCAACCTATGTAGCTCAACATCTATGTCATCAGAAGAAGGAGAGCCTCTCACAGAATGAGAGAAGCGGTATCTTGAAACCGGAGGTTTGATTATACAAACAATGAAGAAGACAAAGGCAAAACTCCAATATCAAGGGAAATGGATGAAAAGGAGTTTCCAAAGCTTCTTCTCCGTACCATGCAATATATTGCCAGAGAAATCAAGGAGATGTGGATGGAAAGACATAAAGAGACCCCAAGAAGGTTTCTACATGGAGAAAGCTCTGACATTTCACATCACTGGTGTAAGCAACTAGTAATGCAGCAAGTTTCCCAACGCTCCACTATGCCTACATTCCTAGCAGTAGGAAATGGAGGTGGAGGACCCCAAGAACAAGATACTCTTGAAGATTATTTTCTAGAGTATGAGTCTCAATCTTAGAGATTCAAAGATAATCTGAACTTTCAGGAGTTCTATCAGATCAAGGACAACAGGAGACCCCGGAATAACAATAGGAGTGGAGGGTACATGCAGAATAATGATCTGCAGCGTACTATGGGTAGAATTTTTCTGCCTGCTTTTGATGGGTCATCCAAGTGCACAGCCAAGTCTTGGGTGGAGAAACTAGACATCTATTTTCAGTTGAACCAAGTACCGGAGATTGAAGCCATTAAGATAGCAGCGCTGCGCCTTGAAGGTGAGGCATGTGATTGGTGGTTTCACGGTCTTTCTACATTGGGGCATGCAAATGTGACTGCATATGCAGAATTCACCCGGAGGTTGGTGGAAAGATTTGATCGAAGAGATCCAAAGGCACCTTTTGTTGAGGTAGCCAAGCTCAAGCAGTGAGGTAATCCAAAGACCTATATCTCTGAATTTCTAAAACTTTCCGTCATTGTGCAAGATTTATCTACAGCTAGGAGAGTTTATATGTTCATTGATGGGCTAGCAGAGCCTCTGCACGGGTTGGTAAAATCCACTAAACCAACTACACTCCAAGATGCCATTGAGAGGGCTAGAGACTTACAAGATGCTTTGCCAAGGACAAGAGCTCCATTTCAGCAAAAGCCCACTTTTCAGTCAAAGTGGAAAGATGTGAAGGTTCTTCCTCCAAAGGAGAACTAGAACAAAGGGCCTCTTAGTGATGATGTCCGAAGAGACTAGAGGAGGAGGAAGCTTTGCTTCACATGCCAAGAACCATGGGCACCAGGGCATCATTGTGCTGCGAGAAAGGCACACTATATTGAGGTGTTCTTTGATAGTGAAGAGGAGGAAGAAGAAGAACCAGAAGGAGACATCAGCGATGTGACCCCAGGAGAGGATCCACAACCACCAGGAGACGGAAATGGGGCATTTGCTCCAATTGGAGGGGCCCTTGCATCTTTGTGGGGAGTACCCAAGTATCTGACTTTGAGAGTTTGAGGTACAGTTCAAGGGTAGTGAGTATCAGTATTGATTGACAGTGGGGCTACCCACAATTTTATTGATGCTCAGTTAGTACAAAGGAGAATAATACCCACTGATGATTTTGAGGGATTCTTAGTTTTGGTTCCAAGAGCTAGAACCATGCAGTGTATGAAGTATGTTCTGGAATTGTCTGTAACCTTGGGGACATACACTTTGACTGATCATTTCTTTGTGGTTGACATTCCTGACACCAATGTGATATTGGGTGTGTAGTGGTTGATTACATTGGGGAAGGTCACCACAGATTGAGAGACGTTGCAGATGGAGTGGATAGATAAGAAGAGCGATAAACATCAGATGATTAGGGGCATGCACACCTACCCACCTCAGGAAGCCTCCACACATAAGATGGAGCCTGATTTGCACAGAGGAAGCAAGGACAAATCAGTCCACTCAGATATGCAGTTTACTCTAGACCATGATGTTATATTATTTGGAGGCATTCCACCGGGAAGGCCCCCTGACCGGAAGTTGGTTAAAGAGTTCTCACAACAAGTTGCACCATTCATAGATCTGGCTAAGAAGGGAGCCTTGGTGAGACCAGCACAGCGCAGAGGGCCTTTGATTGGCTCAAGGAGGAGAGGGATATTTGTTCGGTATCGGTATTACCAACTCTCACCAATCCTTTTACGCTGAAAGGTGATGATTCAAGGGTGGATGATGGCACAATTACGATGCAAAAGGACTACTCTATAGCCTTTGAGAGTCAGAAGATACTTCCACAAAGGAAGGAGTCTTCCATATATGGTAAGGGGTTGTTGGCACTGATGCATGATTTGGCCAAACTCAGGGAGTTTTGGAGGAGCAATAGCCTCCAAGTGAAGCTTGACCACCCTAAACATTAATCTTTTTTTGAGCAAAAGCAGCTGCAAGGAAGGCAGCAAAAGTGGGATAGCAGTATTGCGGCATGTGGCGTTGGCATTGAGCATGTCAAAGAGGGGAGCAATGAGGTGGTAGGTGCCTTATCACAGAGGCCAGCAGCGTTTTCATTGATAAGTATGGATCCAGATTGGGAGTCCCAGCTATTGGTGGAGTATTCCAGGAACCACTTCACATGTGAAGTGCTTGATGGGAAGGTAACGGATGAGAGGTATAGAGTGATGGATGGAGTCATCTATTACCAGGATCAGATCTTCTTGACTAGAGATTCTAAGCTCAAGGAGAAGATTCTACATGCAGCACATGATTCACTCCTTTCTGGTCACCAAGGTTTCAACGGGACATATCAGGCCATTAGGGAGGGATTCTCATGGGAGGGTCTCAAGGAGGATGTGCTCAAGCATATCAGAAAGTGCGTAGTTTGCCTGAAGAATGAGGAGGAAAGCAACCATCCTGCAAGGTTATTACAGCCACTTACTTTTCCGAGAGAGAGATGGGAGAGCTCATCTATGGACCTCATCACCAGCTTACCAACGGTACATGGTAAGGATTGTGTCTTTGTAATCCTTGGTCAACTAACAAAGCATTTGCATTCCTTTGCCATTTATTTACAGTGCATTTCTCCACAAGAGGGCAAGCCTCTCCTTGGGACTTCATGGTCTTCTTAAGACCAAAATCAGTGATAGAGATAGCCACTTCCTGGATGGCCTTGGGCAGGTGTTGTTCTGTTTGGGGTGTACCCAATTGACACCAAATACCAGTTACTACCCTCAAGCAGATGACCAGATAGAGGCAGCAAGCAAGTGGCTAAGAAGCTACTTGGCACATTGTGTTCTGGGGCAACAAGAAGCAGAGTTGCGCTAGTTCCACTTAGGGAACTATTGTCACCATCCAACATTTCATAGGGCAATCAGTGTATCTCTATTTTTTTTCCATATGGTGATGATGTTATATTCATTGTTGTTAGAATGGTTGGAGCAAGCAAGGGTCCTAGAACCCAAGATTGGATCCTAGAGAGTCAGGATGTACTCCAGTCTCTTAAGGACAACCTTGCTACAGCCTAAGATCAGCAGAAGTTCTACACAAATCATGGATGGAGAGAGAGACAGCGTGGGGTGGACAATTTGGTCTATCTCCATTTTCAGCCATACAGACCATTTATATTGCAGAAGAAGAAGGTTGGGAAGCTTTTCTATGGGCCACCCAGGGTGATCCACCTTGTTGGAGGAGTAGCATATGGGTTGGAGCTTCTCATCGGGAGTAAGATCTCCAACATTTTTCATGTCCCATGCCTCACTAAGGCCATTAGACAGCATGTAGTTGCCACCGTGGATCTCTCACTTCTTTATGATGTGAGCCATTTGGTTTTATCGCCAAAGGCTAACTTGGACACTTGGGAGGGGCAGCTAAGGAGCAGGTTGATTGGAGAACATCTGATTCAGTGGAGGAATTTATCAAATGAGGATGCCACAGGGGAAGGAGAGGAGATTTTGCAGCATCCATCCTTGCAGTTGCTTGAGGACACGCAACATTTGGGAGGGGAGGATTGTAATATTCCTAATTATCTTTCAGCTAGTTGGAATATTAATTTTTACTTTTTAAGATAGATGAGTAAGAGGGTAGAGAGACCCGTAAATATCTTTAGAAGGGATAAAACCACTTTTAATGTGAATGTGGATCAGTGTATCAGTTGAATAAAGCACTCTTGGGTGTGAATAGGGGTTAAAGCATGTGGATGGGGTCAAGGTTGACCAAATCAACAGCATTGTCATGGAGGTAGTGGAGAGTTATTAGAGGACAACGCAGTCATAGTGGGAGAGAGTCTCCATGAGAGTAGCATCTTTAATGAGTGGGACCAAGGGTGAGGAGGCTCACAAAGCATATAAGGAAGGGGATGGAAGCCATAGAAGGCATTTTGAATATTGTTTATGTTTGGTCTTTTATGACTTTCTGCATGCTTCAGCTATTTAGCGGAGTCCGTTGTGTTGTTTAGCACAAGGGTGTTTCCGAGCGAAAATCCCACACTCATCCTCGGGGGACTTCGAGTGCCCACTCAGGAGAGGTTCATTGAGCTTCATTTCCACCATCTGGCATCAGGCCAAGCTTCAACCATCTTCAGCGACGTAGTCTCCTTCAGGAATTGCATTATTTTGCAGGGAAGTTGCAGTGGAGGGTCAAATACCCAAGTTTTTGAGCTTGTTTTCCAATGAGGGGAGCAGCCCTTCATCCGGAGGACCTATTGGGGGAAGTTTAAGACTTTTTTATATCGGATCAGCCACCTCCCAGTAGTCACACAGCTGCAGAGCATTATTCAGCCCTAGGGCTGCAATTTTCATATTGTGTATTTCCGGAAACCCCTTCTGGGTTGTCTTGGAATGGTGCTAGAAAGCCTAGACCTCTGATCCTGACATTTTGTAAGCACTATATCAGCAATTCTATGTATTTCTAGTTTTACCCTGCAATTGTTCTCCATAGGATTGCGTAGTCATGGCCTTCCGACATTTTGTATAGCAGCAGTTTTTCATGTATTATGTACTGGGTCATTTCAGGCTTGTTTTGGCCTAGCTTGAGTGTCTTTTTCCTCAAGAACTTGTACTCATTTCATGCTATGATACCTAATAAAATGGCTCTATGATATGTTCATGTTGATGAAATGCTATTTCACTGCATTTTCCAGTTTTATGTTCTATATTCCTGTTTTTCCTAATTTGGAATATTACATTCACATCTCGAAGCCTTCAGGTTGCTCTATATACACATCCTCTTCTATCACCCCATTCAAGAATGTTGTCTTGACATCCATCTGGTGAATGTCCCATCGCATCTGAGCTGCTAGGGATATAACAGATCTGATAGAGATATATCTAGCTACAGGGGCAAAGGTCTCCTCATAGTCTATTCCTTCCTTTTGTGGGTATCCCTTTGCCACTAACCTAGCCTTATACTTCTCTACACTACCATCTGCAGCGTACTTGATCTTGTAGATCCACCTTGATCCTACAATTGATCTATCCTCTAGTCTAGGTACCACTTCCCAAACATCATTCGTCGTGATAGAACCGTATTCTTCTACCATGGCATCCACCCATACTTGGTGTTCTACGGCTTCCGGAAAATTGGAAGCTTCTTCAACCTGTGCTACCAAGGCTTGGTATCTGTCAGGTTGCCTACAGTTCCTTTTGTCGGTTCTAGGAGCTCCAACAAACTCCTTTGCATCCCTCAATGTTTATCATACTGCCTTACTGGTTCTACCACTGGTGGTAGGAGGCTCACTCAAATCCTCCTCATGTTCCTGTTGTTCCATCTGCTGAGAACTGCCAGGATCTCCTACTCCTGAGGAAATGCTAGTACTGGTCACTATACTCGATCTTGGTGTTTGTCCTCCTGCTTTTCCTTCCTGTTGTTGTTGGACCAATGGAACATCCGCAGACTGATCTTCTGCTGGCATCTCACGAGATTTCCTGAAAGCTCTATCTTCCATGAACTTTACATCTCATCTTACTATAATTTCCTGATGCTAGGAATGTAGATTTTGTATGCTTTTGAGGTCTCACTATACCCTACGAGATACGCATTTTTTGCAGTTTGATCTAGTTTGCTACACTTCTCGTTTGGAATGTGACAATATGCCACACTTCCAAATATCTTGAGATGACTCACTTCCAGCTTTCTTCCTGTGAACACCCATTCAGGCATTTTCTTCCCCAATGCTCTGTGAGGAGTTCTATTCTGAATATACACCGTTGTGTTGCATGCCTCTGCCCATAAGAATCTAGGCAAGTTTTGGTCATATAACATAGCCTTTGCTACCCCAACAATAGTTCTATTATTTCTCTCTGCTACTCCATTGTGTTGTGGATTATATGGAGTTGTCCACTCTCTTTTGATGCCCTCCTTTGCGCAAAAAACTGTGAAGTCTTTGTCCATATACCCTCCACCATTATCTGAACGCAATACCTTTATCTTTTTCCCTGTCATGTTCTCTACAAGAGCGTTAAACTCTCTAAACCGATCAAAGACCTCATCCTTGGTCTTTAAGAAATAGATCCAAGTTTTTCTAGAGTGATCATCAATAAAGGTGACAAAGTATTCGCCACCGCTGAGAGCTCTTGTGGACATTGGGCCACAAATATCTGAGTGTATCAATCCCAATATGCCTTTCGCTTTGTTGTCACTTCTAGAAAAATCTTCCTTCGCGTACTTTCCTAGTACACATCCTCAACATGTAGGAATTTAGAGGGTAAGTTCCTTAGATCAAACACCAAAGGTCACCGCTCACAAACAGATCACAAATCAGTACACCAGTATATCACATGGTTAAAACCCTCAAAGAGGGAAATAGTCCACAGCGTGAGCCAACGCGGCCATTTCAGGCAATTTATTAATATAAAAAGAAAAATTACATATGTTTCTCTCATAAACGATTACTGGACAAATGACCCTCCATGCTCTTTAAATAGAGATCATGGACCAATCGGATGTTAAGCCACAGATCAAGTGTTGTTAATACCGAGGAGAGAGTGAACCGTCAGATCACTACAAATTGTGACTGTCAAATTATAAGTTACAAATGTACATAGTAAAGAAACACACTTTTCCTAACTCTACACTAGACCAAGTTATACATAACTATTTCCTATGTGTCGGAATATCCTAACACAGCATACATCATCATGCTCAATACTGAGGACTGGAACTCTTGTAACAATTTCTCTGAGCATCCTCAGTGCTCCATCGTGTAAGTGTCCCATTCGTCTGTGCCATAGCTCATTCAGTTCCTTTTCACCATCAATATTGATGCCTATCAGTGCCATTGGAGACTCGAGCTGCAATCTATATAGTCTGTTGCTTCAAGCTCCAATCTGTCTCATCTTCTTCCAGCTTGGATGTTTGACGTACACCTTCCTTCCAATGAAGTATACATCATATCTCTTGTCCTGTAACTGGGACACTGAAATTACATTCATTCCTAACTCGGGCACATGCAGCACATTAGTGGCTCTGATGCTAGTTCCTGCTTCCGTCTGAAACGCTATGGTGCCTCTCCCTATTGGAGTACACTTCTTTATGTTTCCCATAGTGATCTGGAAGTCCATATGCTCTTCTTCATAGCTCCAAAAGTATTCTCGTACTCCAATCATGTGAGTTGGAGCCCCGCTATCAATATACAAAACACCTATTGATGTTGAACTTGACAAGCATGCGAAGTCTTCTTTCAATCTGGAAGTTAATTCAGAGACATCTTGATTTTCCATACTTATCTGTGCTATTTTTCCTTTCGGTTTCTAACGCTTTTTCTGCCCAGCAAAAACTACATCCCACTTGAAGACTACTCTGCGCTAAAACTGTTGCGTTGCTCCCTCTGTCACTCGTAAATTTTGATCTGGAAATCTCTCTATGTCGACTCACTTAGAGAGAGATTTTCCCACGAAAATTTTTCCCTCCTGGACTAGACTGTCCCTCTGGGGATTAGATCTGCTACCTACGCAGCTTTTTAATCTCCCTCTTCTGTTCAACGCTGACTCTTCTGGCTATACTCTCTTGCTTTACCTTAGCTCTGATACCATGTGAAAATTCCTAAATGGAACCCCAACTGCAGTAACTGATATTATTTCTACTTATTAATTCAGAAACAAGTTCTTTATGGTGTTACACAATAAAAACCGAAATAAATTCTACTACAACCTTCACAATTAAAATATTGCGAAAAGTAAAAGCAAGGAAAAATACTAGCACAAGTACAATCACAATGACAGTTATTTTTGGACAATTGTCCCTGGAAAAACCCAATGTGGGAAAATCGATGTAGCGGAGGAGGGTTTCTTTATTATTCTTCAGCAAAAATATCATGTACAAAATACAACCAGCAGAATAGAAGAGGAATTTCAGTGAGAAATTTTACAGACAATTTCCTCACACTTCACAGTGAAATTCCGACTCTGGAGAGGACCTTCTGCCCTCTCTGTGTCTCACTACGTCACCCTCTATGCAGTCCCAGCGTCATAGCCTTTGCGTTGTATCTCATTTGTGCTGCTTCTTCCAGTCTAATCTTGCACTCCCGACTAATGTTGATGCCCTCTCCAACCTGCAACTCTCCCTCTGATTCGATTTTCTCTTGCCGAACTTCAGCCAATGAGAAAATCGATCTACTCGAGCAACTGAGTATCTGCGTCATGTGTTTCCAAATGCCCATCGAAGTCCTTATAGTCTTCTCGTTGAGAAATCAACGGCCCATATTAAAACATAATCAAGGGATAAGATTAACTTGACTTGATCTTCGTCTTTTTCTGGAAGATTCACACCCAGTTTCATTAATACACTTTAATTATTTTAATTCCCTAATTTAGACTTAGGTTGCCATTAAAAACAATTAATTATTTTAATAAAACCTTTTCCAGATGGAATTTCCCAAAACGCTTTCTAGGTATTTTGGAATGCATGTGTTTATGCCTCCCTGCAAAATTTGAGACTTAGAGCACATCTGATTCTACCAGAAATCAACAAAGCCAAGAAGGAGGAAGGAGTAGAAGGTTTGTTGAGAAATCTAGGGCATAGAGATTAAGTGATTTCTCTTCTATTAGTAACTGCTTGTGAGTGCTTTTTACTTATTTCGATTAGAATCTTCTTTTACTTAAGTTATTAGTGTTCTTCTTCATCAAACAGTTACCAATGCATAAACCATAAAGAGATAAGAAGTTCAGAATTTAGGCTATCATCCAAGGTCAAAACCTCTCACTCTTTGAGAGGAAAACTAGAACAATTCTTCTTCTTATAGAGATTCCAATTAATGAATACCAAGTCCAAGACCCTTGACCTATTTACCACTCCAAGACCAAGACACAAGTTCCCTTGATGATAGTCAACCTTGTACTCCTTCCTTTGTCTGGATTCCTCCTCCACTTCGACCCTCTTCTGCTTCAAACCTTCGGCCTCCTAGAATTAGGTCTGCAATCCTAATTCATAAATCTTAACTTGTACATAAGACTTTTTCTTATATCTAGATTTACTTCACTTGTGATGGACTCCCCATTGAGCTTGACTCGGCCTTCCTTAATCCTTTAATCTGGTTACCTTGGCACTTCATCTTACTGCAGCAGATGATCTCCTCTTTCTTTGCACATGTGACAACAACACTACCCTAAAACAGACCCAAAACCTAAAGCTTAGAACTTCGCCGAACTTCCTTCTCCTTTCATTGATCTTTAGGTTTCCTAGTTGTACTTCGCACTTCAGACTAATAGAAGACCGAAATTTTGACTTAGAAATGATGTCGAGCGGCCCTATTTATAGTTGTTTCCCTATCAAAATAAGCCAACTTGTTGGAGGGTGAGTCGACATGTCATTTGGAGGAGATATTTATTCTATTTTGTAGTCGACATGAAGGAGAGGTCTTGTGCTTGTCTTGGAGGGCTTTTCATACCTATTAAATGACTCAAATAAAATGTAATAGGGTCCTTCTTACATGACATAGTCTCAAATTGACTTTTATGACTAGATCACAAATCGTAAAGGCTCACAATGGGAACCATCACTAAAATAAAATTCATTGCTCATGAAACCCATGAGACAAGCATTACAATAATTTTATTTTTCTTCTTTTCATCAATTACATAAAATCATAATTACACGTCATTATGAAGACCGAACCTAGTTACACTTTTTCAACAAGGTTGACTATCGTTGACTAAGGATCTCATCAAGGAAGCTTTGTGTCTTGGTCTTGGAGTGGCAAATAGGTCAAGGGTCTTGGTCTTGGTATTCGTCAATTGAAGCCTCTATAAGAAGAAGAATTTGTTCGGGTTTTCCTCTCAAGTGGGAGAGTTTTTGGCCCTGGATGATCGCCTATATTCTATCTCTTGTCGCTTTTGGGTTTATGCATTGGTAGTTGTTTGATGAAGAAGAACACTAATAACTTAAGTAAAAGAAGATCTTAATCTAAGAAAGTAAAAAGCATTCACAAGCAGTTATCATAAGAGAAATCACCTAATACTTGATGCCCTAGATTTCTCAACAGGGGTTTCAGTTCATGGTGTTCTTTTAACTATTGATATTTGGTATGTGCTAGTATTTTATTTTTCATGCTCTATATTGTGCCAAAAAAAGTTTAATTGTTATTTCATTTGTCGGTGATAAGAACATTCTATTGGTACGAGTTATCTTAGGTGATTTGATTCACCATATGATCTAACAATTATTTTCAAGATTAAATAGAGATCTACAAGTACACTAGCCCTTGGACTCCAAGTTCACAGATTATGGGGAACGATTGAGCTTGTTTGAGCTCTGGCCTTTCATTTTGTCGATTGATTTTGCAGGAGGGTTTGGGCTAGTAATTGTTCAAAATTATTTATCCATAGTATCTACTCTAAAATCTCAAAAAATAATAAATCTCTTTCTCTTGTGCTATAAAGAATTTATCCGCTAATTAGAGTTTGTAAATTTAAAATGTTGTAAATATTGTGGATATTTGTAAATACATATAACCCTTGTTTTATCTTTTGTAGCACTTGGAGTTTTGGGACTTATTTATTTATTTTGTATATATTGGGGTTTTGGGAATTTTTCTTTTCATTTGTGCAGGCAAATTATCGAGCCATCAAAGGAGATCGAATTTTTTTTGGGGAGGAACTAGCTCGAAGGCAGCTAGTGTTTCAGGGGTTTCTCATCTCGAAGAGGGGTCGTCTACTTTTTTGTCAAAATCGTTCAAGGGGGAAGGGTTGATCCAAACCCTAGAAGCCTTGATCTAGCCTCCTAAGGCCCTAGAGCCTCAACGAACAATTAAGGAGGAGAGTCGCAGACCCTAAGAGGTAAATTTTGTGGATTTTGTGGCTAAATTTTTGAGTTTTCTAACTCATTGTGTGTTTTCGCATGGGTCTGAATTTTTTTAGGCCTCCAAGGCCTAACCAAGCCCCCTCTTACCCTTGTCGCAGCCCTAGTTGGGCCTTCTTCTTTGAGCTGCAGACCTATTGAGGCCTCAAACCCTTAACAACAGCCCTTCTTCCTCTCTTTTTGGTATGTCACAACCTACAGGCGCTTAGGCCTCATTTCCTTGTTGTCGCAGGCCTTCTATGCCTTCATCCCCTCACATGTGGCCTTATTAGGTTTTGAAACCCTCATCGTTTCCCTATCCCAGCCTCCTAGCCCTAGCATTATCCCTCTAACCCTATCGCTCCCCTTCCTAACCGTAATCTATCTCTTCTAGACCCCATACATTCATACCTTGATCACAAGCTTTGGTGTTTTGCTCTAACACTTTGTTTGCAGGTGTGTCAAGTGTTTTTTGGGGCTAACTTTTGTGGTTGCAGGTGGACAAACTTCTTGGAAGATTCATAAAAGCCAAACTAGTCACCAACAAAAGCCATTAGGCCTAGTGATTTGCCTCCATTTCTCATCACTGTTTTCATTACAGCCTCAAATACATTTTTTCCAGTGGTATAAGACACATAACAGTGGCATTAAAGTAGTTAAGAATCATCTCATCTCACTTGCATGATTGGGCTTGCACATTGCTTGACATCTCTTGTGACTTTTGGAGGACTGCTATACTAATTAGAGGTCTGATATAAGCACTATAAATTCTGACCACAAATATAACAGTGGTAAACAAGGCATCTAAAACGATATTAAACCCATAAGTGCTCATTCCTAGATCTTAAATCATTGTCATTATTGTCTAATGCTGTTGGAAAGGTGATTAAATTGGGCTGTTTCTCTTACTGTTGTGATCATTAGTCTCTTGCATGCATAAGTATCTCACTGTTAGAAATCTCATCTAGTTAACAAAATACAGATGCTCTAAAAGATAATTGGTATTCTTGTATTGAATTGGCATTTCTTACATAAGATACGTTTACTGCTCTCTATAGTTTTCTCTTGCTCTCTGTCATTAACATCAATCAAAGAGTAACACTTTGCTCTCATTGAAAAGCATTTAACACATTGTGTTGTCTAAACGATTGCTAGCATTTTTGTGACACTAGTCTTTAAAGGAATATTTTTGCTTGTCATTGCTATCATTGCCTAAAGAAATTGGCTATTGGATAAATGGTAATATTACTTTTCATTGCCATAGTGGAATAATCATTTCTTGTGAATTTACTTTTGTAATAAGTGCACTACCATATTGTTTTACAAGTGAGCATCATATCTTAAAATCATAATCTTGCAATACTGTAACTCACTCTTAAAGCACTTGATTGATCACCATATTATGATAAGAGTAATCTTGAAATCATCTAACTAATCTTATGGATTGCTAATTTTGTTGGTATATTATTGAGAGATTGGCATTTATCTAATGGCACATCAATATTGTTATGAAAGACATTGAACTTGGTGTTTATTGTTATTTTTACAAGTAACTGTCCATTGTGAGGTTTCTAATATTGAATTGGTTTATAAAACATTTTCTAGCGCCATCTAATTGGTTCATTGAGCATTGCTTTTGGTGAAGATTGTCCCTGTAATTGTTAAGTACTTTCCTTTCATAGCTCTAAATCGAATATTTTCAGGATAATTTGTCTTAAAGTACTTAAAGCATTTAATGATCTCACCTGAAGCTAATCACTCATTTTGCACTTGCATTCAAGTAATAGTAGCGGTGCATTTAATAATTTACCTCCAAGCATAAGCTTGGTTGAGAGACGATAGTACCACCTTTCTCATCCAACTTGTGAAACTAGAACCTCACGTGTGGTTAACATGGGAACCTTGCAGTCGTCAAAGCCACATTCTCTGTAGCGTCGGAGGCATTCGAGTGGTTAGAACTCCAGGGGAGATATCGTTAATATAGTCTTTGCTATCTTCTCCTAAGTTTCTCTCCACAACCTACACTTGAGACTAGCTTCAAAACAATTGAGAGAAAGTATTCACTTAGATAGGCATCTAACCTAAAAGTAACCAAGAGTTTGCATTTGACTTAGTTTTAGGTGTTCCATCTCATATAGGATAGTGTGCATCCCAAGCAGCTATTGTTCATCCGGTAACTTCGTAACTAATTTATATTGCACAAGTGATTTGACTCCATAAGGCATGGTTCTCTCAAATAATCTAATCAAATCGTGCTAATAATTGAACTTGCTAATCATTATTAACCAAATTGCTAATCCATTCAGTTGTGTCTCCCAGACTCGTTGATTCCCTACAAGTCTTTCATCCTCACATTTCATAGGGACTACACCCCATAGCCTGTTGTAGGGAGACAGCTAGAACGGAGAGGTTGGGGATCAGAGTGATAGCCCCTGCCTTGAGTCATTGTCGCATCCACCTGTACAATTCGAGCGACAACAGAGTCGACTTGGTCTTGGAGAAATACATGACTTTTCCTATGACACGTGACATTATTTCTCTGTCCTAGAAAGACCTAGAAGCACAAAGAACATGCTTTGACCTATACTTGAGCATGAAACCCATGCATTACATAAAATAAAAATTTTTTTTTTCCTTTTTCTTTCTTTATACAAAGTATACAATGTCATGAATACAAAATAGGTCATTATGAAGACCAATCCTAGTTACAATTTCCAACATGTTGTGGCCTTCTGCGAGTGATTGGGTGCTTCTATTGGCATCACTCCTTTGTTGCCATTGTTCTGCTTCGGGCCAGGGTTTGGCTTGGGTTTCATTTAGGCAAGTCGTCGCAATACTTCCTACCGTCGTCATTCTACCTTTTTTCAGATGTCGTCGTTGTTGGTGCCTGTTAGGTGTTTGTTGGGGTTTTCACTAGGCTTATTGCCTCATTCTGATTATGTATGTTGCCTGTTACTGGGAGTTTTACTTAGGCTTTTAGGGCAACCTATGCACTATTTTTCTGGGGTTTATGTATATGTGTTGCTGGGGTCTTCTTGACCTACTATGAAAGCCATATTTGTGGCATGCGATTTTCATTTTCTTTTTGTAAAGGCTCAACTTTATCTATGTAAGATCTTCTACTTTTGGATCTATATTTCCGAATACATGCAAGCATGTATCAACAACATGTAATTTTATATCTATCCGATAATATAATTATCGGTTTTTTTCGGGCGAATAAACAAAAAAAAGAGCAATTAATTTGAGGTTTAGCTCAATAGAGCAAATCTGGCACATTTCTAAAAGTAGAGGCTGCTAACCACCACTTCCATGCAGAGGTTGCGATTGTAAAATGAGAGATAGAGGATCTCTCGAAGAAGAATGAAGAGCATCGATCCACAAATAAAAGTGAAAAGTAGTTTCAAAGGATACCACTGCATCAACCTTGCAGCACATCCTACCATATTAAAGATATTTTATTATATTTTGCATGCATGCATGCATCTTAGAGGGCGCTATTTACGTGGACCTATAGCATCTTGACTTGACTATAATGCCAAAATTTGGTGGTGCACCCTCTCTTGCAAATATGTAATGTATTTTTATTCCTACTTTTGGATGAGGGCAAGCTATCTTGGAGAGGTTAGTGTTCACATACCTTGACATAGTCAACCGTTGTTTGAGAAGGGATCTAACTACTACATTCTTATATTAATATTGACTTTTCATGGAGTTACTTAAAGAGAAATATTTTTTATTGTAAGAAAGTAGAAACTCCTATAAAAAGGAGCTTTCTCTCCATTTGATGGAGGTTGGGAATTTGGGGATTGAGGAGCTCTCCCCGTCGGCTACGTCGTACATCATTTGGGAAAGCTTAATAAAAGATTGGAGGTATAACATTACTCTATGTGATGCCTTTTCATGTTTGCAATTCTTTCACACGATTATTTTTGTTGGAGGAAACCCTTGTGGCATGTTATGAAGACCTTGTAATGAACTATGTATCACTTGGATAGAGTAAAGTGAGGATTTAATCCCTCTTATATCTATTGTTGTTGTGTTAAACTTGCATCTAATAAACTTATTTGCTGCAAGAATAGCATGACCTCACCTTCATAATAAATGGTTAAGAATGGCACCCTAGCCTTCCAAGGTAATTTTCTACAATAAGTTAAGGTTCTTTTATGGGAAATCAACTCTTATTTACCTTACACATTCATGCACTAACACTCTTAAATATATGTTTCTATTAACTCCATTTAACCCACATGGTGATTAGCCACTAGTCTAAGGAATTCACATCCTTCTTGCATTCTTTAACCCATTCACTTTTCCACTAGTGCTACAACATTCATTTTGCTTGGCCTTACTATTCAATAAATCACCTTGTGCCTCCACTCCTAGCCATAGCGATTCCATCCTAACAGATGTCCCCTTTCACTTGGAGAAGAGCCCACCAAAAGTGATAGGAAGAGCTGTTAAGATAAAAGTGGGTAGCTTTTCTAAGTTGGAGAAGACTAGCTCCTTGATGCTTAGGACTTTACATTATGTAGGGTGCTAAATTGAGTTGCAACAGCAGCTAAGGGTTTAGTGAGGTCTTGTTAAGTTTCCTTTTGCTAAACCCTAGTTCTATTTCATAAACCCTGGCTCAAAATGTTGTTGCTAAGATTATCAAACCTCAAAACTTAGTTTGACTTTCTTATCTAATCTTAACATGCGAGATAAGCCTAAGAACTAATTCAACCTCCTTTGCAAGTTTAATTCGACCCCCTTTGCATATTTGCTTCATTTATCATTCCTAGTGCCTTCCTATTTTAAAACCCTAACATATCTTGCTAAGTTTGATTTGTCAAAACCCTTATTCGATTTGCTGACATTGTCAAGTCCAAAACCTTATTCGCCTTGCTGTGTTTAGTTGCTATTTTTTGCTAATTTTAACAAGCAAAAACTCTAGATCAAATTACTTTTGCTAATTTTATCAAGCAGAACATTAATTCAATCTCATCTATAGTTGGCATGCTTAATATTATTAGAAATTTCTTATTATCCAAATGTAGCATGCATGCAACTTCATTATTCTATGGGAAATTCATGTTGTATGTATGCTTTGTGGTCATCAAAAGGATGAATTATTGGTTACAGTTCAAGAACAATGACAAATATGGCTAGGATATGTGCTGTAGTCACTGATTACCAGCAGATTTGAGAAGTTAACAGTGAAATAAATGCTTTGTCACTTGACGAATGCGTTGTACAAGGGTGTTTCTGGTAAATGAGTCTGGTTGGTAGTTGTGCTTGTTATTGTTGGCAGCTTCCAACAGTGAAGAAGTTCACTGTTCTAAGCAGTGATTTGTCACCACAAAAATAGTATTCAGACCAACATGTCACTCAGCAGTTAGCATGCTATGCAAGTATTTAGGATTCCTATCTTTGTCATGTCATATTTCGGCATGCTAGTCCTGATTCTATTCCTTGGGATTCTATATCCACAGAGTGGAAAGAAGGTTTGAGGGGTTGGACAAAAATTTTCTATACAGATTGCAACAGAAGACTTCCATCAACCTCCCACGATCTGGATCCAACAAACTGCTTCCATCATTGCATACTATTGGTCATATTGCAGCCAGTCATATGTTCGTCAATATGATTTGATTCAATCTCCTGAATAATATTACCGATTGGGTTCAACTATGCTTTGCTTATGCTTCTTTGAATCTAGTGGTTGAATACTTGTTTAATTGTATTGCAGTTATTTGGTTTGCTTTCAATGCACTTTGATTTCTTAGTCACTTAAGGTGCACATTCACCTCACTTCATTCATTAATATCTGTTGTAATTGGTTTAAGGAATCTGATCTCAACCACCATACTTTTAATGGAGAATCTGTCCATGTTCTCGAGTTCTTGCAAGCACATCAAGGGTGAGTTTTAGTATACTAATCTGATTGGGTTGCCCTGCAGATTCGCAGAATTTCTCATTATATCACCATACAATATATTTAGGGACAACCCCCGAGACAGGAAAAGCACCAGTCCAAATTGAGAGATAGCTAATGTTGACAGAGTTGTTCTGTAGGTCTAATGGTGCAGATCTAAGTTGTGTGATACAGAGAAACAGGTACAAGTTTCCAAAAATGGAAATGCACAGGAAACATGACCCCTCAAAATCTGGAAATAGGGAAATGCAATATATATATATATATATATATATATATATATATATATAGAGAGAGAGAGAGAGAGAGAGAGAGAGAGAGAGAGAGAGAGCAATTTTATAAATAGCACATTATATTGAAACTTTAAAAGAAAGAATTATGAATAAAAGAGTAAGATCATTTAAATGACACATAATGTTCCACCATCGCCTATATTGGGGCCCTCATCATTAGTATCACCCTTTTCCTCTTGTCTATCCTTTGAATCTACCTCGATCTTCCAAGGACATCAATCAACACCAACCAATTTTGATGAAATTGCCTAATCCAAGCCTTAAAATATGATAGAAAAAGCATAACATGCCTAATCAATGATTTTGGCCTGTGAAAAGGGCACATTTTTTCTTAGGCCATGACAAAGGATTTCAACTGTTGGAAATACTGAGAGGGGGGGTGAATCAGTGTTTCTTTTCAATTGTTATTTTTACCAATTAGATCGCTTATATTTAGAACACAAAATGAACAATAAGAATAAATGCTTTTATTAATTTCTTCTTTATAATAAATCAAGTACAATATATGTAGGGCTCCAACCCTAGATGAAGACACCGATATTCAATCTCCCAAGCTCCAACCTATATTTGCCAAGCATCGACTTGGACTTCCCAAGGCTCCAACCTTGTCAATTTCGAGGCACCAACCTCTAGGGCTCCAACCCTATTTCTAGTTCAGGCTCCGACCTGGTTTTTTGAGGACACCTATCCTCTAGGGCTCCAACCCTATATTCCAAGGCACCAACCTTGTTTCTATGAGGCTCCAATCTCTTGGGCTCCAACCCTTACCTTTACTTCGTCAAGATGTGTGTGGTTATACTTCATGGCTCCCAATGTCTTCTTCAACGAGCCCTGTCAATCTTCAGCTATGCCTTCACTTAGTCTCCACATTACTTCATCAATGACAATTTTGTCTTCTAAGAAGGTGTCACCAATGCTCTTCATTGTACCCAAACAATTTCTTCAAGTCACCTCATGATGACATCAGCAATGCATCATGATCTCCAATAATATCCAAGATCAGTTTCAAAGTGTTTTCACAAGATGCTCCAAGGTGTCATCAATGTGCTCCAAAACGATCTTCAAAACAACGCTCATTCAAGAGTACTTCAAACCCAAAGCATTGTTCAACTTCTTCTTATGTTCTAACAACGATTTGTGCTTGACTGTCTTATATGTCTCCACCACTGAACTTGATGATGTCTCCACCTTCACTGAAGATCTGAAGGTGTTAATGCCAAGGTTTATAATGGTTCTCCAAAGTCCTAAAGACAACTTCAGGATAATCACAACACTGCTTCACAGTCTTAGGGGCAGCAACAGTGAATAGTCCGAACCACAGAGTCAATAAGGAGATCCGAGCTTGTAATTAACCTCCACAGTCACAGCAAAGGAGTCCAACCCACAGTAATGTAGGTTGCTAGTCCATAGTCTGAGCTATACCAATTCATTGTTCCTGCACCAATCGAGGCACTGGAAAAAAGGTTGCACAGTAAGCTATGCCACTATTGAGATGTCACAGTTCAGGAAGAGGGATCCAAGACACTGAAGGAGGTTGTTGTGCCAATGTTGCACCAATCTGAGTCCCTGTTCAGCTATACGGTCCAAGCTAAAGGTGATCCGAACCTCTGTTTATGCTGTTGCACTTGATCCAAGTCTGCTGCAAATTGAGGCACTGTCCAAGAATCTGTGCTGCTGTAATTACAGTGACCTTGTCACAGTGTCCGAGCTACAGGAAGATTTCCACAGTCCAAAATTACACCCTTAAAAAAAGGATTCTGACCCAACACAGGTGTTGTCTGAGTTTATACACAGTCAGTCCATTGTCCACGTTGTCGTGTAGATTAAGTCCAACGCTGTCCTGAACCAAAACAAATAAATGTTGCCTATTTCCTTCAATTTTTGTGCCTTTTCTTCCTTGTTCACGAGTTGTGAATTAAGGCTCTTATTCTGTGTTGGATGACCAAAAAATTATGCCTACAAATGAACCCCAAACTTGTTTTTAGAGTGGTTTAGGCAAGGAATGAAGAGACACGTCGATTTGAAAGAGGGCCGACATGAGGGTGTGAGTGTAGGTCGGCTCACAGGGCTAGATATATACCTTTAACTTGTAAAATTCATATCTCCCAAACTATTTGGACTTTTGGGGCATGTAAGGGCTCATTAGAAAGGCAAAATTATGCCCTAAAATATGGTACAGGAGTCAAATTGAGAAGCTGAATCTAGGGTAGTGAAAATTATTTTTTAATGAGAATGACCTTGAAATTTAGTGCAGAAAATATTTGGGACAGAATGAGTAGTGTTTGGGACAGCATGTGGCTATTAATGGCTTCTTCATTTTTTGCACCAATAATATTATTATGAGTGACATCATGAGAGTATCCAACAAAGTCATCATGATAGTGAATCCATAATTTGCCATTTGGAGAGCTTCAAAGAGTCTTCCAACCACCATCTAAATCATTAAATGAGATCTTCCAACAATGTCATCATATGCCATCAAGTCTTCTTCAAGTCCTTCATGTCATGTCCCCAATCATTGCCCATGTCGTCAAATGGTCCTCCATGTCATCATCAAATGGTCCTCCATGTTATCATATAGTTTCCAACCATGTCATCAAGACCTTCATTGAATGACATCATCAAGTGTAGTCTTCAAGGTTACCAAACAGGCATGATTGACACTTGGCATCTTAAGAATATTTTCTATCTTGACATCATGCAGGTTCTAGGCTTCTTCATCAAGAGTAAGAACATCATCATTAATGGCATCCTTATTAACCAAGAGAGACTTGTCATCATGAGCAAGGACCTCTTCATACGAGGTCTACATGATATCACTGCAAGTGTTTCCCATTTGGGTTTTTAGGTCTTTATAGGAATATTGATCCTCATATTGACATCAATGACAACCTTAGACCAACAATCTCCCCTTTTGTCATTGATGGAAATATTCTTGCCCTTCCAACGTTTTCTCCCCCTTTGACATCAATGGCAAACGGTGCGCCCAAGTGCTCCCCCTATCATGTTGCTTCATGTTGCTCCCCCTGTAATGTTACTCTTTCTTCTGGCAATGTGGTCCATGATCAATGTGTTTGGATATCTTCATGTAATGAACCATCTCCCCCTTCCTGTATAAGCTCCTCTAGCTCATGAAGGATTGCTCACCTTGTGTGATCAAGTAGAAGACATCATCATAATATCATGAATTTTTTTACGGAGTTACTTTCGAGGGATGATCTATCAAGATTGTCCATGTGTAACTCATCAAGGATTTCATAGGGCCCATTCATGGATAGCTTCTGCAAGAATGCTCAAGAATCACAAAACACCCCTAACCGTATGCATGGTCTCCTTTTTGGCAAAGTCTTGTCATTAAATACCTAGAATATCAAGGATGACTTTATCAACTCAACAACATGTGTTGTTGGCTGGAGTGTTCAAGAGACTTCCGGATTCAACTTGCTTCCTTCTCCATACTTGTGTAACTTCCTTCTCTGGCTTGGTTGTCATGGTTTTAGCTTGTTTAGGAACCCAAGTCAAGTTACAATCACGTGCATATGTCCAATGTTATGGCAATTGAAGCACTCTATCTTGTTCATGAATAAGAAATCATGACTTCTTCTTGAAAAATTGCTTCTAGGAGATTGACGAGGACCATTATATTTGTCTTTGTGATATACCCTACAATCTTTTGCCATGTGCGCAAAGTTTGTACAAGAATAGCAATATCCAAGAAATATACTTTGGTACCTAGGAGATGAACAGATCCTAGAAGTACTTCTGAAGTCTTTTTGCCTTGGGATTCTTTGATGATATTCATTCCCCTTCGTATTCTTGACATCATTTGTAAGTCTCCTTGGAGTAGGGTTTCTTCTAATGTCATCTTGACTCTTGCCTTTGCTGGAACTAAGAGTATCATTTCTTCCTGGCTTCCTCACATCCTTGTTGTTTGAAACATTATCATTCTTGCTTGAGGGTTCACCTGCATAGCCAAGGCCCAAGACCTGATTTATCAAGAGGAGATCTTTGATGACATAAGATGTCATCTAGGGTTTGAGAGCTTTTCAAGTTCTTATTCAGCGAGAAAACTTCCTTTTTAAAAGTGACAATTTCCCATTTCAATTTTTCAGAATCTTCATCTTTCATGACTAGTTGCTTCTTCATTTCTTCCATCATCCTTGTTGCTTCGTGTGCTTCGATTATAAGGGAGATGATATTTGATTTCATTATGAATATTTCTTCATTCTCCTTTGCAGATTGCTCTCCATTTCTTCTTTTATTCTTGTAGCTTCACATGTTTCGGCCTTGAGAAGATTGATGTTTGATTGTAGTCTAAGAAACCAGATTCGTAGTGTGGGGCCCACGTGTCCTGAATCCGTCGTGTCGGACACGACACGTATGGATTCGAATCTTGCAATCGTGTCCGTATAGGACACGTCGAATCCCGATCGTGTCTTATACGGACACGATCGAATCCTGTACAACCGGACACGTACAATGCAAAAGTGCATTTTGGAGGTTATAGAACTCGGGTTTGTCTCATTCTTTCTCACCGAAGTTTGTTTTGTGGAGTGAGCATAGAGCAAGGGTTACCAAGGAGAAAGGGAGTCTTTTCAAAGAGATTCGAGCATCTGGTAAGTGCACTGTCTCTCTATGTTTTTGCATTTAGTTTGATGTTAGTGTTTGCATGTGCATATGTTTTATATATTTGGTCATTTTTGTTTATTTTTTACAATATTCATGGCTCAATCAAGGGCAGCAAGGCAGGGGCAAAGAAACGGGAAGAATATCCCCATTGGAGATGCCCCTCCTGTCCCTATTTCATCAGGGTCTGCAAGTATTCCATCTATTAGAAGTGGGGCTACAACAGCAGCTTCAAATGTTCAGGGAAAACAAACTCATGACCCCAAATACCCATTATCGAAATATGTGACAAGAGAGGCAGGGCCAAGCAGCAAGGCAAAAGGAGGAGGCAATGTTGCATGGAAATGCAATTTTTTCCACTGCCATTTCACAAGCACATATTACCGTGTGAAAGCTCATTTGTTGGCTTTGCCAAGTTGTGGCATTTCAGCGTGTACAGTAATTAAATCACCACGGAGGAAGGAATTGGAGAAAGAGGCATTTGTTGGTGTGTCAACTGTGGCATCAAAATCAAAACAAAACAAGAATGATGACCCCCTTCCATTCTTAAGGAAAAGCAGCAACAAGATCCCTTTTGAGAGTTTTAGTGGGGGGCAATCAGCAAAAAGAAAGGCAACTGCACTTGGTCCAATGGACAAGATTTTCCAAAAAGAGAAGAGGGAAGAGCTTGATCTCACCATTGCATTTTTTTCTATCAGAATTTCATATTCTTTAATGTTGCACAGTCACCTCTATTTATTGAGATGTGTCGAACTCTTAGTCATGGTGCTCCATCAGGGTATGTGCCTCTTGTAGAAATTTTTGAATCTTAATTCTTATGCAAAAAAAAAAAATTATGTTAATCCGATTAAGCTTCTCCTACTTATACAAGTTATCAACTAAATAAATTCAAGTTAACATCAAAGCAAAACACATAACAGATCTCTACCAATTCAATTCTAGAATAAGCACATGCACACATAGACAAAGTGACAGTTATTTCTGGACAAACTGTCCCTGAAAAATCCCAATGTGGGAAAACCGGTCTCTGGCTACTAGAGGGCTCTATTATTAAGAATATTCCTGAATACACAACTCTAGGTTCCAGATCTGGAAAACCCTACAAAGAAAACTCTAGATCTGCAGCACCTGGTTGATCTAAGACCAAAAATACTGACTGATCCACACCCTCAAACGGGATTTACAGAACTCAGCCAGATCTAGACCTAGAAACTCTAGATCTACCCCTGAAAGACACTGCGTCAGCCTCTGAAGCCCCTGTTGGGCTCTGCGTCAGCCTTGGCTAGCCTCCAAATGCTCAGTGATGTCACTGGAAGGGACTACGTTACCCCAGACTGGGTGACGCAGTCACTACGCTGCCCCTAAGGGTCTCTACGTAACCCCTGAAGGGTTTCCTGAAAATCACGTTGTCCTTGTTGTTGTTGCTGCCATCTGTTGTTGTTGCTGCTGCCATCTTCTGCTGTTGTTGCTGCCATCTGCTGCTATTGTCGTCTATTGCTGCTGTCATCTGTTGTTGTTGTTGTCGTCTGCCGTTGTTGATGTCGCTGTTGCTGCCTTCCTCTACATTGTCTTTCCTGATCTCTTCTCTGCTTCTTGTGTATTCTAGACCCTGGGATCAGATCATCCCCTTGGTCTAAATTCCCCTCTCTGCAACCGAAACACTTGAGAATTCTTAGCAACCCCGCCCTAGAATCTCAGCTTAGCTTCAGTGCTCTACCTCTATGTGTCTTTACAAATGACCCCAAGCCTTTCCTTTATACTTTTCTCGTTGACAAATCAACGGCCAAGATTAAATCTTTAATCAATGGCTAAGATTAAAAGAAAGCTTGATCCATGTGACTTAAGACAATTTCATCACATGTTTAATTAAATTCACTTTAATTATTTTATTTTCCTAAGTTTTAACTTAAGAAATACATTAAAATAATTAATTAATTTAATATCTCTTAAACCAGATGAAATTTCCCAAATCCATTTCTGGGTCTTGTTGATCTAGTGTACTCTAGTCCCTCCACAAAGTTTGGGAGCTAGAGCACAACTGATGCTACCCCAAATACACAAAATCTCAACACCTCCTGGGTCAGAGAAGCTTAGAACCACATTGTTGACAAAGGCAAAGAAACAGGTGGACAAAATGCTTGAGCCTATGAAATCAGCATGGCCAACATCTGGGGTTAGCATTGTTTCTGATGGATGGACAGATCCAACACGCCACCCACTCATCAACTTCATGGTGTCATCCTTGAATGGTCCAGTTTTCTTGAAATCAGTGGATGCACTTGGACAGTACAAGGATGCACAATATATGGGTGAGTTATTTATTAAAATTATTGAAGATGTAGGTGTTGATTCTTGTGTGCAAATCATTACAGATAATGCACCTGTTTGCAAGGCTACTGGCATGATTGTGGAAGCAAAATATCCACAAATATTTTGGACACCTTGCATTGTCCATTCATTGAACTTAGCACTGAAATCTATTGCCTCTAATGTGCTTTGGATTGGAGGCATTATTGAGGATGCACGGCATATCTGCAACTTTGTACAAAACCATACAAATGGCCTCACTATCTACAAGGAGTACACCAATCTATCATTGTTGAAGATTGTGGATACACGGCTTGCCTCTTCATTCATCATGTTGAAGAGATTGAGGGAGGTCAAGACCGCTCTTGGGGCCATGGTTATTTCAAAGTTTTGGTCTTTTTGGAGAAAGACAAATCAAGCAGCCTCAAAGAAAGTGAAGGACACAGTGTTGGATGATGTCTAGTGGGAGAAAGTAGATCTACTTATTCAGATCATGGAGCCTATCATTTCCTTGCTTCGATTTGCAGATACAGACCAACCCATCCTAGGAGAGGTTTATGAGGGATGGAATTCCATGATTGAGTCTGTGAGGACCATTGTTTTACAGAGCCAGTGCCCAGAGTATGAAACATCACCAAAGGCCTTCTTAACCAACATACATGATATTCTTGTTAGCAGATGGGACAAGAATTGCACACCTTTACATTGTTTGGCTCACTCCTTAAACCCAAAATACTACATCCACGAGTGGTTGAATGGTTGACCTTCCCGCGGATTCCCTCCTCACATGGATGGCAGATGCATTCAGGAGGATTTTTCAGGATAGGGCATCCCTTGATGAGGTGGAGGATGCCTTTGCAGAGTTTTCCACTAGCACTGGGCAATTTGCAGGCTATGATGTGATTCAAGACAGGGGGACTAAGAACCCCTATTCTTGGTGGGCAACTCATGGGGCGACAAGCCCTCCTCTACAACAGTTAGCCATGAGGCTCCTCTCTCAGGTGACTTCATCCTCTTGCTGCGAGAGGAATTGGAGCACATATGGGAATTTGTATAGTGTGAAGAAGAGCAGGCTTGAGCAGTCTAGGGCAGAGACAATGGTGTATCTGCACACCAACCTTCGTCTCATCTACAAGCAGAGGGAGGATTGGTTGAAGGGAAAGACAAAGATGTGGGATGTCTTTCCTGATGATATGGGTCTGGACAACAGTGTTGTGTTGGCATTGGCCATCTTATATCTCAATGCGCGAGTTCTAGAGCCTGTCACATTTGATGATGGCGATGCAGTAGAGGCGTCATCCTCCACACCAGCATATGCAGAGATGACAAAGGAGGAGGATGCAGCAAAGGAGAGCAGTGGTGAGCATGATGATTAGGATGAGGACAGTGATGTTTATTATGATGATGAGGATTGATGACTCATTGAGGCTTGTAGTCTTGTAGACGTGTAGACTATAGTTGTTTTGTATTTCTATTTCTATTTTCCATTGGCAGTATACTACCTAGAGCCTAGAGGCTAGTACTTACGTAACACTGTACACATTTTGATTTTGATGACTTAATGAGAAAACTGCAGTATCTTGTCTTTCTCCTATTGGATCATTGATGAATATGTCTATTACTTTGTAATTGTAATATGTATGATTGTAAGTTGTATGATGTATCAATGTATCAATGTATCATGTATCTTAAATCTTTGTAATTTGTATGAATTTGTGTAAGAAATCTCTAATTTTTAATATATATATATATATAAAATAATATATAACGTATCCTGTTCCGGGGGTCACAGTGTCCCGAATCCGACACTCGAATCTGCTTGTCCATCGAATCCAGTGTCCCCGTGTCAGGTGACTTAGATTTTAGTTTGAAGATTTCTTCATCCTTTTCTTCTAGTTTGCATATCATGGTGTTTCTTTCCTTTTCTGCTTCATCAACTTGTCCTTCTATGAATGCCAAAGTTTCCATCATCTTCTCGACTCCTTGCGCTTGTTTCCTTGCTTCTTCTAGTTGAGATCTAAGAGAGGAGATCTCTTCCTTTTATTGACCAATCTCTGCTTCAAAATTGTTCAAGTTCTTAAGTCTTTGTTCAAGGTGGCTTGACAAAGTTTCTTCCCTTTTCTTTGCCTTATCCAATTGATTTGTCATAGATATGACTTCTTCGTGATGTTTTCTTTTGTTTTGATGAAATTCCACCTTAAGTTTGGCGAGCTCCTCATCTCTTTCTTGTACATTAAGTTTGACTAAGTCAACTTCCTTCCTTGTCTTGTCTTGGTCACCATCTTGCGCTTTCTTCTTAAGTTCCTCATTTTCCTTTTTCAAACTGTTAATCTCTTCCATGACATCTATAAGCTTAGTGAGGAGATCTTCTTCAAAGTCCTCTTTGCTTTCTTCTTCTTCTAGGTCTTCTTTGGCCTTGATGTCATCATTCTTATTTTCAACTTGCTTGATGGGTTCTGGATTTCCTTCTTGCTTTACATCATCTTTTTGACTAGAGGTCATGGTCAATGCTCCTTTTGAGTGAAGATCATGAAGTTTGTCCCATATGGATTTTGCTGACGAACATTTTTCAAAAATGGCCTTCATAGAGTTTGGTAGCCCATCCAAAATTGCCTTTGTTGCTCTTGTTTTGTACTCCTTCGACTCTCCTTCCATCATGCTATCAGTAATCACCGATCTCCAGACTTCAACGCCTTGAGTCTTTAAGAAATTCCTCATTCTTGCCTCCCAGATATCAAAGTTTCCATTGAACAATGGAGCCTTCGCAAATTGATTGACTTGAATTTCAATGGTTGAGGAGGACAAATCTTTAGGAGGATTGGAGACTTTCTTCCTTGGCTTTTCCATTTGTGTTCTAAGGATCAACCTTCAAGCTGTTAGGCTTTGAGTGAAGTTACTGGCTTTGATACCAATTGTTGGAAATACTGAGAGGGGAGATGAATCAGTATTTCTTATACTGAGAGGGGAGATGAATCAGTATTTCTTTTCAATAGTTATTTGTACTAGTTAGATCGCTTATATTTAGAACACAAAATGAACAATAAGAATAAATGCTTTTATTAATTTCTTCTTTATAATAAATCAAGTACAATATATGTAGGGCTCCAACCCTAGATGAAGACACCGATATTCAATCTCCCAAGCTCCAACCTATATTTGCCAAGCACCGACTTGGACTTCCCAAGGCTCCAACCTTGTCAATTTCGAGGTACCAACCTCTAGGGCTCCAACCCTATTTCTGGTTCAAGCTCCGACCTAGTTTCTTGAGGACACGTATCCTCTAGGGCTCCAACCCTATCTTCCAAGGCACCAACTTTGTTTCTACGAGGCTCCAACCCTTAGCTTTACTTCGTCAAGATGTGTGTGGTTATACTTCATGGCTCTCAATGTCTTCTTCAACGAGCCCTGTCAATCTTCAGCTATGCCTTCACTTAGTCTCCACGTTACTTCATCAATGACAACTTTGTCTTCTTAGAAGGTGTCACCAATGCTCTTCATTGTACCCAAACAATTTCTTCAAGTCACCTCATGATGACATCAGCAATGCATCACGATCTCCAATAACATCCAAGATCAGTTTCAAAGTGTTTTCACAAGATGCTCCAAGGTGTCATCAATGTGCTCCAAAACGATCTTCAAAACAACGCTCATTCAAGAGTACTTCAAACCCAAAGCATTGTTCAACTTATTCTTATGTTCTAACAACGATTTGTGCTTGATTGTCTTATATGTCTCCACCATTGAACTTGATGTTGCCACCACACAATGAATCACTACACCTTCAAAATGCTAGTCTATCTCTCGTGATGTGACTTACTCCTTCACTGAAGATTTGAAGGTGTTAATGCCAAGGTTTATAATGGTTCTCCACAGTCCTAAAGACAACTTCAGGATAATCACAACACTGCTTCACAATCTTAGGGGCAGCAACAGTCAATAGTCTGAACCACAGAGTCAATGAGGAGATCTGAGCCTGTAATTAAGCTCCACAGTCATAGCAAAGGAGTCCAACCCACAGTAATGAAGGTTGGTCAGTCCATAGTCTAAGCTATACCAATTCACTGTTCCTGCACCAATCCGAGGCACTGGAAAAAAGGTTGCACAATAAGCCATGCCATTGTTGAGATGTCACAGTTCAGGAAGAGGGATCCGAGACACTGAAGGAGGTTGTTGTGCCAATGCTGCAACAATCCCAGTCCCTGTTCAGCTATACGGTCCAAGCTAAAGGTGATCTGAACCTCTGTTTATGTTGTTGCACTTAATCCAAATCTATTGCAAATTGAGGCACTGTCCAAGAATCTATGCTGTTGTAATTATAGTGACCCTGTCACAGTGTTCGAGCTACAGGAAGATTTCCACAATCCAAAATTACACCCTCAAAAAAAAGGATTCTGACCCAACACAAGTGTTGTCCAAATTTATACACAGTCAGTCCATTGTCCACGATGTTGTGTAGATTAAGTCCAACGTTGTCCTGAACCAAAACAAATAAATGTTGCATGTGAACTGAGTTTCCTGTTCTGTCTTGGATGACCGAAAAATTTATGCCTACAAATGAACCCTGAACTTGTTTTTAGAGTGGTTTAGGCAAGGAATGAAGAGACACTTCCATTTGAAAGAGGGCCGACATGAGGGTGCGACTATCGGTTGGCTCACAGGGCCAGATATATACCTTTAACTTGTAAAATTCATATCTCCGAAACTATTTGGATTTTTAGGGCGTGTAAGGGCTCATTAGAGAGGCAAAATTATGCCCTAAAAGATGGTGCAGGAGTCAAATTGAGAAGTTGCCTCTAGGGTAGTGAAAATTATTGTTTAAAACTTTAATGAGAATGACCTTGAAATTTAGTGCATAAAATATTTGGGACGGAATGAGGAGTGTTTGGGACAGCATGTGGTTATTAATGGCTTTTTCATTTTTTGCACCAATAATATTATTATGAGTGACATCATGAGAGTATCCATAAAGTCACCATGATAGTGAATCCGTAATTTGCCATTTGGAGAACTTCAAAGAGTCTTCCAACCATCATCTAGATCATTAAATGAGATCTTCCAACAATGTCATCATATGCCATCAAGTCCTTCATGTCATGTTCCCAATCATTGTCCATGTCATCAAATGGTCCTCCTGTTGAGAATTTGGAGGGCTGGTGTTTAATACAATTCTCTTCTTGATAATTACTTGTGAGCTTACTTGTGTTACTTATGTCTTCTCTTCTTTTAGCTTAGTTAATCTTTCATCAAGTCAATTATCAAAATGCACAAGACACAAAAGTTAGGCTCCTAGAGCCAGGGCAAAACCTCTCACTCTTAGAGAGGAAAACCCACAAAGAATTCTTCTTATAGATCTTCAAATGACAAGAACCATGACCAAGACTCAAACCCTTGACGTAGATATGCTTCCAAGACCTTGATCCAACTTCTTCAATCTTGATTCTTCTTTTCACCAATTTACTTAGTTCGACATCAGCACTAGAGTCCTTGGTCTTCACCTTGCATAGATTTACCTTCCTCACTATTATTGCCTCTTCTCCTTATAATTGTCAAACCAGGAGGTAACTCCGCAAATCAGAATGTGTATTAGACGAAGAATGTACATGTATTTATACATGGAGGTGAGGCTATTGGGATTCATCTCCCAATGACTCTTGGCCTTCCTTATTTGCTAATATTATTTATTATACAATATTACATATCCACACCCAACCCATAGGATTAGGTGTCAACATTCCCCCCTTTAATCCGAAGGGATGTTGGTGAGCCCAAGCATCGATCTGAACATTTCAAACTTCTCTCTTCCAAGTGCTTTGGTGAAGATATCAGCAGTTTGCTCATTTGTGGAACAATGATGTAGATGGATGGTTTTGGCCTGAACATGATGTCGAATTAGATGGTATTTTGTATTGATGTGCTTTGTTCGATCATGGAACTTTGGGTTCTTAGCCAACTTTATTGCAGAAGTGTTGTCGATCATGAGTGGTGTGGAGTAAATTTGTTTCATCTGCAAATCTTCCAGGATTTTCCGGAGCCACACAATTTCCTTTGTTGCTTCAGCTGCTGCCACATATTCTGCCTCAGTCGTGGAATCTGCTGGAACTGACTGTTTGTGTGATCTCCATGAGATAGCTCCTGATCCAAGACTCATGGTGTAACCTGTAGTAGACACCCCTGTTTCTTTGTCGCCATCAAAGTCTGAATTAGAGTATCCGATCAAGCTGAAGTCGCCTACCTGTGTATATTTGAGTCCAAAGTCTTGAGTCCCCTTCAAGTACCTTAACACTCTTTTTGCAGCAGACCAATGTCCTTCACAAGGTTTTTGCATGAACCTTGAGAGGATTCCAACAGCAAATGAAATGTCAGGTCTGGTGGTGGTCAGGTAGATAAGACTTCCTATAAGTTGTCTGTACTTAGTTGCATCCTCGAATTCCTTCCCTTCAATAGATGTGAGCTTCAAGTTTTGTTCCATTGGAGTGGTTAAGGGATTGCATTCATCCATGCCAAACTTGTTCAGAAGATCTCTAATGTACTTATTTTGAGAAAGAAATATATATTTAGGATGTTGAATTACTTCAATACCCAAATAGTAATGAACATGACCCAAATCAATCATTTCAAAACCTTTCTTCAGTTCTTTCTTCATGGATGCAATATAGCTCTCATTGTTCCCTGTTATCAAAAGATCATCTACACACACCACAAGATATACAACTGTTTTTCCAACTTTCTTAACAAACAAAGTTGCATCATCAAGATCAAAATGTTTGAAGTCAAGTTTCTGAAGATGCTCGGTTAATTTCTCATACCAGGCTCGTGGTGCTTGCTTGAGGCCATACAAGGATTTTATAAGCTTGCAAACTTTGTGTTCTTGACCCTTTACAACAAATCCTTCTGGCTGGGACATATAAACTTTCTCCTTTAGATCTCCATTCAAAAAAGTTGTTTTTACATCCATCTGATGGACTTTCCATCCATTCTGAGCTATTAGGGCAAAGAGAGTCTGGATGGTGGTCCATTTTGCTGTGGGAGCAAAAGTTTCTTCATAATCGATTCCTTCTTTTTGTGCAAAACCTTTTGCCACAAGCCTGGCCTTATGCTTGTCAAGTGAGCCATCTGCTTTATACTTGTTCTTGTAGACCCACTTACAGCCAATTGGTTTTGTTCCCAAAGGCGGATCAACCAGCTTCCAAGTGCCATTCTTTATCAAGGCATCATACTCCTTTTGCATCGCTTCTTTCCACTCATCATGAGAAGCGGCTTCTTTGAAGGAAGTTGGTTCATGATCTGTAGACAAACTCAATTCACAGTTATAAGCAATATCCATATCAATAGGAGAATCAGAATTATCTACATCACCTTCGATTTGTTTAGTGGAACCTCTTGTTCCTGTTTTTCCAACCTCATCAGGATGAACATTCTCCAGTGTCTTTGTCAGCCATTTGGGAGGACCTTTCTGAGATGGCCCAGGCTGCTCATTTGACTGAGTTGGGATTGATTCAAGATTCAATCTCCCAATTTTGTCAATCACATCATTCAATGTGTCATCCGTGGTTGTTTCTTCATGTGGGGGAGAGAGTGCTTCAGGACATGATTCCACAGTTTGATTCAATATAGGAATCCCCCCTTCAAGATGTGGAATCCGATTATCAAATTCTTGGAAAGACTTTGCATGTGTGAATCTATCCAGGCGATCAAGTTGCCGCTCAACAACCTTGTCACTCTTGGAAGATTCAAGGAATATGACATCTCTTGCTATTACAAACTTCTTATTTGCTTCATCATAGAGACGATATCCTTTGGAGGTATTGGAGTACCCCAAGAAGATACATTTTCAACTTCTAGCACCAAGTTTGTTCCTTTGACCCTTGGGTATCAAGGCATAACAGGTGGACCCAAAGACCCTGAAATGCTTTACCGAAGGAATATGGCCATGCCACATTTCAAAAGGAGTTTTGTTTCTAATTGAACTTGAAGGACACCTATTCTTTATGTAAACAGCACATAGAACTGCATCAGCCCAAAACATCAATTTTACATTCTTGAAAAATAACATGGAGCGAACCATATTTAAAATAGTTCTGTTTATTCTTTTAGCTACACCGTTCTGTTGGGGATTATATGGCACAGTTGTTTGATGTTTGATTCCATGTTGACGAAGATAATTTTCAAATTCGTTTGAAGTGTATTCTTTTCCATTATCAGTACGTAGAGAGCCAATATGAGTTTGTGCATCATTTTCAATCCATGCATGAAAATTTTTGAATGTTTGAAAAGCATCAGACTTATTCTTCAATAAGTAAATCCAACACATTCTGGTGTAGTCATCAATAAATGTCATCATGTATTTATTTCCATTTGCAGAAGCAACAGGCATAGGGCCACATAAATATGAATGAACAAGCTCAAGTTTTCTATGTGCTCTGGAGTGTGAATCATGAAATGGCTGTTTGCTATGCTTTCCTAGAATACAAGCATCACATTCCTTAGGTTTTTTAGGAATTGTAGGCAGTCCATTAACACCATTTTTCTTCAACAAATGAAGGCTTTCATAGTTTAAGTGTCCAAATCTAGCATGCCATAAAAGACTTGATGGGAATGTACCTTCATCATGATGTGAATTGAATGCAAAGTTTTGAGCATGAGCAGATGAACCTTTCAGCTTCAAGAGTCTCCCTTCCTCTATTCCCTCCATGACAAGTGAGTGATCTGATGCTTTTCTGACCTCTGCCTTGCCATCAAACAAGTGAATGGAGTGTCCTTGCTGGCGGATTTGGACCAGGGACAGCAAGTTTCTCCTCAACTCAGGGAGGTATAGAACCTCATGTAGAATATGATCTGGAAGACCAGGCAACTTAAGCCTAACTGTGCCAAGCCCTGATGGCTTGAGTTTGGATTTATCTCCGAAATATACTGCTCCATCAACTTTGTCAGTGAATTCTTCAAAAAAATATTTTCTAAATGTCATGTGACATGTTGCTCCTGAATCTAGCAACCAATCATCTCTCCATGAAGTAAATGAAACATCAAATAGGTTTTCAGTTACTCCATTGTTACAATGTGCTAGAACATAATGAGCTGATTCAGGTGCTTTACCTTTGTCTTTGTCATTAGTTTTACCTTTGTCTTGATTTCTTTGCTGCTCAATTTTCTCCCAAGGTGTCCTGCATTTGGATGCATCATGTCCATCTTTATTGCAACGTGTGCAATGAAGATTGGATTTTTCAGATTGTCTGCCCCCCCTTTCTGTGAAGTTTCTTCTTCCTCTTCCTCTTCTGCCACCTCTTCCTCTGGATGAATCTGGAGCATGACTCTTTTCTCTTTGTGCCAAGTATGCAGCCTCTTCGGAAGATGAAGGGACTGTCATCTTCCCAAAAGCTTTCTCTCTTTCTGCAAACTTTTTCTCAAGTTTATCAAAGGTGATATGTTCAAGGTTTCCACTTGCTTGCAAAGACTCAAGATAATGTGAGTAAGTCGGATATAATGCCTTAACATATGCTATGAGAGGTATGTCCATTTTTACACCAGTGTTTTCAATGTCATGCATTATAGATCTTACTTTTGAAGCTAAAGCAAGGGGATCATCATTCTTCATTTCAAGACTGAACAACTTAATCATCAATTGAACATTTTCTAATTATGAATGTGAGTCATAGAGTTCTTTTAGCTTGCTCAAGGCATCATAGGCATTTGAGAATGATGAAATATGGCGACTCACCTCTTCATTTACGGAAGCTGCAATCAAGGCATAGGCCTTGCAGTTCTTGTTTTCCCAAATGGCGAGCTCCTTGTCTGAAGTGGGCTTTGCTGGTGGATTTCCTTCTTGTCCTTCACAAATTCCTTTCCACAACTCATTAAAAATGAGAGTGTGCTTGATTTTGCGGGACCATTCAAGATAGTTCTCTTTGCCAAAGAGAACCACCCCTACAATAGATATGAGAGAATGCATTCTTCTGAAGGGAAAAATAACTACTTTGCTGGAAAAAAATTCTTTTGAAGAGGAAAAATTTTTGCTAGAAAATCTTCAATTCTGGAAATGTACTCAATTGAAGGGGACAAAAACAGTTTGCTGCAAATACTGAATTCTGCACCAAAAATATATATATATTTTTTTTGTTTGGAGTAAAAAAATTATATGGATATTGTGTTATATATGATGGAGGCGGTATTGAATATGGGAAAGCGGTATAAATATGTGCGGGGGTGGGGTGGAAATAGTGGTAAAAAATGGAATGGTATTAAGAAATGGGAGAGGGCGATGTATACAAATGGGAGGAGGGGAGCGGTATGTAATAAAACAGACAGTGTATTAAATATGTGGTATCATATGACAGAACGTTGTATTATATATGACAAATTGTATTATTTAAATGACAGACAACGCGTTATAATGGAGTGTAGGAGGGCAGTATTATATATGCAGTGTGGAGGGCAATATTACCATAAGTTATAAACAGCGTGGATGACAGCGCGGGTAAGGAGAGAAAGAGGCCGAGGGGTAGCAGATGGTGGGATGTGGGATAGTGAGGGCGGTAGTGGGAGCGATAGGGAATGCGCAGTAGTGAATATGCAGTGGCAGCGGGTGTAGAGGATAACAGATAGCGTGTGAGGGAGTGGGGCTATCGTGGGGGAGGTAAGATACGTTGGGGAGTGGAGCTGTGCGTAGCAGCGGGCGGAGAGGATAGCAGATAGCGTGTAGACAGTTGGGGAGGAGCGTTGTTATATATGGGCGGTGGGCGTGTTAACTGTAATGGAGGAGCGTTGTTATTAAATGGGACAGAGCGCAGGGTGTGTGTGATGAGGGCGAGGGGATAGAGATAGCAGATGGCGCGTGAGGGAAAGGGAGATAGCGTAGTGTGAGGGGGTAGTAAGCGTTGAGAGGGAAGGGGCGTTTGCAAGTGCGTTGGGTAGGTGAGATTTTGAAATTGCAGGATTTTAATAACTGCAGAATTTGCAGGTGTGTGCAGGGGCTGCAATTTGCAGAATTTCAAGGACTGCAGAATTGCAGAATCTCCAGAAGCTGCAAAAAATAGAACTGGGCAAAAATTGCAGAAAAAAAATGCAAAATTACAGTACAGAAATTTAATAGAGCAGCAAAACTATACATAGAAACTGACTGAGCAAAGGAATGAGGGAGCTACACCACAGGCAAAAATGCCAATAGTGGGACTGGCTTTGATACCATGTCAAACCAGGAGGTAACTCCGCAAATCAGAATGTGTATTAGATGAAGAATGTACATGTATTTATACATGGAGGTGAGGCTATTGGGATTCATCTCCCAATGACTCTTGGCCTTCCTTATTTCCTAATATTATTTATTATAAAATATTACATATCCACACCCAACCCATAAGATTAGGTGTCAACAATAATCACTGTCTCAACCTCTGCTAATTTTGTCTTCAAATCAACTACCCTTAACAATAATATAACATCAATTTATCCTTGTACTAATCTTCTTGAGTCTGCTCTACTAATCCGAAATCTTGCTGCCTAAATCCGCAATTCTGTACCTTTCAATCATGTACCTTGTTGTCCACAATCTGTGCCTACTTATCCGCAGTCTGTATCCTCTTATCCGCAATCTCCTTCCTGTATTCTACCGCAATTTGCTTCCTGCACCTCTGTCTCAAATCCGCACTTATTTACTTTGATGTCCCGCACATTACTTCCTTTTACATCCGCACTATGTACTGTCCTTCACCCGCACATATATGTTGTCCTGTATCCGCACTGTCTCCTTGGAGATGTCCTCATTCTGGCTTGAATGATGACTGCATTACATGAGTATATATATAGGGCACAGTCCCTTAAATATGTCGACCATACAGCCGACTTGTCCATGGTGAATTAGGCCGACTAGATAAGGTTTATTCCAGCATTGGAGAGGTATTTCTTCACTGCATTTAAGGCTTGTCTTTCATCGTTGCATTGAGGGTTGTAGTGAGCTTCTTCCACAAGGTCTTGGAGCATAAAAACCTAGACTAGATCCTTCATGTATGAGACACTTAATTCTATTTATTCCTAGAAGATAAAAACCTAAATGACATCAAGAAGAAGTTTATCTACATAATAAAATCTTGCTCATGAAACCCATGAAACAAGAACACCAAAAGATACATTTTATTATCTTTGTCTTCTTCTTTATATAAATACATAATTACATAGTCAACATGAAGACCGACCTAGTTACACTTTTTAACACCTCCATGTCATCATCAAATGGTCCTCCATGTTATCACATAGTTTCCAACCATGTCATCAAGAGCTTCATTGAATGACATCATCTGGTGTAGTCTTCTAGGTTACCAAAGAAGGTACATGATTGACAGTTGGCATCTTAAGAATATTTTCCATCTTGACATCATGCCGATTCCAAGCTTCTTCATCAAGAGTAAGCACATCATCATTAATGGCATCCTTATTAACCAAGATGGACTTGTCATCATGAGCAAGGACCTCTTCATACGAGGTCTACATGATATCACTGCAAGTGTTTCCCATTAGGGTTTTTGGGTCTTTACAAGAATATTGACATCAATGACAACCTTAGACCAACATCAACAAACACCACCAGCGCCATCAGAGTACATAGAGGGGTTGGTACTCTTGATTAAATGCCAATCCCCTAACCTCACCCATAATAGAATCCAATGAAAATGCTACAATCATGCCAATCTTGAAATATTGAAAATTGTGTAGTCTGTTGAGATTTGAATGGGATATGAACTTTTACTTTCTCCATATAAAGTCCGATCAGGTTGGAACCACTCTTAAACATCCTGAAACAATTAATGTTAATGTTAAAAATTTAAGTGAAAGAATAAAAAGAAATGTAAAGGAAGCATTTTTTCAAACCAAGTCAAAATAGGCAGATTTAGCATTGGAAATGCATCATACAAAGATTAGAATGGATCCAAAATTGTGTTTCAAGCCATAAGAAACAAGATTCCCACATATGGTATGCATTTGTAATTTTATACAACCGGAAATGTGTTTCAAAGCCGTACCACATGCATTTCTACATTTCTGAAAGGAAACAAACCTGGAATGGCTCTATACTTGACATTTCGTGCAACATATGTGCACATCCACATGATAACATAGTGACAATATATTTTCAGCTAATTGTGAATGACAACATGCTAAAGACATATAATAGTCAATAGTAAGATATCATGTCGCCTTCCTGCATCTTTTTCTCCATCGAGACCATCTCAATGTACACAAGGGAGGCCGGGGCACAAAGCTAATCAAGCAGTAGGGAAGGGGAGAGAGCATCACTACAACTGATCATAGAACCCACTTGTATGGCCATTAAACAACAAATTTCCAACTCAGGAGTTGGTGATTTCAGAGAAGGAGAAGCAACCTCGAAAAGTTTGAATAATGTTTGTACCTAACATGCCAATGGCAAATAAAGGCTGGGAGAACTCTAAAATTGACAAGGATGGTCCTCCACCTGATGCGAGTCTGATTCTCTGTGGTGCGTTGATTTAGTCTCTTTAATGTTTGATGTCATGCCTTTTTGTGCCTTAAAGGCAATGTTTTTGGGGACACAATGTATATGTCATATGGAAAGTGGTATTATATGTATAGTAGTTGATCTAGGGTGATTTTGTTAGCATTTATGGATTTTATGTCAACTATATTTTGCTCATGGTGGCACCCTAGATGGCCCTTTATTTTTTGTAAAAAGTGCACTGTTTGTATATATTTTTCACATAATAATAGCCAAAGGAAGCATCTTTACAAGAAAGAACAAAAGACAATCGAAAAAGATCTTAATGACATTCTACGTGTTCTCATGAATGACATTCTATGTGTTCTCAAAATTAAGATGCCCTCAGTATTTCACTCTAATGCACGTAGAATTATGTCTCAATAAGTCAGTTGGTTAAACTATCTACTCGTATTTGCAGCGAAAACTATTATTATGATCTTGACCTCAAACACTATTGACATATACCCACACAATCAAACAAGTATTTGTTATATTTATCGTATTTTCCTGGAAAACAATTAGAAATATTCTACATCCTTCATGAAGGTAAAACATTGCAAAACAGGATACAACAAAGCAAAACATTCTTATGTACTTGGTTTAATTGCACAAACCCAGCATTGCAAAGTAATATTCACAAGGAAAAAAACAGAATCATTTATTGCATGAAACTTAGTACTAACAAGACAAAAAGGAACTACTATCTCACATGCAATAGAGACAGAAGTCGGCCATATTCTCGGCGAATATTTCGACTGAACTCCTTATACCTTACAGGCAAAGATGAAAACAATTTTTCCACTGTAACAGTAGTACCAATCTGACGTGCCATACTTTTCTGGGAAGAAATCAGACCTGAATGGTCAAATGTCAATAGCGTACCAACAGTTTCATGCTTTGTTCTAGTTACAATGGTCACATCTCCCAAAGCACAAAGTGAACTTAGTGCCTCTCCTCTGAATCCAAAGGAAGTCAATGATTGCAGGTCAGAAAAAGCTGAAATCTTGGAAGTATGATACTTGAGAGTCACAGTCTGCAGGAAATTCAAGATACTAGGTTATGTAAACAAATGTGAAGATTAAACAATGACCATGCTCATTAGACAACAGACACAGAAAAATCTCTGCTTCAACTTTTAAGCATACCAAATCCCTAGGTAATAACAATGTTCAATTCAAAAGCATAAGATAGATATCCCCAGTCTGACCAATTATCCAGATTACCCTTTTTTTTAAGCAGTAAGATGAGAATAGGATAATTTCATATTGGAAATCAAACAGGAATTATTATTCCTTCTTGCAAGCATTCCCAAAAACTGGAAAACATGTCAAAAATAGGGATGCCCTCAGCTTCTGTTGGTAGTGTGGTCTACCTCTATTAATCATCTAATGAGCCATGAAAATAAATGTCTATAGGTTGAAAAAATTTGAAAATTATGTTGAAGCTAGTGAGAGCTTCAGAAGGTCTTCTTCATAGGCTTGGTGTCTTGGCATGTAGGAGATGATTTATTGTCTCTTTAGATATTTATGACATCTTTCTTAAGTCTTAGGAAAAGTACAATAATTAAAGTCAATTAATTATTGTGGACAATTAAGTCATTTTCTAAGGATAAATAATAAAATTATTTTAGTGACTTAGAAATAATCTCAACCATTGATCTCCTATATCTTCTAGAGGGGAAATTAGTGTTGAAAAATATAACTAATGTTGGTCTTCATAATTGTATTTGAGTCATGATGTAATGTATTTGTCAAACAAAATAAAATAAAAAAATTATTGTAAAAGAAATTGACTTATTGAAGCATGGGTTTCAAGTTTGGGTCAATGATTTTTAGGTCAAAGCCTCCATTGTAGGCTTCTAGGGTTTGTGTCAAGCGTCCTTGCCCTTGTCATCATGCAAAAAACCTTTCTTGGGCTTTATCTATCAAGAAAGAAATTTATTTTGATATAAATTAAGCATTTAGGCCTCCTTCACCAAGTCGGCCTCAACTTGGACAAATCGACCTCATCAAGGGAATTCCATCTCACTGATTCAACTATATATTAGAAGTTATTCGACCTCATTTGAAGCAGCAATCAAGAAGTTCGACCTACAATAGCTGAAAGCAGAAAAGAAGAGCGAAATTCCCAAGAAGTAGGAGAAAACCCTGTTGAGTTTTCTTGAGTGTTGGGGTAGCATCGGATGTGCTCTAGCTCCCAAAATTTGTGGAGGGACTAGAGTACATGAGATCTCCAAGACCCAGAAAGGGATTTGGAAAATTTCATCCAGTTTGGGAGATAATTAACTAAATAATAATTTTAATTATAGACCCTAAGTCTAACTTACGAAAATTAAATTATTAAAGGTAATTAATTAAAACATGTGATGAAATTGTCTTAAGTCACATGGATCAAGCTTTCTTTTAATCCTAGCCATCGATTCAAGATCTGATCATGGTCGTTGGTTTCCCAACGAGAAAAGTATAAAAGAAGGGCTTGGGGTCATTTGGAGAAGACGCACAGAGGTAGAGCACTGAAGCTAAGCTGGAATTCTAGGGCATGGTTTGCTAAGAATTTCCAGAACTGTTTCAGCTGCAGAGAGGGGTAGTTTTGGCAAAGGGGATGGTCTGATCCCAGTGCCTAGAATCAGCAAGAGACAGAGAGCAACTTCCAGAGGCAGGGCAGAGAAGCAGAGGCAGCAGCAGCAAAGAGGGCAGCAGTTGCGCAGCGCAGAGGGAGCTACAGCTACGTAGGTGCTACACAGTCCCTTCTGGGGCAGTGCTAAGCAGCAGGAGACCCATCTGGGTTATGCAGTGGCCCTCAAGGGCAGCGTAGGGTCTGCGTCACCCATTTTAGGGTTACGCAACCCTCTCCAGGCCAGCAAAGAGGCTGTCTAGGCTGACGCAGGGGCTTCGGGGGCAGCGCTGGGATTTCTAGGGCCAAAATTTGGCTGAGTCTTGTAAATCATGTTTGAGGGTGTGGATCAATCAAGGTTTTGGCTTCAGAACAGCAGGTTAGTTGCAAATCTATATTTTTCTCTGTCGGGTTAACTAGTGTGGTGCCCAGATTTGTTGTATTCAGAAAACTACTTAATAATAAACACCTTCCAGCAGCGAGAAGACCGGTTTTCCCACATTGGGTTTTTCCGAAGACTATTTAGTATTGTCCAAAAAATCTTGTGTCACTTTGTCTATGTGTGCATGTACTTTTTTCAGTTTTAGATCTGAATCGGTGAAAGTCTGTTATGTGTTTACTTCAATGTTAATATAAAGATTTCAGCATTAATAACTTGCTTAAGTAGAAGTATAACCAGATCTAACAGTAGATTTCTGCATAAGTAACATTCAGAAATTTTCACAAACCCAAGCGAAGGAGAAGGAGACACTTGTCTAGCAAGAAGAATTTGATCGTCTCTTTGTCTCACACATGCGAAGAAGTTAACGCTACAGGAGGGCCGAAGTTGCAAACCTAGAGCTGAGTCAAAATTCTGAAGCCATAGGGCCAAAATTATGTCTTTGACGTAGTGGTTTTACAGGTGATATTTGAAGTTTGGAAGGACAATTTGAGAGTTGACTTGGTGGAGGAGGAAGGTCTTTTGGTCAGGTCTAAGGTCTTGGATTGTCTCAAGTTTGATTTGAATCTTGCTAGTGGGAGAGTTTGACTGGGTTTTCCCCTATAGAGGGGTTTTAGCCCTAGATGAGTGCCTACATCTTGTGTCGTTGATCTTCATGTTTTGATTTGATGATTGCTTAGTAAAAAGAAGATAAAAGAAGAACATAAAGAAAAGTTAATAAGACTGCAAGAATATCACAAGTAATTATCAATATAAGAAAATATTTTTGCCTTTCTGATTTTCTAACATGGTATCAAAGCTAATGTGAAGGAGGAAAGAAAAAGGCAACTTCTAGGTCTATTGAAAGGAAGGTTAAAAAGGAAGGAACAAAAGAAGATCATTTAGGAAAGGATCATCTATATCAAGTGAAGGAGATATTATAAAGTCTATGGCAACCTCAATGAAGACAGAAAATAAGCTAGAAGGAGCCTCCAACTACAGGGAATGGATAGATCTTATTCTTCATAAGCATAAAGTTTTGGATTTTGTTCAAGGAAAAGTTAAGAAACCTACAGATCATGCAGGAAAGGAAAAGCACAGGGAAACTGACATCTTGGCAATGAATCTAATGGTAGATGGAGTGAAGGACAATCTAATCCCATACCTATCCAATATAGATTATACACAAGAAATGTATGAAGCCCTCTCCAATTTGTTTACCATCACGAAAATTGATCGAATAGCTAGACTCAAGAATGAACTAAGAAAAATGAAAATGACAAAAGATGATATTGCGTCATCATATTTTGTAAGGATCTCTAGAATAAGAGATGAACTCCAAGCTATTGATGAAGTTGTACTAGAGGAAGAATGCATGACTACTGCACTACTAGGTCTACCAAAATCTTAGAGCTCTTTTGCATCAGGAATTAGCAATTGGAAGGATACACCAAACTTTGAACAAATGTGGAGTGCATGCAATCAAGAAGAAGCCTGCATCTCATTAGTAAGTGACAAAAAGGAGGATGAAGAAAACAACACTTCAAATTCCTACTCTGCTCATCACAAGAAGAAGGGAGTATACAAGAACTTCATAGGACCAAATAAAAAGGTTGATCTATCAAAGATTGAATTCTATAATTGTCGTAAGATGGGACACTACAAAAGTCAATGTCCTGAAAATCTAAGAAATAAGAAGAGAGAAAGAAAACAAGCAAATATTGTCGATGAAGTTCCACCCAAGAAGAACAAGACTGGAGAATCCAAAATCAAAGACTTATTTTCTAAAGTCTCTTAGGGATACCATCCCTTGCATATCCTTCTACTTTAGGTTTTGCAATGTTTTCTTTTGTGTTTTGATTTTTAGAGCTCGTGGATCTAATACGTCTTGTTAGGAATTCTTGAATTGTTTTTTAAAAAGTTGTAGGTATCCCTCAAAAAGGACTAGATTAAGAGGGAGCCTTTACCAATTTACCAAAAGATAAGTATATTGTTCTTTGTTTCATCTTTCATGTTTGATTTCCTCATTGCATTGAGATTTATTTGTATTGTATACTAATAACCTTTTCTTTATATTTTCCATGGTAGGAAAGCTTGTAGAATATACAAAGGTTAGGAGGAGACTTCAAAGGAAAGCCTTGAAAGAAGTTTTGTTGCATGGAAAGCCCTTCAAGAATTGAGGTCCTACAAGGTTTGTTAAACAACAACTCAAGGTATGTGTACAAGATTGTTGTAAGGCTTTCCTCATACAAAAGGTATGATCATTCTTCTTTTGAAATTTGCTTTACACTACCAACATCTTTATGGCTAAGGTTTTGAATTATAAAGATTCTTGTTAGGGTGATTAATCGCTAGATTAAATCTACCCCCATCACACTATCTCTTGTTATTTTGTTCCTTTTGGATAAACCCTAACCTTTAGGGTTTACTATGAAACCTTAGCCTTTTAATGCTATGGGTATGTCAATGTTAATAATGAAACCCTAGTCTACTTAAGGGTTGTTGATAAAGTCTAGAACATATAATGAAATCCTAATCTTTTGATGTTTAGGGTTTTGATAATGTAGTGGTAAAAACCCTAGTCCTTTAGGGTTTACTGTTAATGTCTAGGTTATATAATGAAACACTAGATTATTTTTTTAGGGTTTGGTGAATTAGGGTTTATGAACAAAACCCTTGTAATGAATAAAGTAGGATCCTACGAATGAAACCCTAGGTGTATATTCGTTTGTATGATCAAAACCCTAAACTGGTCAAAGTTGTTGTATATCTAACTTCGACATATTGATGTTTGAATCTTGGGTTTACCTAGTAGATATTGATATGAGATGCTAGTGCATGATAATGAAATCCTAGATATGTATATGTGAATATGTTAACTTGATTGTTGATTAATGAAATCTAGGAAACCCTAGTAAAATCTATTATGAATTCTAGGACATAATATTGAAGCCTAGATGTATAGCGCTATGATTGGATTAATATCTTGATAGAGTTACTTTAAAGTCTTGAAAATAGAGTCTTCCCGGATGCGGTTGACTCTTAGAATGTGCAACTTGGACGCTCCTCCGCGTGGCACATGGCACATCCACATGGTTGTGCATGGCTCACACAAGGGAGCTATTAAAGGCTGCACCTACTCCTCTGGTGCCTTAATTGATCCACCTGCTCCAGGCATTAACACCAGTCCTTACAGTTGCCCGACTCGGTATTTCATGGCCTCCGAGGACGACATTCCCTCTGCTTCTTCCTGTCGCCTATCTATTCAGGTGGTTGGTCACTGTGTTATGCATTCTGCCCTTCATTCCTTGCCCCCTCTGCAGCTCAAGGCCTCCTGCCTTATCTCCATTCGCAAGCCCGCCTCCCGCCTTGCCTCGCCTCCCTGAGCAGTCCGGCGCCTCCATGCCACATCGTCACAGGATGAGATGTCGTCGGGGTCGAGGTCGAAGCCAGTCTTCTCACCCTCCCATCCCCCTCCGTGATGAGTGTCATTCCCCCCTCAGTGAGGACCGCCCTGTTGAGTTAACACTCAAGGTGGACTCTACAGAAGCCCCAGACCAGCAAAGTGTCTTTGCCCTCTTTTCACTGCGTCTCCCAGATGTCCTTTCCAACTCCGCTGGCTCTAGCTCTCAGAAACGTTTAAGGAAATCTACCATGACTCCTTCCTACCTCCAGCATTCCAGAAAATCAGTGGCCCTGCCAACTAAATCTGCAACGCACTCCTCAGGCAGTGATTGTGGTGATAGCTCAGTAGAGGATAAAAATGTTGCAGCTGCAGGTGCACAATCTGCCTCCACGCCAGAGCCGACTACCCAATTGTCGAAGAAGGTCGATGACTCCTCAGAAGATTACAGCTGCTTCATTGTTGAAGAGCCACCTCCTGAAGACTTGAAGAATGACTTGTCGCGGAAGGATTAGCGCTAAGAGGTCTCTTACCTCTGCTAGTAACAATTCCACTGCAGTTTTTTTGTTTTATTTGTTCTTGCATAGTTCGTTTAATTTTTGGACAATTATGTTTCGTGCTGGTTTCCCCATTTGGGCTAGCAATCTTTTTGTGAACTGGTACAATTTATGGGTTGGTTTCCCCAACAGGGGTAGTCCCAATTTTGTTTTTTGAACACCCTCCCTGCCGGAATTGGCTAGCATAGCAGTTCCGGCGGGAATGTCTCGAAGTGTATTTCCTTTGTACTATATAATAGAATTAGACTTACTTAGAAAAAGAAGAAAAAAATGTCTTGAAAATAGAGTCTAGGGTTTGTGACAAAACCCTAGCAAGTTGTTTAAGTCTAGAATATATAAAAGATTATGAACCTAAATAGGTTTAGGTAGTTGATGTCTAAAGCTTGAACGTTTTGAGGCTTCCATTATAATAACTTGATTTTGATATAATTGACTTCATGCTTCTATATATTTGTATTTGGTTGTACTCGTTGTTAAAGTTTTGTAGGTACAAGATTTTCAAGATATTGAAGATGTTCGTAATTGAAGATAATGAGCATGATGAAAGGAAGTTATAAGAATGATGATGATCAAGATGACCTTGATGCCATGAGAAAGAAATAAAGCCTTGAAAGGTTGAAGTTTCTCTGATGTTATAAAAGAAGTAAGTCGTTGATCTCCCTAAGTTGAGAGGGAGCTTGGATGAAAGAAAGGGTATATCTCTCCAATTAAGAGGGAGGACATATTATGACAGTCATAATAAATACCTTGAAGAAAGATTGGAAGGACTACAGATGGATGTTCATGATTCATGAAATTACAAACAATAGACTTGATTATGAATTGAGGTTGTATTTGGTGCTACTGAAGAAGTGAAATAAAAAGGCTTCCGACAAGTTATATTTGGATAACTTGATGATGATATAAGTAGCATCAGAATTATTGAGGACCTCGCAGGTTTGTGTTTACATATATATATATATATATATATATATAGAAAGGTTTATTACTGATTGGGATTGTGATTGTGCAGGATCCCTCCTTAAAAATGGTTGAATGTTTGAAGCATGCTTGGATTAGTGGATATATCTGATTAGGAGAGATAAAGCATCTTGGGACGACAAGATGCGCCCAAGATGCTTGGGAGGACATGTGGTTGGCCTATCTGTTGATTTCTAGATCGCAAAGTAGGGAGGGTGGCGTTGGTCTTAGAGCTCCAACCTTGGATTCGCACCTTGATCCCTGGGATGGTGTTAGAGCTTCAAATCCTGATGGTACCTAGAGTGGCTAAAGCTTGAGTACACCTTAGTCCCACCCGATTAGAGTACCCTGGTTAGGTATCTAATCTATAGCACTACCGGTGTTGTGACTCTTCATAGAGCATATCATTTTGAGATCTTCCATGAACCTCTATATATATGCAATTATGAATACCTCCCTAGTTAAGAGGGAATGTTGAAAAATGTAACTAGTATTAGTCTTCATAATTGTATTTGAGTCGTGATGTAATGTATTTGTCAAAAGAAAGAAAGAAAATTATGGTAAAAGAAATTGACTTATTAAAGCATGGGTTTCATGTTTGAGTCAATGATTTTTAGGTCAAAACCTCCACTGTAGGAGTCTAGGGTTTGTGTCAAGAATTATTGTCCTTGTTATCAGGTAAAAGACCCTTCTTGGGCTTTATCTATTAAGAAAGAAATTTATTTTGATATAAATTAGGCCATTTATGCCTCCTCCACCAAGTTGGCCTCAACTTGGACAAGTCGGCCTAATCAAGGGAATTCAACCTCACATATTCACTATATATTGGGAACTATTCGACCTCATTTGAAGCACCAATCAAGAAGTTCAATCTACAGTAGCTGGAGGCATAAAAGAAGAGCGAAATTCCCAAGAAGAAGGTGAAAACCCTAGCGAAGGAGAAGGAGACAATTGACTAGCAAGAAGGAATTTATTTTCTCTCTCTTTGTCTCACACGTGTGAAGAAGGTGAAGTTGCAGGAGGGCCGAAGTTACACACCTGAAGCTGGGCCGAAATTCTAAAGCAATAGGGCCGAAATTTAGTCTTTGATGCAGTATTGTTGTGGCTGACCTTTGAAGTTTGGAAAGACAATTTGTGGCCTGACTTGGAGGAGGAGGAAAGTCTTTTGGTCAAGTCTAAGGTCTTGGACTGTCTCAAGTTTGATTTGAATCTGCTAGTGGAAGAGTTTGACTAGGTTTTCCCTTATAGAGGGGTTTTAGCCCTGGCTGAGTGCCTATACCTTGTGTCGTTGATCTCCATGCTTTGATTTGATAATTGCTTGATGAAAAGAAGATAAAAGAACAACATAAAGAGAAGTTAATAAAACTGCAAGAATATCACAAGTAATTATCAATATAAGAAAATCTTTTTGCCTTTATGATTTTCTAACAATTAGGGTTAGGGATTTGGGCAACTAAATCATTTTTGGGAAAGTGATTTTATCAGGAAGGAGAGGGTGAATTCTCTAGAGCAAGACACTCAGTTCATCTGAGGAGAAGGAAGAAGAATATAGGGATAAGTTTAGAGGTGTTCCAAGAAGCTAATTTGTTGGAGATTAGAGAGACCGAACTACTGAAGCAAGGAGGTGCAATTGTTGGGGAGACCGATTTTCCAAGGTCGATTTGTGAATGCATAGAGATTGACCGAGGGCAAGGTGCAAGGGTCGATTTACTCATGAGAAGTGGGTCGATTTTCTCTAGGACGAATTTCTTCAGCAGCTAGTTTCTAGTAGGCTAAATTTCCTTGGGCCAAATTATTACAATGGAGTCGAGATTCTTTGTATTTTTCTTTGTAAATTCCTTGCGGGTCCAAACCCTAATTTCCCAGATTAATAGATGAAAGAGAATTGTTGTGGGTGTTTATCTGTTGTAATGTATAATTGATCTTTTTGTTTCATTTCCATTGCTATTTAAATTTTCTAGAGTTAAAAATACCAATGATTTAATTTTTCAACAATTCAAGATTTAAATCAATTGTTGGGAATAAAAATTGTTGTGAGAAAATAAATCTAGGTTGGTATTAGGAGATTTAACATGGTATCAAAGCACTAGAAAAACTTTGAAGAGAGATCTAAAATCGCTAGGGTTTACAACAATGAATTTCCTTCCTTTTAAGGCAACAAAATTATTTTTAACTTTGAAGTTGGGGTTTTGTGGCCAGCTTACTGTGAAAATTCCTAAATCGGAATTCCTACTGCAACAACTGATTAAATTTCTTCTACTTGTTAATTTCTGAATCAAGTTATTTACAGTGTTACATAGTAAATATCGAAATAAAATCTACTGCAACCTTCACAACATAAAATACTACGAAAATAAAATATTGAGCACGAAAGATAGAAACATGCACAAGTACACTGTTATTTTTCGACAATCATACCCGGAAAAACCAAATGTGGGAAAATCGGTGCAGCAGCTGAGGGTTTTAATATTACGCAGTAGTAATCTAAGTACAAATCATTGGATGACCAAAATGGCTATCCAATACAGAGAAAATAACTAACGAAAAGATAGTGAGAAATTCTCACACTGACACAAAAGAATCGGCACTAATCTGAACTGGAGACAAGCTTCTCTGCGTTGTAAGTGCATCTGCCTACGCAATCACTGTGTCACAGCTCCTGGGACTGCATCACACCTCCAACTGAGCTCATGCTGACTAGAAACTCGACCCTCTGGCCCTCTGGTCTCACACCCCAGCATCCGGCACTAGATCTCGACTGTTTCCCAGCAGAATTTCAAACTCCCTTTGAAGCTCTGCACTGCCTCAGTTGGCCAGACAAAGGGCCGATTCAGTTGCTATAGGCCGTGAAGATTTCTGGAGGGGCCAATGAGTCATTCTCAGAGGCTGGATTGGGCAGACGACATGTTCAGTTGCAGTTCCAGGCAAAGCGCTCTAGTGGATGTGCAAGGTTGACGCAGGGGTTTCGTGGAGCCCATTCAGAGCCATTTTCGGAGTTGGATCAGTGTCGGGTGAGACAAAATTTCTCACTAATTTTTGTGGCCAGTATCTCCCGTAGTGGATTTCCAGTTTGTGCATCTAGATTGTACACAGGTTTTCACTCTTGTATAATAATAAAAACCCTCACTATTGCACCGGTTTCCCACATTGGGTTTTTCCAGGGACATTTGTCCAAAAATAACAGTGTCATTTAATGTGTGTATGTGTGTGCTAGTATTTTCTCAGTTGCAGCGCTATTTTCTTCCGCAATTTTTTTGAGAAAGTCACATTGTTAATTATTTGGTATTTGTCGTAGCAAACTGCAAATAAATTGTTAAATAAATTAACAATTAGGAAAATAATATCCAGTTGTTGTGAGGGATGAAATTTTCACATTATAATGGCAGGAAAGGAACCACAAGTTATATGGATCCACAAGACAAAATCCTTGGCAAAGAGAACTTGCAAATCCCTTGCTTCCACCAATACAAAAACTGTTAAATTTCTTAAAACTCTGCAACTACTTATAGATGAATCTACTGAAAATCAAGGCAACTGAAAACTGAAGCCAAGTTTAACTTTCACCAAGATACAAAGTTTCTTAACATTCAACATGCAATAGAAAATAATCGAGATAAAAACACATGCACAAAAAATTAAAAACACACTTGTTTTACCCAGGAAACCTAAATGAGAAAACCTATTTTCTTTGATGTGGTCTTTTATTGATTGTTCTTTGAGCAAATGTGTAATATCCCGAATAGGAAATAGACAGCAATACAAGCATACAACTATAAAGAAAAATGCCGGAAATAGAACATAAAGCAGATACACATAAAATGCCAGGAATGCTAAGCCATTTTATTAATCTGAGAATATAAATGGGTACAATGGATAATCAGAATAAGAGCACCTATCCTTGCACAAGGCAAGTGAAGAACCCCCTCAGAAAACAGGAAATGGCTGCTACAGAAACTGCGTCCCAGCTGCTGGAAGAAACTGCCGTAAACTGCTATTGCTGGGATGAACTGAAACTAGAGGCTGATCCCCTCGCCGGAATGAGCTGAAAATCTGTAGATCACCTGTACTCACTGCTCCGGACAAAACCCAGAAACCATAAACAAAATGGACCACCTCCGAAAATCACCCCAGAAACCCTCCTCAAGGAAAAACGCTGTCCCTCCAGGCCCAGCGCAGATGCCAAACAAAATATGCTGAGATGGAGCCACAAATCCCTCAGGAAACTCTCCCACTGACAAAGACTGAACCTCTACGCCGAATAACACTGAATCTCCTGCAGAAATCCCCACAACTGAACAGCGCCAACTCAAACTGCGTCCTCCCTCCAAAGACTGCGCAGTCACCCAATGAAGCTCAGCTCCTCAGCAAAACACCCAACCAAATCACCTGCTAAAGACTGAAGAAATACCTTGCCCGAGCAGGCACTCGAAGTCCCCCGGGGCTAAGGGTGAGATCTCCGACCGGAGACACTTAATCGCACTAAACAGTGCTACAGACAGGCTAAACAGCCAGTGTGCTCAAGAAGACAAAAGTCTAGCTCAAATATCATCAACATCAATAATGCCCAAATGAGGAGGCTCCTCCACCTTTTATAGCATTGGTTTCCCTCCAAAACCAACGTCCTCTCTCTCATTGGCTCCTCCACGTGGTGTGTGGCCCCCCTTGGCTCCCCCCTTAAGTTACAACGTTGCATCTACTAGGAAAACACTTTATTTTATTTAAGTGAGTTAGACCCCTTTTTCTCACTTTTATTTATTAATTAACTATAGGCGGCAAAACTATACAAAAATCAAATATTCCAATTAGCGGTGCTAATTAGGAATATTACAGTCTCCCCCGGCAAAATGTTGCTTGTCCTCAAGCAACTGAAGTGATGGATGCTGCTAAATCTGCTCGCTCTCCCAAGTGGCATCCTCATCCGGCAAAAATTGCTTGTCCTCAAGCAACGCTTGAACAAGCCTCCTCTCTAGCTGATGCTCCCTACCGATACTGCAAAATGTGCCTGGGTCCCACTGAAACCTCTCTAACCTCTGCATCACCCTGATACGAAGGGATATCTCAATGCCAGGATCCCAAAGTGACCTCTCACAGTACCAGCCAACCAATAATCCTCCCAGATGCCATCGCCACCGTGGCCAATAATCGCACAAGTCCCACAGCTCAGACGGTGCACTGCCTCTAGCTATGACCAATGCTCTTAGAGGTGAAGACCACCAACAAGCATCAATGCTCCCGGGCTCCTGCTGCGCTGTTCCTGTAGCTGCATATGCTACCCCTCCAACTGCATACCAACTCATCACCTCTCTCCAATCCAAGTTCTGACTCAATCCCATGCTGATCCTGCTCTCCTGAAATCGGGAAGGAGTCCTAAAGTAACGATAACCGGTGCCCTCCTGCCAACTGGGATCTGTAACACCTACTATGTCCAAGGGCCCCTGCTCCGCTGTGCTCCCTACGAAGAGTACCATACCGTCAAGAGGGTACCAACTCATGATCTCCCTCCAGTCCATCCTGGAAGTAGAATCCGATGTAGTAACAACAACAGCATATGGAACACGCCTGGAGTGTTGCCGCCAACCCGTAATCAACTCCCACTGCTCTGCCCTGTCTGCCAATGAGAGTTGCCTGTAGAAGGAAGTCCCTCTCTCTATAATGGGCCAAAGTGGGCAAGATATGCTACAAGCTCCATCGATGTACTCCTGGAGAGTACTACTCACCGAAAGTGCTGCAACTCGATCGACTGTATGTACATCTATCTGTATCTCATCAATGTGTCGGCGAAAAGATGGATATCCAACAGCTCCTGCTGTCTACTATCCCTCTGCATAACAATCCCATCATCCTCCAACATCTCTAGAAGATATGGATCTGCAACTGGTGTCTGTGCATCTGACTGCTCCTCCTCAAAGGCTGACCCCAATGTTAGCTGCATATCCATCATCGACTCGATGTGAGCCTCCATCTGGGTCTCCCTCAAAGGACTATCATGCATGATGTGCATAGCATCCTCCTCTACTGACTCAGGCTCCATCACATATAGCTCTAACTGGATCGTCACAAGTGTCTCATCGCCTAGGGCATCTCCCATAGAGTTCCCTGACTGCTCACCATGTATCTTGGAATGCAGCTCTGGTCTACTGTCTCCATCTCTGCGTGATTGCTCTCGCTCCCCAGAAGCGACCTCAACTGATCCTATGGACTCATATGAAGAAGAGTCCTCACCCTAGCATACAGAAGGAATGCCCTCCTGTTTTACCTCCGCCACCTCATCTGCACTGAATATGCCATCCACCCTCTCGATGAAGTGTAGATACAATGTCTGGAGTCCAGACGTATGCTGGGATGCTACCTCTGCTGAACCCAGTATCCTCTGCTCATGCATGATCTCAACATGCCCTGAGGGGAAAATGATGCATGTCTCCCTCATGACCTGCTCCCCAAGCGTAGGCCCAACAATGACTGATGTGCCACCACTGCAGAGGATCATCTCATCCCCTAACCTGTGGCTGTCAACTAGCGCTCCAACCCAGTGCCACTGCTGAGAAGTCTTTCCCCTAGTGTGTTGAGTGTCATCCAAATATCTTGGGTGAGCCTCGCGTACCCCGCTGCTCATGCCCAAAGTGCCAAAGGACAACAACAAAATCGGATGTGCCAGTGAATGATGTAGAAAAGAGGCAGGTGTATGAGTCTCCACAGATACCGCCATGTATCGCTCATCCATCTCCCCATCGATCCTGGGTGAACTACTCCCAAAGGTGAGCTCGGTGTCCCTGTCCATGAGTCTCCCTAGCGGCAATGCTCTCAGATCCTGCTGTGCAGCAGCGTATGCCCTCGCATACCACCGATCATCCATGTACTCCTCGCCATGCCACTGCACACTGAGGTATACCCCTGTATACTGCTGGATACCCCATGCTACTGTCGTACCACCCAGTACCGTCTCGTGCCCTGACTGCGTCCAGGCATCGGTCACTCTTCGCGAGCTCTCAATGTGATGTAGGACACTCCTACTCCACAATGCAATCCCACACACTACGGTAATACACCATGCAACTCCATGTCCACCGGCAATCCACTGTTCAATGCTAGAGGCTCCCACACATCCTTGGATGTGATGACCTAGAGCTATGCCCCTACCTGTCGGACTACCACCAATCGGTATCATCGTCTCCACCGTCGCATCACTATACCTGCCGACGAATGGAACATCACTCCAAATCCTCCTCAAGGGGTCCGAGAAGTGAATCTCCCTGTGTGTCAGTATTGTTACCACCACTGCTCGGCTCCGCTGCGTCCTCTGTGCCCCACACAAAGGTGAAGAATCCTTGGCCCCATACAAGGTGCCATCTGGTGGCCTGCCAATGCCACCTCCTCTGACAAGCTCCTGCCAAGGTGTGCTGACCACCCCGTGATCCCATGTATGAATGTCATGCCAAGACAACCTAGGGAGTCTGCCCATAAACTGGTTGGCCACTGGAGCTGACCGAAACTGCACATGCTCTACTGCTAGGCCAACTGTACTCTCCAAGACATAGTCAGCCGACCTGTCTGGGAAATGATAGGTGATCCCACCTGGACCCCAACGCCAATCTGGGGTTCCTGTATTCCCCATGCATAGAAACTCCTGCTGAGCTACACTCGGATCCATCACTATCTCCATAGCCCGCTCCACCGAGTACCAACTCAAAATCTCTCGCCATCCAACCTCAACATGTGGATGCTGTACCCTGTGCAACTCTGATCGTCCCATACCGCTATCCAAGTCAACATATGAGATCTGACTAGGTGGCTCTGCCTCTCTCTCTCCAACGGAAAGAGATGACCCAACAACACTGCTAGTCCCATCCATGCATGCCTGAAGGGGAATGATCTGACGCTCCAACGTGCCCTCTGATTGTACCATCAGGGAATCCAGTCGTTCCCCAATGCGGGCCAACTTGGCCGCCGACTCGGCACAAGCTACTCTCATGCCCTCCAGCTCCTTGTCCTGCAACAAAATGGCCTCCCGTACTGATGTGGCCTTCCCTTTTAAGACTCAAAGGTCTGTCCGAAGCCGATGATACCGCTGTCTGCGACCATCATCCAATACCTCTATATCTCCTAGTGCCTCATCGAAAGTGGATACATCTCCTGATACCTCACCCATCTGTCGTGTGCTGCTACCACCCGAAGATTCGGACGCGACTCCGGTCATCAACTCAATGGATGGCTCTACTGGGGTAGGCTCTACCTTCTCCACTACCACATCAACCGACCCGGCCGAGGAGGTCTCCAATGAGGGTGAATCCTGTGTCACACTAGGTGTAACGTCGGACTCCCTGCAACCCTGTGTTCCCTCATCCTCCAAGTGCGAGGTAACCATTTTAATGGTTTCCCTCTCCGATACTCGGTCAAGCTGGAAAGAGGTATCCAACTTGTCCACCCAAGCTTTTGCTGAGCGCCTGGATGACCCGTCAAATGTCGGTAGATGGAATCTGTCCACTGTGCGCTGTAAGCCCCCATCATGTGAGCGCCTGTTCCCTCTGTGAAAGTTGTGAGGTCTACTATCACGCCGGAGCTGAACATAATCTCTGAATGAGATAAGATCTCTGATTGCCGGCCCACGTGCCAGGTATTCTGCAATGTAGGCGTCCATCCGGTCAGGGTCAGTCTCCGGCTCCCGCTGTGCTCCTGCCCCTATGTCTTCATCCAGAAAAGTGGGCATGGTAGGACGTGTGGGTGTATGTGATGCCATATGCTGAGTGGCATCATGCTCCGGCAAATGGTGGGATGTGCTTGATCCCTCACCAATCTGAAAACCCCTTGGGGTTTCCCGCTGCCTAACCTCTAGCGCAGTGAGTCTCTGTCCCACCGTCTCCATCTGTCTCGACAGATCCTGTGCTGATTTGAGGAGCATCTCCCAAAATCTCTTTGCACCATCATCACCTGCCATTGGCACTTTCTACTATGTGTCTACAGGCTCCTCAGAAACTGCACGGCTGCTGCAAAACCATACTGCTGCTTAACTTCGACCTCCGATTTACCCACTGAAAACTACTCAGAAAATTCCAGGAATTTGGGAAGGTGATCCTTGCCCAAAACCCAGAAAAACCCAGAAAATGTTTCTTCTAATTCCAACCTTCAAAATTTGACCCTTTATATTTTGGCCCTTTTTCCAATTTCGTTTTTGGTACTGCAACTGCTATTGCTCTCCAAAATTCCAGCAAACCTCTGTATGATCTCTTTCCCAATGTCATAGACCACAGGCTGAGCCAGATCTATGCTCTGATACCACTGTAATATCTCGAATAGGAAATAGACAGCAATACAAGCATACAACTATAAAGAAAAATGCCGGAAATAGAACATAAAGCAGATACACATAAAATGCCAGGAATGCTAAGCCATTTTATTAATCTGAGAATATAAATGGGTACAATGGATAATCAGAATAAGAGCACCTATCCTTGCACAAGGCAAGTGAAGAACCCCCTCAGAAAACAAGAAATGGCTGCTACAGAAACTGCGTCCCAGCTGCTGGAAGAAACTGCCGTAAACTGCTGTTGCTGGGATGAACTGGAACTAGAGGATGATCCCCTCGCCGGAATGAGCTGAAAATCTGTAGATCACCTGTACTCACTGCTCCGGACAAAACCCAGAAACCATAAACAAAATGGACCACCTCCGAAAATCACCCCAGAAACCCTCCTCAAGGAAAAACGTTGTCCCTCCAGGCCCAGCGCAGATGCCAAACGAATTATGCTGAAATGGAGCCACAAATCCCTCAGGAAACTCTCCAACTGATAAAGACTGAACCTCCACGCCGAATAACACTGAATCTCCTGCAGAAATCCCCACAACTGAACAGCTCCAACTCAAACTGCGTCCTCCCTCCAAAGACTGCGCAGTCACCCAATGAAGCTCAGCTCCTCAGCAAAAGACCCAACCAAATCACCTGCTAAAGACTGAAGAAATACCTTGCCCGAGCAGGCACTCGAAGTCCCCCGGGGCTAAGGGTGAGATCTCCGACCGGAGACACTCAATCGCACTAAACAGTGCTGCAGACAGGCTAAACAGCCAGCATGCTCAAGAAGACAAAGTCTAGCTCAAATATCATCAACATCGATAATCCCCAAATGGAGGCTCCTCCCCTTTTATAGCGTTGGGTTTCCCTCCAAAGCCAACGTCCTCTCTCTCAGCTCCTCCACGTGGTGTGTGGCCCCCCTTGGCTCCCCCCTTAAGTTACAACGTTGCATCTACTAGGGAAACACTTTATTTTATTTAAGTGAGTTAGACCACTTTTCTCACTTTTATTTATTAATAAACTATAGTCGGCAAAACTATACAAAAATCAAATATTCCAATTAGCGGTGCTAATTAGGAATATTACAAAATGGATCTATTACAATTCAATGCGTTGCTACTGCAGCCAACAATTTGTCACTAAGAAATCACTAGCCTTCTCCTCACTATTCTCAACTCTACAATTATTCTCGACCTACTCTTGATCTTGGCATTGGACACAATTGTCCTCTACTAAAGGTAGTTTCAACTTGCTCTACGAATCCTTATACTTGCTCTTCAATCAATGCGCACTCCTGCTCCTCAACTAAAAAATGCGCACTCCACAACAAAGAATAATCAATTATACTGCGCCTTCATCCTTCTCTTTCACAATCGAATTCGATGCATGCAAGGAGGCCTAGTTGAATACCAATTCACACTAGTGTCAGGAGTTCCCTTTACTAGTTAACTGGATCAAGTACTAGATGCACTTGGACTAGCTCTCAGTTAACTAGCTCGAGTTGCTCCTTGATCTCCTCTAGTTGTGATTTGAATTAACTAAGGAATCGACTCGTCCTCTCTTCACTTATCTCTAAAGTCTTAACTTAGCCTAACTGAACTTGTCATCGCCACCTCATCCTACAGTCTAACTGAAGAAGAATCCAACAAACCGAAGCTTCAACACTACGCATGCAATCTTGATGACCATTCTAGTTGTAACATTCCAAATTAGCAGTCAACTAATTGGAATATTAATTTTTGGTTAATTTTGTCTTTTCCTATTGTTGGGCAGAAATAAAGTGGGAATGGGACCCACAAATAATAGCCAAACCACATAAAGCACTTTTCCTATAGTCCCTAAGTAAAAATTGCGGCTTTAGTGGGGTCCATGTGGACAACAATCAAACGAGGGGAAGCTTCTTAGGTGGTTGCGTGGGAGAGGCTCGATGGTTGTAGCGCAATCCTTGGTGGGCCTAAGGGAACATTGGAGGCTCAATTGACAAAAGGAAGTGAGGGCAGCTCATTTCCTCATTCATTCATCTCAGATATTATTGTCTTCTTGACTGAGCACGCTTGAGCCAGAGAGCCAAGTCAGCAGTGTTGTTCAACACACGAAATCTTGAAGCGGAGATCTCAACCTCTGCCTTGGGGGACTTCGAGTGCCTGCTCAGGACAGGAGTTTTGCAATTTTGTGAGGGAGTTTCACAGCCACATCAGCAGAGAGTACGTAGTCCCTTCAAGACAGCGTAGAGGCAACCTAGGTTGCGTAGTGATTGCACAGTCCAGTCTAGGGAAGTATCGGAAGTAGGGGAGCGAAGAGGAGTTTAGCCGGAGGATTTGGAGGGGAGGCTAGCCACCTCCTATCAGGGATTTTGGTAGTGATTTGGAGGCATTTTCCAGTAGTTCCAGCCAGGAGTTTGATTTCCCCAGCAGAGCAGCGTGTCAAGCCCAAAGGGGCCAGTTTCCGAGGTCGAGCTTTCAGCAAACCCTTCGCAGGTTTTTGTGGGTTTAGTGAAGGGAGTCCGGTGACCAATTCCCGGAATTTTCTGAGCACATGAGACAGACCAACCAGCAGTCCGAAGTCAGACAGCAGCAGCATTTTCTGCACTGGGCAGTGCAGTGGGTGAGCCACGTAAAACTATTTCAACTGGGAATTTTGCTAGGATTTGAGTTGCTCTTCAACTTGCCTTGAGCAGGCCCAGGTGCTATTCTTCCAAGCACCACACTTGTACTCTTTCCGACATATTAATAAAATGGCTCAGTGCTGATTTTTGTCTCCATATACTATGTTTAATGGTGTTTTTATTTTTGTTGTAGTTTCTTGTCTATTTAGCCTTTTATTACTATATAATCCCAATTTGGGATATTAGAGTGGTATTAGAGCAAAATATAGACTTGGCTCATCCTGTGGAGCACGCAGTCTATGACAACGGAAGACAGACAAAACGTAACTTACCGGAGGCAAAGGGAGAAGGCTCGAAATTACTCCAGGTCCGGTTGATAGCGTTCTGAAGGTCGAAGAGAGAGAGATGGCACACATGGATGATGGGAGAAATGAGGAGAAGGAGTTTGCTCACCTCTTTCTAAAGTCTATACAAGATCTCTCCAAAAGGATTGAGGAGATGGGTCAGAAACTCAGTAACGGCAGCAAGGGAAAGGGGATTCAAGGAGAAATCATTATTGGAGAAGGGTTTGGAACTTCGCAGCACCAGGTAGGCCCTCACGTTACCCTTCCAATTGTACCTTACATTCCACCACGCTCCACCATTCCCACATTCCTAGCTTCGGGAGTCAAAGTGCAGTAGGAGCCGGAGGAGACCCATTATGGAGATTACTTTGCAGATTATCAGTCCTATGGACTAGAGTTCGGAAGGGAAATAACCTTCAATGAGTTTTTCCAGCTGAAGAACAACAACAAATCCAAGGGCCAGACCAGAGGAGGAGAGTACATGCAAGGGAGTGACCTGCAGCGTACCGTGGGTAGGCTTTTCCTGCCAACATTTGATGGGTCTTCGAAGAGTCAACCAAAGCATGGGTGGAAAAGTTGGATATCTACTTCCAGCTTAATCAGATGATGGAGCTGGAGGCCTCAAGGTGGCCACGCTGCACTTGGAGGGAGAAGCCCATGATTGGTGGTTTCATGGGTTGACTACGCTGGGTCACGCAGGGGTGACAGCATATGATGACTTTACCAAGAGAGTGTTGGAGAGATTTGATCAGAAGGATCTTGAGGAGCAATTTGGAGAGTTGACCAAGCTCAAGCAGTCGAGGAGTCCCGACTCCTGAAACATATATTTCGGAGTTCTTAAGCTTGTCAGTGATGGTTCCGAATCTGTCGGAACCTAGGAGGATTTTCATGTTTACAGATTGGTTTTGCAGAGCCCTTGCGTGGGCTAGTGAGGTCAACTCAACCCACTACGTTGCAGGACGCAGTTGGAAGGACACGAGATCTTCAAGACGCATTACCAAGGGCTAGGACCCCTATGCCCAACAGACTAGCTTTCGAACAGAGAGGAATAGACACGAGAGCTCCACCCTCGAGAGGTAACCAAGGTCAGGGGCCATTATATGATGATACCAGGAGAGATCTCAGGAGGAAGAAGCTTTGCTTCACATGCCAGGAGCCATGGGCACCAGGCCACAGGTGTACCTGAGGCAAAGCACACTACATCGAGGTCTTCTAAGACAGTGAGGGAGAAGAGGAGACACTCTATGAGATGGGAGGTGATGATAGCGCAGCATCACAAGGGGAAGGTCCTCCACCTCCACCTCCCCCTGTAGCTAGAGGGGCAGCGTTTGCACCGATGGGAAGGGTCCTTGCATCTTTGCGGGGGATACCCAAGTACTTAACACCGAGGATCCGGGGGGGAGTTCAGGGACAACATGTCTAAGTGCTCGTAGACAATGGAGCCATGCACAATTTCATAGATGCGCAGATGGTGCAGAGAAGGGGCATCCAAACAGAGGGGTTTGATGGATTTTCTATTCTAGTTTCGGGATCTACAACCATGCAGTGCATGCGGTATGTTCCAGCTTTGACAGTGACCATGAGGACGTACACAGTGACAGACCATTTCTTTGTGGTCGACATTCCGAACACCAACATAGTTTTGGGGGTCCAATGGCTCATCACCCTTGGCAGAGTCAACACAGATTGACAGAAGTTGGAGATGGAGTTCATGGACAAGAGCAGGAAACTGGTGATGCTTAGGGGTATACATACATACCCACCTCAGATAGTTTCTGCGCATAGGATGGAGGCAGACTTCAGGCGATGAGACATAGAGTGGGCAATTGAGCTGAGGATTTCAGGGCAAATGGTACAGCTCGACCCACGCATCCAGATGTACAGGCCATCCTCGACCGTTATTCCACAGTTTTCGGGCACATTTCGCCAAGACAGCCACCTGACCGAGGATTTGTGCACACCATTGAGCTAGAGCCTGGCATTCAGGTTGTGATCTCTACGCCGTATAGGCACCCCAAGGCCTATCAGGATGAGATTGAGAGAGCCATGCATGAGCTTTTGGCCTTGGGGCACATTCAACCGAGTTCGAGCCCCTTTGCTTCTTCAGTAGTCCTGGTGAAGAAGAAGGGCGGTCCACTACAAATGTGTATCGACTACAGGGCCCTAAACAAAAAGACGATGAAGAACCGCTACCCCATCCCATGGATAGATGAGTTGATGGATGAGTTGAGGGGGGCTAAGTTCTTCTCCAAGATAGAATTGACATCAGGATACCACCAGATTCCAGTGAGGGACAAGGATGTCCCCAAGGCAGCATTCAGGTGCCATTATGGACACTTTGAGTTTTTGGTGATGCCCTTTGTGTTAACCAACACTCCAACCACCTTCCAGGCATGCATGAACCACATCTTTCGTGGCCAGCGACGAAAGTTCGTGCTAGTCTTTTTGGATGACATTCTGATATACAGTCGGACATGGGAGGAACACTTGCAGCATGTGGAGGTAGTGCTACAAATTTGGAGGAGCAGAAATTTTACACCAAGTTGTCCAAGTGTGAGTTCGAGATGACAGAGATGCTATACTTGGGCCACATCATAGGTGAGGATGGTGTGCGGGTGCAAGAGGAGAAGATCAAGGCCATCAGTGATTGGCTGGAGCCCAAGTATCTCACCGAGATGAGAGGATTTTTGGGCATTTGTACTTATTACCGAAAGTTTGTGAAGGGCTTCTCTTAGCTAGTTGCACCCCTCACAGACTTGACCCGGAAGGGAGCATTCACCTGGACCCCTACAGTGCAGGAAGCTTTTGATCACCTCAAGCAGGTGATGAGCAGTTGCCCAGTACTTGCGCTCCCCGATTTTACCAAGCCCTTTGTCTTGGAGTGCGATGCATCCGGAGTAGGAGTTGGGATCGTATTGATGCAAGAGAGACACCCCATCGCTTTCGAGAGTCGGAAGCTCTTGCCTCATGAGAGGCACTACCCTATATATGATAAAGAAATATTTTCCACCATACATGTTTTGGCCAAGTTCAGACAGTATTTAGTGGGGAACCAGTTCAAGGTCAAGACTGATCACAACAACCTGCGGTACTTCCTAGAGCAGAAAGAATTGCAGGAGGCAGTTGAAGTGGGTCAGTAAGATCCAAGCTTATGACTTTGACATTGAGTATGTCAAAGGGAAGAACAATGTGGTGGATGATGCCTTGTCTCGGAGACCAGCATCCCTCTCCTTGATGAGCATAGACGCAGATTGGAGGGCGCAATTGTTGGTGTACTCGAAGGATCAGTTTGCATGTGACGTGTTGGATGGGTGGGTGACGGATGACCAGTATCGGGTGATGGATGAGGTCATCTATTACCGAGATCGGATCTTTTTGACGACCAACTGCCGATTGAGGGAGAAGATCTTGCATGCAGCACATGACTCTCCACTATCGGGGCACCAAGGGTTTACTAAGACCTACAGAGCCATCCAAGGGATGGTTGTCCTGGAAGTGCCTCAAGGAGGACGTACTCCAGCATGTCCGGGAGTAGGTAGTCTGTTAGCGGAACAAGGGGGAGTTGACCCATCCAGCTTGGTTTTTGCCGTCGCTTCCCATTCCGAAGGGGAAGTGGGAGAGCATTTCGATGGACTTCATCACGAGGTTGCCCATGGCACAGGGCAAGGACTGCATCTTCGTCATAGTTGACCGGTTGACGAAATATTCACACTTCTTTGCTATTTCAGCTCAGTACACAACCTCACAAGTGGTCGAGTTTTTCAGAGATATTTTCCGGCTACATGGTCTTCCAAAGACCATAGTTAGTGACCGGAACAGCAGATTCATGGGAGATTTTTGGCAAGAGTTGTTTTGATTGGTGGGCACAGAGCTCACACCCAGCACAAGTTACCATCCGCAAACCGACGAGCAGACAGAGATAGTGAACAAGTGGCTGGAGGGCTACTTGCGAAACTATGTTACAGGGCAGCAGAAGGCCTGGCTGCGTTGACTACACTTGGGGGAGTATTGTTACAACACCACTTTCCATATGTCCATTGGTATGTCCCATTTTCGTGCTTTATATGGTTATGATGCATTGACATTTGTTGATGTTATGTTTGGGCAAGTAAGGCCCCCGGGGCCAAAGACTGGATCCAGGAGAGTCAGGACATCCTCAGGGCTCTCAAGTATAACTTGAGGACAGCATAAAATCAGCAAAAGATGTACGCAGATCGGGGCCGCGTAGAGAGGCAGTTTGAGGTGGGGAACTTGGTGTACCTCCGACTTCAGCCATACAGGCAATCTACGCTAAAGCAGAAGGGAGCTGAAAAAGCTCAAACCTCGCTTCTATGGACCATACCGAGTTGTCCGGCGGGTTAGAGAGGTGGCGTATGAGCTAGAGTTGCCACAAGGGAGTCAAATCCACAATGTTTTCCATGTATCATGCGTGAAGAAGGCTTTGGGACAGCAGGTGACCGCAACTACTGAGCTCCCTCCTACAGATGATGAGGGGCATTTGGTGCTACAGTCCAAGGCCATCTTGGACACCAGATAGAGGCTCTTGAGGAGCAGGGTGGTGAAGGAGTACATGATCAGATGGAGGAACCTCTCGGATCAGGATGCCACTTGGGAGGGGGAGAAGATTATTCAGCACCCATCTTTGCAATTGCATAAGGACAAGCAACATTTTGGCAGGGAGGACTGTAATATTCCAAATTAGGAGTCAGCTAATTGGAATATTAATTTTTGGTTATTTTGGCTTTTCCTAATGTTGGGCAGAAATAAAGTGGGAAGGGGACCCACAAATAATAGCCAAGCCACATAAAGCACTTTTCCTAAAGTCCCTACGAAAAAATTGCGGCTTTAGTGGGGTCCATGTGGCCAGCAATCGAATGGGGGCTAGCTTCCTAGGTTGCTGCGTGGGAGAGGCTCGATGATCACAGTGTAGTGAGAGGTTGGATGAGGGGACAGTGCAGTCCTTAGTGGGCCCAAGGGAATGTTGGAGGCTCAATTGACAAAAAGAAGGTGGGGGCAGTTCATTTCCTCATTCATGTTGAGATTTTGTGTATTTGGGGTAGCATCAGTTGTGCTCTAGCTCCCACATTTTGTGGAGGGACTAGAGTACACTTGATCTATAAGACCCAGAAATTGATTTGGGAAATTTCATTTGGTTTAGGAGATACTAAATTAATTAATTATTTTAATGTATTTCCCAAGTTAAAACTTAGGGAACTTAAATAATTAAAGTGAATTTAATTAAACACGTGATGAAATTGTCTTAAGTCACACGAATCAAGCTTTCTTTTAATCTTAGCCATTGATTCAAGACCTGATCATGGCCGTTGGTTTCCCAACGAGAAAAGTATAAAGGAAAGGCTTGGGGTCATTTGTAAAAACACACAGAGGCAGAGCACTGAAACTAAGCTGAGATTCTAGGGCGGGTTTGCTAAGAATACTCAGAAGTGTTTCAGCTGCAGAGAGGGGAATTTAGGCCAAGGGGATGATCTGATCCCAGGGTCTAGAATCAGCAAGAGGCAAAGATCAACTCAGAGAGGCAGCGCAGAGAAGCAGGAGGACAGCAACTTGTGCTACGCAGGTGTTGCGCAGTCCCTTAAAGACAGTGTAAATTGCTGCAGGAAACCCTCAGGGGTTACGCAAAGACCCTAAGGGGCAGCGTAGGGACTGCGTCACCCAGTCTAGGGTAACGCAGCCCTTTCTAGAGCAGCGCTGAGGGTCAGAGAGGCTTCAGAGGCTGACGCAAAGGCTTCAGGGGCAGCGCTGGGGTTTCTAGGCCCTAATTTTGGCTGAGTTCTGTAAATCTCGTTTGAGGGTGTGGATCAGTCATTATTTTGGCCCTAGATCAACCAGTGAGTTGTAGATCTAATATTTCTCTATCAAGTTTTCCAGATCTAGAACCCAGGCTGCTTGTATTCAGAAATTTCTTAGTAATAAAACCCTCCAGGAGCCAGAAGACCGGTTTTCCCGTGTTGGGTTTTTCCGAGGACTATTTGTCCATAAATAATTGTGTCACTCTGTCTATGTGTGCATGAACTTCTTCTAGATGTGGATTGGTGGAGATTTGTTATGTGTTTTGCTTCAATTTTAACTTGAATTTATTCAATTAATAACTTGTCTAAGTAGGAGGAGCATAACCAGATTAACAGTAAAATAATTTCTGCATAAAGTGTAAAGATTTAGAAATTTCCACATGGTTTCAAAGCAATTGCAGATCTAGGAGGGTCACTAGCAAGAATCTAAAGGTTCTAGCTGCAGGAAGCAGCTGGAAAAGTAACAGAAACGCAGATCTGAAGGGACAGTGCAGTTTTCAAAGGCAAATTCACATAGAGTGAAGGGTGACGTTGTCTAACGTTGTCTCCTAGCAAGCCCACGCAATTACTGTGCAGAGGCAGCTCAGAAACAGCGCTGGACTAGTCTGAAGCCTGCCAGTATGATGTAGATCTGAATCTATCAGATGCAGAAAAGACTGAAGAAACGCTGCAGAAATTCAGAAGGTGCTGGTGGGGTTAAATTTCTGAAGTTTTTAGATTTTTAGCCTAAGCACAAGTGACAAATAGCAGGAGGAGATCAGCTTCTCAGAAAGTTTCTAGCCAAAGAAACTTGCAGTTTGATCAGAGGATCAAAGAGAGCTGAATCATAGTTGATTTGGCTGATTTCCAAGGAGGAAAATCAGTTGTCAGAGGGAGCAAAAGGTGCCTATTTCACCAAGGGCCTTAGATCCATTTCTCTAGCAAAGAGAAAAGGAAGTTCCGACACATTCTGAGTAGATGGCTCCTCATGGACTGCGTGATCAGGACAGGCTGGATGGCCTCTCAAACTTTTCAATTTGGAAGGCAAGGATCTTGATAGTCCTTGAGGCATACAATCTTAGATACCATGCAGAGCAAACTCTGGCCACATTGACAGATCTAGATCTCCTTCGGAAGCATAAGGAGGTTGTTGGGCATGCCAAGCGACTGATTATGGATGGAATAAAGGACCATATTGTACCACACTTAGCTGAGAAGAAGACAGCAAATGAAATGTGGAAGGCCTTGATCTCCCAATATGAAGGAAAATTTGTCCAAAGGAAGATGTTGTTGGAGACACGGATGAGGTCATTCATGATGACCAAGGGAGAAGACATGGAGCATTTCCTCTTCAAACTGCAGTCGATCAGAGATCAGTTGACTGCAACTGGTACTAAGGTGGAAGACGATGTGATGGTTAGGATTGCCCTCAATGCAGTCACGGATGAATAGGAAACCTTTGTCCAAAGTATCTTGGGCAGAGCGGACCTCCCAGATTGGGACAGCTTGTGGTCAATTCTGCGTCAAGAAGAACTCCGCAGATTCACCAAAAAGCAGTATAGCTCTGAATCGAGCAAAGTGAAGAAGGAAGATGAGGAAGATGCAGCCTTGGCATTGAAGAAGCAGCCAAAGAAGAAGGAGGATCTCTCAAAGATCAAGTGCTTCCAGTGTGGTGAAATGGGTCATTTTGCCAGCAATTGTCCTCAGAAAAAGAAGGACAAGGAAGCCTCTTCCTCCAAAGTTGTTGTGGCAGATGATGGGTCGGAAGATGATGCAGCCATGAGTGCTCATGAACCACGGAAGTGGGGTGACATGGATATGTAGAGGAGCTACATAGTTTGAGGCGGGATCCTTGAGCAGCTCATCTCTTGGATCACATGCGAGTTACGGCAAACTTAAGACAGTAGTAGTGGGTGCATAGATCACAGATGAAACAAAGGCAGAGGCAGATCTGAAGACTGGGAGGAGCAGCGCAGAGCAGAGCAGCAGCAGCGTAGAAGCAGCAGCAACGCAGAGGCTGATGTCACTTCAACAGTGCAGAAGGCTTCAGAGGGACAGTGCAGAAGGCTTCAAAGGGACAGATTTCAGCACAAGGGGCTGATGTGACTTCACTAGTGTAGAGGGAGTCTGCTTACGCAGTGCAGAGCTGTAGTTGTGCATCACTCTTCAGATGCCAGCACACATTTGTAACCTATGGAGCTTCAGTGATAAGGATGCAGCCCATCTGACTTGTCTGTCAAAGATTGGGCAGGAGATTCAGTTGTTTCTCTCAACGACTGAAGTTGTAGTGCAACAGATCAGTAGTGGTAGTGCTATGAGCAGCACAGATGCAACATATTAAGAGGGAGTTGCAATACAGATGTTGCAGTGGTAGTGGCAAAGTCATGGGCAGCAGTACAGAATGGCAGCAGGAGTGCAGAGTTGGGTGGCAGCAGGCCAAGCTTCAGCAGCACAGAACCAGTGCCCAAAATCATATAATGCATAGTGTGATGTATTGCTAGAGCACACCCTTGATGCTAAGAGGGAGTGTTGAGATTTTGTGTATTTAGGGTAGCATCAGTTGTGCTCTAGCTCCCAAATTTTGTGGAGGGACTAGAGTACACTTGATCTACAAGACCCAAAAATTGATTTGGGAAATTTCATTTGGTTTAGGAGATATTAAATTAATTAATTATTTTAATGTATTTCCTAAGTTAAAACTTAGGGAACTTAAATAATTAAAGTGAATTTAATTAAACATGTGATGAAATTGTCTTAAGTCACACGGATCAAGCTTTCTTTTAATCTTAGCCATTGATTAAAGATTTAATCTTGGCCATTGATTTGTCAACGAGAAAAGTATAAAGGAAAGGCTTGGGGTCATTTGTAAGACACACAAAGGCAGAGCACTGGAACTAAGCTGAGATTCTAAGGCGGGTTTGCTAAGAATACTCGGAAGTGTTTCAGCTGCAAAGAGGATGATCTGATCCCAGGGTCTAGAATCAACAAAAGGCAGAGATCAGCTTAGAGAGGCAGCGCAAATAAGCAGGAGGGCAGCAGCAGGAGGGCAGTAACTTGTGCTATGCAGGTGTTGCGCAGTCCCTCAAAGACAACGTAAATTGCTGCAGGAAACCCTTAGGGGTTACGCAGAAACCCTAAGGGGCATCGTAGGGACTGCGTTACCCTAAGGGACTGTGTCACCCAATCTGGGGTAATGCAGCCCTTTTCAGAGCAACGCTGAGGGCTAGAGGGGCTTCGGAGGCTGATGCAGAGGCTTCTGGGGCAGCGCTGGGGTTTCTAGGCCCTCATTTTGGCTGAGTTTTGTAAATCCCGTTTGAGGGTGTGGGTCAGTCATTATTTTGGCCCTAGATCAGCCAGTGGGCTGTAGATGTAATATTTCTCTGTCGGGTTTTCCAGATTTGGAACCCAGGCTTGTTGTATTCAAAAAATTCTTAATAATAAACCGTCCAGCAGCCAAAAGACCGGTTTTCCCGCATTGGGTTTTTCCGGGGACTATTTGTCCAGAAATAACTGTGTCACTTTGTCTATGTGTGCATGAACTTCTTCTAGATCTAGATTGGTGGAGATCTGTTATGTGTTTTGCTTCGATTTTAACTTGAATTTATTCAATTAATAACTTGTCTAAGTAAGAGGATCACAACCAGATTAACGGTAAAAAAATTTCTACATAAAGTGTAAAGATTCAGAAATTTCCACAATTCATTCATCTCAGATTTTCTTGTCTTCTTGATTGAGCACGCTTGAGCCAAAGAGCCAAGTCTGCAGTGTTGTTCAGCACACGAGATCTTCAAGCGAAGATCTCAACCTTTGCCTCGGGGGACTTCGAGTGCCCGCTCAAGGGAGGAGTTCTGCAATTTTGTGAGGGAGTTTCACAGCCACATTAACAAAGAGTCCGTAGTCCCTTCAAGACAACGCAGAGGCAGCCTAGACTACGCACAAGTCTAGGGAAGTATTGGAAGTGGGGGAGCGAAGAGTTCAACAGGAGGATTTGGAGGGATGGCTAGCCACCTCCTACCAAGGATTTTGGCAGTGATTTGAAGGCATTTTCCAGTAGTTCTAAAAAGGAGTTCGATTTCCTCTACAGAGCAGCGTGCCAAGCCCAAAGGGGCCAATTTCTGGGGTCGAGCTTTCAGCAAACCCTTCGCAAGGTTTTGTGGGTTTAGTGAGGGGAGTCCGATGACCAATTCTCGAAATTTTCTGAGCACAGGAGACAGACCAACCAACAGTCCGAAGACAGGCAGCAACAACATTTTCTGGACTAGGCAGCGTAGTGGGTTAGACACGTAGAGCTATTTCAGCTGGGACTTTTGTTAGGATTTGAGTTGCTCTTCAGCCTGCCTTGAGCAGGACCAAGTGCTATCCTTCCAAGCACCACACTTGTACTCTTTCCGGCATATTAATAAAATGGCTCAGCGCTGATTTTTGTCTCCATATACTGTGTTTAAGGGTGTTTTTATTTTTATTGTAGTTTCTTGTCTATTTAGCCTTTTATTACTGTCTAATCCCAATTTGGGATATTACACGAGTAAACTGGAAATCAACTCATTGTAACTGAAGTCTATCTCGTGAATTTGTATTCATGCTAGAGAAAGACAATTCGAAGTATTTACTGGCTAAGGCACAAGCCAGAAGACCTTCCCTCGCTACATTTTCAACACAAACTACCCAAATAATATCAAACAAACACAGAGTCAAAATGAAACTCCACTAGGAAAGACAAACTCATTTGGGATTGCTTTGAGGGCAAAGCATTCTTCATGTTGAAATTGGGTAGCTCAAGAGGTACTCCCACAAGCCCTTGGTTGTAGGCTTGTAAGGAGAAAGCCCACAAAAGGATGAGTTTGTGGGCAAAGTACACAAGGTTTGGCGTTTTGACCCAAAGGAGTGGGCTTGGAACCCAAGGAAGCTAATTTAATATTCAAATTTGTTGTTAAGTGGTGTAATGGGGTCTTTTGAAGGATAAAGAGGGCTTCTAAGTCACCTAATGGAAAAGCTAAAATATGGAGCCAAAGGAGAGGTTAATCACAAGTGGAGAAGGACATTCATCTTGTGGAGAAAGGAGGCTAAAGTGACCTAGCCACAGACCTAAGGGAGAAGAATAGCTGCAGTAGCAAAGGATAGCTGGAAGAGGCTGAGTTTCCATGTTCTGGTTAGCTAAAGAGAACCACTGCCAAAAGAAGAAGACAAAGCCAAGTTCTGTGACTGAAAGAAGGGTCTGTTTACTGGTTCTGGAGGGCAAAAGGATCTGCAGTTTGAAGAGAGACAACCACAGGCCTAAAGGAACAGGCCGAGTTGAGTTTGGGGCTGCTGTAGCAGCACCCTGTCGAAAAGAGAGCAGGCCAAGGCCTACAAAGGGCATCCAAAGATGCTTGAGCGAGGTTGGACTGTGGTCTGGAAAAGGCCGCAGCCTGTAGGGCACCCATAGTGATATTTTGGAGAAGGCCGAAGGTCTGTTCAGGCCTGTGCATGGAGGTCGTGCCTTGAGTTGAGGCTGCCGATGTCAAGGAAGAAGGCAGCAAGCTGGTTGAAGGGTGGTAGAAGCAGTTTGAGGGTAGAAAGGGTGAACCGCAGCCCTAAAGGAGCAGGCTCAGGCATGACAGAGTTACACAGAGCTGGACAGAGGTCTAAAGGAGCAGGCCTTGTGGACAGAAGAGGACTGAAAGGGCTGGTTGCCAAGGACAGCAACAGCAAGTAAGTACATTTGTATATTCTTTGTTTTTATGGGCAGATGGGAGCCTAAAGGATAAGGTCTCAGCCCTAGTTGTATTAGTCAAAGGACAGACTTGTATTTTGTACTACATTTGACATTTGTACATGGATTACAAAGGGCCTTGATCCCTGGTCTGGGAGCCGTACGATTTTCTTATTGATAGACTGATAAGGAATGTGTTTGGGCCAATAATTCTTGTGTACTGTTGTTGATTTCACTGCTGTTATATTCCGCTGTGCAAAGTTGTTTAAAGTTGGGCATCCTAGTGTGTTTGTGTTCCTAACTAGGGTATAGACCAGACCTAGGGTGCAAGGAAATTCCAACACTTTAAAGGGGTGGGCAATGTTATGTATAAAATAAATAATAAAATTAAATATATAAATAAAAATATTAAAAGATCATGACTAAGAAAGGTCACAACTCTTCAAATGGGCACCTTGGGTATTATTAAGCCAGCCCCCTAATTGTAATAATCATCACATTCATATTCATTATTTTATTATATCTATTTTTCATGCCTTAGAGCAATACAAAATCATTTTGTACCTATCAGTATAATTCCAAGAGCATGTATTCCATTTTGCATCAGCTGCATGTGCTCGCACCTGTTCTCAATGTGCATTGGGTTTCTGCTAATTCAAAGGACATGTGGGTGTATTGGCCTCATGTTATTTGATCTGTTCCACTTTTCCATAAGCTGCAAGCTTTTGTGTGGCTTGTTATTATCAATGGATCCCCTCTGAGGCCAGGCTGCCAAAGAATGGCCTTTTTGATGGTCTCTTCCCTGCTTGCCAACATTCTGAAATGGTGAAGCATATTTCTGGGATTGTCAATGCGCAAAGAAAGGTTGGAAGTATGTCCAAGATTAGCATTCAGTTGTAATCTAAGGAAGTATCACTGGCGGGCAACCTTGTTTGGTGATTGTAGTTATTTGGTTTACTCCTCTTTCATCGGGATTTGGCAATCCCAGAGCATTTTTGCTCTGTTTACCCTCTAGAAGATCTGCTACAGGTTTGTTTTTATGAGGTCAATGCTTTGTCTGTTTTTTGTACCATGTGGCAGGATGACATACATCTGCAATTGTTGGCCAAATGCTCCTTGTTGATAACAGATGCCAAAAGCTTTCGATGCAATAGCTTATTTTTTTATTTTATTTCTCCATTGGTAGTTTTGAGCAAGAGGATATAAGTTCCATTGTATATACCCTTCCGCTATTTACACTTGCTGTTCGTAAATATTTTTTTGCATATATGCATGACTTGTTTTTCAAAAAAAACAAAGATTTGTTGTGACAAGCTGTCTTGTGGAATATCCACAACAATTTACAGATCAATGCACCTACAGATTGCTCAAACCACTTGGAGAAAACTTGAAGAAGGATTCCTAGTAGAAAGAATATCCCAAAGGTTACTAGAATGGCAAATCTCTTGAAAAGCCCTAATCTTGCAGCTCTAATACCAATCTATATGAGCACGTAACAACAATTTGAAATATTCCCATACAAGAATAGAAACCTGAGAAAGGGAAACAAGGATGTAAGCAGAGAAGAAATTGCCACGAATTACAATATACACATCTGGTACAGTCTTCTTGTACTATCTATTTATAAAACTACAAAACTAATGGCAGGTGATCAAGTTTGACCAAGTCTCCTAAGGTTACAATAAAATATACATATATAGTTTGGTGATCAAGAGTGACCTAGCCTCCTGAGTTATGTAAATTGAGAAAGGAAAATGAAAATGAAATTGTAATTTACAATTAAAATAGATGGTCTAAGTCCACTAGGAACTTAGGGACTATGTCTCATCAACGATTGAACTTTAAATAAGAGCAACAATATCCTGCCTACGATACTTCATGATCACATTTCAGTTTTCTGTTCTGTGCCTTGGGACAAACATGTTTTCAACATCTTACACATGCATGGACTTTGACTGTGCACTTGCAGCCAGTTGTATAAAGTAACTGAAGAGATAGCAATTAGTTTATCACATACAAAGATCTCAATTTAAAAAGAAGTGAGAAAGTGCGGGAATAGTTCTATCTTTTAAGGGTACCTGATAATTGTCAGGTGAAATACCACAACCATTATCTCCAACCTCAAAGGATTCTCCTCCATACTCTTTTAGTTTAACCTCAATGCTGCTTGCTCCTGCATCCAAGCTATTTTCTACAAGTTCCTTAACAGCACTTGAAAGGTCTAGAATAACTTGTCCAGAACAGATTTTGTGCACATCTGCTTTATTGATAGGTTTGATGATTGCTGAATCTGCCCTTCCACCCATCCTCAGACATAAATCTGCTTTATTGATAGGTTTGATGATTGCTGAATCTGCCCTTCCACCCGTCCTCAGACATAAAATGATCCAATCAATTTTTCACATAACATTAACCTGTCAAAAGCATCATCGAAAAACTTTAGTCTTTTCAAGGGTACCAGCTGCAGCATTTTTCAAACCATACGAGAGGTACACTAAACAATTGAGTCTTACACCCAAATTTTTCATATTAGAGCATATAACCCATTCCATCTAAGTCGCAAAGTGTTGGACGAGAAGACCATTAAATCTGTAAGGTAATCCTATCTCTAGCCGAAATCTACTGACTAGCTTTCATCAGATTTATCTACATTCATATTCCATGTCATTTTAACAAGTCTTTTTCTCGAGAGCAAATGTAGTCAACATGCAAAACAGTATTTCAGTTTATTTTAGATCAACTTGAACATGATGTAAAACAATATCCTTCCTCAAATATAAATGCAGCCAATTGTGTCAAATAGCAACTTATAATAGAGAAAATGACTTTTCATTCTTCAAACAAAATCATGACTGCAAAATTGCAGACAAATATACGTTAATGCATAAACCCTCCTGAATTTTCTTTTCTCACCACATTCTGGACATATATATAGATATAGAGCTATATTTGAAGTCATAAAACTCAATAATTTTGCTTCTCGTGTGAAGGTTGAGTCTCAGTTCTTTCAGAGTTCCAAGGAGCAACGGTTACTGCTGAAACTACTCTTCTTGTTTGTGGCAATAAATCTTTTGCTGTCAAACATGATAAGGTCACCATCATACTGTAAAATTTTGAAAATGGAAAAAAAGGCATGTTGAAATGATGCGTGTAAGTTAAACAGAATCTCCACTACTAAAACTTTATATGAAATCCTCTACAAAAAACTAAGAAACCGGGCATTGGTGCATAGAGAAGGGGTCATGGCCTACAGACTAGTATTGCCTTCTAATGATAAGAGGTAGTAACTAGTTAAAACAATGTGTTTGGCCCCTCGATGAGTTGCAAGCTCAAAATGAAATCAAAATTGTATAAGAAACTCAATTGGGCATGCATTTCAAAATCATGAGAACTTTCTAGTTCAACAGGCCCGTGGTGAAGAAGGGGAAGCTGGCAGAATAAAATAATTTACCAGAACCAAACCAAATGGAATAGTTGTGCATAAAGGTCACTATAAATTATAATAAAGATGACAGCAAACACAAAGGAACACCCAAGCTAATTTTACACATCAGGATAAAAGTACTGAGAATCCTAGTGAAATTTTGATCCTCTATAGCAGTGTAACCTTGTAGTAAAAAATTACCTACCATAGCTAGCAAGAAATAGCTGACATATCCATCAGGCTGTGGTCTAGTGACTGAAATGGGGCATTACTGTGCTAATGACCCAGATTCAACCCCCAACCTGTATAGAGCCCAAGTATAACTTGGCCAAGTTTGACGAGATTCATATGAAGATTACTTAAATACATAAATAAATAAAATACTTAAGTAACACAAGAAACCTCCCACAAATTCAATGGCATTATGAACAGAACTACCTATTGAGGTGCTAACTATATTGTTTGAAAATTAAGCTTAACAACCTGAAGGGCCTATCTAAAAAGTTAAAGTCTAAATATTGTTCAGTAAAAGCAAATGGTTGTTCCTTGGATTCTCTTGATATTTTCTTTCGTTGAACCTGAACTTCTTTCATAAACTGTGTGATTATGCAAAAGGAGTGAATTTAATTGATCAAATGCCATTGTTCTGAAACTAATCATAAAGTAGCTACTACCATCTACGATAACATTTGCAACACCTCCACTTAGCACTTAGATGTATATTTAAATGGAAGCCGATGTTATATGTTTTTTCATACAAACAGTCTACTCATGTACAATGGAGATCTAGGAAAATTGTAAGGTTCTAGGTCAATTTTTTCCCTAGGGTTTCCTAGGGTTGCAACAAGTTCCTCTTCCTTTTTATTTTGCAATTAATGATGCAGAAAAATTCACATAGTAGAATCTTCAAGAAATCGGTACTGATCACAATAAACATTCAACAATTCTATAGCAATTTCAACAGTACCAAATGCAATCCAGCTTCAACAGTTCAATATAGTTCAATATAATTGGATTCACCAGAAATTAAACCACTGTAACTGACTAAATGTAATTCAGGTTCAACAGTCCAATGTAATTTAATATAAATCGAAACCTCCAGAATTTAACCCACTATAACTGACAAAATCCAGTTACGCACATCTAACCCTGTTAATTTTGAATTAACATGTTCTTTGCTTAGGTTAGTTACTTCATTAGCCCATTATCAATTCCATTAGATCATTAGCAATCACATTGACCATCACCATATGACAGTAACTAATGAAAGAACATTAAATGTAAATGCAGAAGACAAGCCAAGACAATAGAATGCAAAGATATGGCTCAAGATGAGGAAAACCCTTGATCAATTCTTATTATTATTATTATCAAATGTTCAGCAGAGGAAGAGAGAGTACAATCATTGATTTCCAATATGAAGATCAGTACCACTGTCCAAATTCCAAGGAAACTGCCCCTTCAAGTCTGAGTCCTCATTAGGTTTTACTTCGTGCTGCTGTAACTCTCCTACTCAACTCTAGTTCTCTTTTCAGGGCAGCGGCTTCTCTTCAAAAGATTTTGCGCACGTCAATTAAGAGATCTAGGCTAATGTCAGCCCCTACATAAATCTTTACCTGATTCATGGAGACTAGGCCTACGGCGTAGCTATGATGTCAACCAACCTCTCGGCCTTCTGTGACAAGAGATACTAGCAGTGCAGCTTACCTGAACCATTCTATCAGGAGCTAGGTTGCGGGGAAGCTTCAAACCCCCTACGTTCCCATTTCCGAAATGCGCTCCGTGCGGGAGCATTTCGGAAACACTCGGAAACGCGCTCCCGAAAACGCTTCCTGAGGGGAGCGTTTTCGGGAGCGCGTTTCCGAACCTGTTAAAATGCTCCCTGTCTTTTTGGGAGCGTTTCATGAAGCGCTCGGGAGCGAACGCTCCCTGAGCGCTTCTGACGTTTAAAAAACACTTCGGGAGCGTTTTTTAAACGCCAGAAGCGATCGGGGAGCATTCGAGGAGCGTTTTTTCCATTTGTTTTGCAGGCTAGAAACTTGAAACTTGTTTCCATCATGGCTATATGGCTAGGGATTTTCCTCTTGTTGGTTCCTTTCTTTGTGATAATGGTGTTGGAGAGTGCTAGAAGAAAGAGGCAAATCAGAGAAGAGGAGGATGAAGAGGAGGGTTATGGTGGATCTGAAGAAAATCCTGAAGAGGAGGACGATTACGCTGAGGAGGAAGTGGGGAGTGGAGAACCTGAGAACATAGATTCCCCAACTAAACAAGACCAAAGTCCTTTGTAGAAATATGTTCAGAAAATGGAAGGAGGGAAAGGTGGTGGAAGCACTAAATTTATTTGCCCCCATTGCAATAAACAATACCATGGTTCATACACCCGTCTGAGAAGGCACCTTTGTGGGATAATGCCAGGGGATGGAACTAAAAATTTTGGAATCAAAGTTTGTACTTTTGTGCTAGCACCACAGAGAGAGATATATAGGAAGGAAGAGGGGGTTGCCCTACAGAGATCATCTAAAAGATCTAGGGGTTTCGTTGATTCAGGCCCAACACATCATGGACAAACAAGTTCAACTTCCACCCATGCCAGTGGTTTTGGAGGCAGTGTCACTGGATTAAGGCGTAGAACCATATCCGATTTCCTAGACGAAGGGTGTAGGAATGATGTGGATTCAAAATTTTACCGGTTTCTATATGCACGTGGGGTGCCATTCAATGTTCTTCACTCACCTTATTGGCATGAAATGGTTTCTGCCATTAATGATGCCCCCAAAGGATACAAAAGCCCTGGGTATGACAAGGCCAGAACCGTGGGTCTTGATCATGAAAGAGCTAAAATAAACAATTCTTTGGCTAGAATGACAAGTTCGTGGAATGAGCATGGGTTGTCCATTGTCTCTGATGGATGGACCAATGTAAAAGGAAAACCGTTGATAAATGTTTTGGCTATGTCGGTTAGTGGTGCAGTCTTCCTGGCAGCTTATGATTATTCAGAGAAATTCAAAACCGGCATTAACATTGCAGAACCATTACTTGATATAATTGAAAAGACTGGGCCATACAATTTCATATAGGTCATCACTGATAATGCTGCTAACTGTAAGGCAGCAGGAGCAATTGTTGAGGATAAATACCCCAACATTTTTTGGTCTGGGTGTTTGGTTCACACAATGAACCTTTTGATGCATGATATCATCAAAAACAAACAACCTCAATTCAAATGGCTTGGTGATTTGTACAAGAGAGGTAAAAAAATGATCAGATTTATTACAAATCATAGCAATACCCATGGGCTTTTCCGTACTCACTCCAAATTGGAGTTGTTGAAAATAGGAAAAACTAGATTTGCTAGCTATTACCTCACCTTCAGGCGCCTTTTGAAGGTAAGAGAGTCATTGGCTGCAATGGTATCAAGCCCACACTGGCAACTATTAAAGGACAGGGCGGCAACAATAATTGACAGGCAAGGTTTCGAACATGTGGAGGAAACCGCCCTTGACCATCTGTTTTGGGCACGTATGAGGGAAATTGTGAGTTTTACCAAGCCCATTTATAACATGATTCACTTTGCGGATACTAATATACCAGTGATTGGAGAGGTTTATGAGCAGATGGGTAGCATGTTGGGGCAAATAAAAGATATTGTTAAGGATAATGATCCCAACTTGTAAGCTATGATTCATGACTGTGTGTGTGCACGGTGGAATAAACTCAATGTTCCACTACATGCTTTGGCATATATCCTTACGCCAAAATATTACTCTCCATCTTGGTTGGGCCAACCTGCACATAGAGGTGGGGTTAGGGTGAAACCTCACACAGATCCAGAGGTACAAGAGGGGTACATGAAGGCATTGGACAAATTGGTACCTGACAGGGAAGAGTGTGCTAGATTGCGCCTTGAATTAGGCAAATACTTCAGTTGCACTGCTAACTTTGGTTCCTTCCATGCAATGGAAGACGGGGAACTTATAAATTTCTCACATGGTTGGAAGCATATATCACTCACATAAAATATTACTCTCCATCTTGGTTGGGCCAACCGCACGGAAGTGGGGTCAGGTGGAAACCTCACCGCAGGTAAGCTTTACTTCGGTACACGAGGCATGAACAATGTTGGTGCAGCGGGGAAAGTGGGCTAGATTGCGCCTTGGGTGAAGCCATCCTTTAATTCTGCTGCTAACTGGTTCTTTCCATGCGATGGAAGACGAGGGGCAGACTGATGCTATCACATGGTGGGAAGCATATGGCGACATGGGACTTTTGCCAAAGTTGGCTAAAAAAGTTCTCTCACAGGTTGTGAACACTTCTTCTGCAGAGAGGTGTTGGAGCACCTACAACTTCATACACAATGTGAGAAGAAATAGGTTGAATGAAAACCGAGCTGAAAGTTCGGTTTATGTGCATTACAACTTGAGGTTGTTGAGCCATTACTGTGATCGGGCAAATGAGGATCAATCATACAGAGTCTGGGACAACAACCCAGAGGATGATAATTTGGAGGACGACACGGTACATATGGAAGAATTGGAAGCATAACTTTTTAGGGATGATGATGAAGCATCAGCAGCACCGCCACACACAGGGCCAGTCCCACCATCTACTGGTAGCAGTGCGGGTGCCAGTGCCAGTGCCACTCCTCGATATCACATTGTTGTTCCTTTGCAGATCCAGCCTCCACCTTCTAGTCGTGGTCGTGGTACTCCTGAGAGTACTAGAAGACCAACATTTCCTCGTGGCTCACAAAAATTAGACATTTCTCGTGGGCGTGGCAAGGGGCCAGCCAGTAGATAAAATAGATTTGTTGTTTACTAGTCTTTTCTATTTGTTGTTGACAGTTGAAACTTGACTCTTTCATATATTTAATGACAATTTAAGTTTGAAGTTTGAATTTGAAAGGTGAAACTTTGAAGTTGGCATTTATAAGTTTACAAGTCATTATGGATTATGAATATGATGCTTCATGAAAGTTATATGGTGATCAATGAATCAATGATGATAAATGTTATATAATATCAATGATGATAATTAAATGCTGTATCAATGATGATAATGCATATTGAATTTTGAGAATCAATGAATCAATAGTGTCAAATAAATGTTAGATAAATTTGAAATCAATGATGATAAATGTTACTCATGAATTTTGAAAGCTTGAAACCTTGAGATTGATGATTTGCGAGACTCAAGAGTCAATATGTTCTCTGCTTCCAACTCGTGGGCGTGGTTGATGAAGATTATAACTTCTAGATGATTGATGTTATATGATTCAATCTATGTTTTTATGTTTTTTATGTCTAATTCATCATTCTACATGTTTTGGTTGACATATATGCATCAAAATATAAAAAATATTAAAAATATTAAAAATATATATATATATATATATATATAAACGCTCCGGACCGAAAGCTTTTAAAAATGGCGCTCCGCGCTTCGCTCCCGCTCCCGCTTCCAAGTAACCTTGGTCAGGAGTGTGGCTTGAAGTTGAAGAGAAGACTTGTACAAAAGTATGCCAAAAACATCATCCAATAGCCCTTGATAAGTGCAGTTCCCTTTTTGCTCAAACTCGGCTCTGAGATGAAGATAAATGAACCCAGAATAATGTACAGATAAGCCCAGACTTTCTCCAAACTGACTTCGGCCTCCTGCCTGTGGAACGCAGCCCATGATGGAGACTAAACTGATCCAACCTTACCCTCATTACCTTCGCTGGAGATCTTTCTTTCATCTTCGGCTATTTCAGAGAGAAGAATGAGATATGTGTGTGTGTGTAAATGAGGGTGAAGGCACCTCTATATATACAACTCGATGGGGGTCGAGAGATATGACCATTGGGCTTGATGAGCCTACATAGAGGTGAGGCCGACCTTGATAATTTACATGTGAGAGAGACATAAATTCAAAACCCATTTCTCCTTATCCAAATTTGTCAATTTTGGTCCTCTCAAAAAGAGGAATTCAATGCCATAATTATCTTCTTCAAAAGACCTGCCTAGAGTGGAATTTGGCCCTAGTTGCCAATTTTAACACTCCCTCTCAACTAGGGAGAATTCCACCTGCCAATCCATTTATTATCATGCCATCCTGTCATCATGCAACATCTCTGCATCTCATCTCAAGTCTGTTGAATACTGATATAGATAACGAAGAGGAATTGATCGAGAGTGAGTCACAAGACCTTGCCACTCTCATCTGACAAAATTCAGTCCACATAACCGAGATTTGATCCAAAGTGATCAAGTTGAAGAAACATCATTCATCCTAGACATAGGAAGTACAACAGTACACGATGCGTCCATCGGTAGTGTGATGGTTCCTATCCACTTTTCCCAACTCATTGGCCAGATGAGTGGTACTTCCCATGTGTCTCAAACTACATGGGTAGGATGATAATGAAGCAATAGAAGGGAAAGAATAAATCACATCATGCTCACAGCCACACATAGGGAAAGAATGAACCACAACCTACGCGCATGCAGATCACCGAGAGTAGGGAAAGGATGAACCACTTCCTACATGCATGCCAACCAATCAATCATAGGAAGGATCCTACTCGTGGGGAAAGGATGAACCACGTCCCACCGAGATGTCAACCATCAATCCTAGGGAATGAGCATCCTACATGTGGGGAAAGGATGAACCACATCCCACTGACATGTCCACATGCTATGTAAATTTCTGAATCCTTATTACAGAAATCCTACTGCAGAAATCCTGTTTACTTCTCCTACTTGTGTTTTTAATTTAACAAGTTATTTTCAGAAATATCCAGAAAATATTGAAGTAAACACACTGCAGCCTACACATACATACAGATCAAGTACTGAAGAATTAAGCACATTCGACAAAGGACACAAGATTTTTCGAACAAATGTCCCCAGAAAACCCAATGCAGGAAAACTAGTGCAGCAACTCTTGAGGGTTTTATTATTATGCAGGGTACCAGTAGTGGTTTACCCAACAGAGAAAATATCGGCAAAAATACCTCTATCTCCGAAGACAGATAATATGGTTGATTCAGCTGAGGATGAAGAACCCCACAGGTGCCTACGCAGTCATTGCGTCACCCTTCAATGTGGTTGCGTCACCCTTTCTGATCTGCTGAATACGAGCCCTATCTGGCCCACTAAAGCCCCAGTGAAGCTCTCTGAGTGACTACGTCAGCCTCTTCCAACTCTGCTTCCCTCTGCTTGAGCCCTTCTAGCTCTGTGTCATCCCTGTTGGGCCTACGCTACCTCTACGTCGCCCCTCCTGGGCTTACGCTACCTCTGTGTCACCCCTCCTGGGCCTGCGTTGCCCTGTGGTACAAATCTGCCTCTCTGCTATTGTATTCTCGGCCTTGGACTTAGAAATCCCATTGTCGAATTGCCCCTCGCTGCACTGCAAGCTCAATCGAAAATTCTCAGCAAACCGCGCCCTAGAATTTCGACTTAGCTCAAGTGCTACCGCTATGTATGTGTTTTCCAACTAACCCCAAGCCTTCCTTTAATACTTTTCTTGTTGAACATTCAACGGTCATGATCTAATCTCTAATCAATGGCTAGGATTAGAAAAGACTTTATCCTTGTCACTTAAAACATTCTCACCCACATTTATAAATTAATTCACTAATTATTTAATTCCCCTAAGTTAGACTTAGGGTCTACATTAAAATAATTAATTATTTGAATAACTTAATTTCCGGGTGGAATTTCTCCAAACAATTTTTGGGTCTTGGAGATCTCATGTGTCCTAGCCCCTCCACAAAGTTTCGGAGCTAGAGCACATCCGATGCTACCCTAAAAGTCAACACATGTGACAACCAACAGATGCTTATATGCATCTCTCACAGGGTTGTCCGCAGGAGAAGGTGAACCACTCATCCTGCTCATATGCCATAGGAGAAGGTGAACCACTCATCCTATGCATATGCCCTCAATCGTAGGGGAAGGTGAACCACTCACCCTGTACACAACACACCCATAGGGGAAGGTGAACCACTCACCCTATGGTTGCTCATAGCTCAAGAAGTACCCCAAGCCTCCATGAACTCCCAAAGCTCAATGTTCAATTGATCCCTTCAAGACTAGATCTTAGAGATGATATTGATCATCGGATCGTCACTGGGAGCCTCATAGCTCCGCCCAGCAGCATATAGATGTATACACAGCTTTCTACAGACATATTGATTTACAGCAGAGATCTTAGCAGCACTTAGCAATCCTCTACTTCCTGCATATCTTGATGAAGACAGTATTTAATTGTTCTTACTGCCTCTTACTCAGGGAGACTACAAGCCTAAGCTTGTCTTTCAAGAGTGCAAAGTGTTCATCTGGCAGCCTACTCATCATAAGATCCATTCACTTTGTAAATAATTTATTAATGTAATCAAACATGTCATAATTCTAGTAGTGCTCTTTCATAAATAGGAATGTCCTTTGTTGTACCATAAAAAGTGGTATTTGTTATTGATATGTAAAACACGGGATTCTCTGAAACCTACTCTGCAATATACAACAATGTGTGCATAGATGGCTACTGTGGAGTTTACTTAAATGGCAATGTTGGTTGCTTTTGTGCATTCTCTTTCAAAGTAGCTGACTTTAGTCCTTGAAGGTGGACCTCAAAAGATGTGGCACCCAGATGTGCTCTCTACTATTTATCATACGGCCCGACCAGTAACTCTCTGCAGTGTGCTAGGGTCATACTGTGAAAATTCCTAGATCTAACAATCTAAGGAATCCTACTGCAGCTATCTAAGTTACTTCTCCTATTATGTAAATTACATTTACAGATTTAATTCAGATCTGAATTATTGAAGTAACTACTGAAGCAGCCTACACTTAATTAAAATGATTCTGAAACAAGAAAATTGAGCAAGAAATCAATCACACATAGGACACCTTTATTTTAGACTAAGTCCCTGGAAAAATCCAATGCGGGAAAACTGGTGCAGCAAATCTGAGGGTTTGTATTATTAAGCAGTAGCAATTTCTGAATACATCTTTGAATACCTCAAAGATTATTCAGTTACAAATAGAAATACTGGCAGAAAGAAAATTGTGTGAATACCTCACTCAATCAATGGAAAATCCGGTTGATCCGAACACTGGAGAAGTTGCCTCTAGAGGTCACTGCGTAGGCCTTGCGTCACCTCCTCTAAGCACTGCGTCACCCAAGCTGTGGATCGATCTGACTCGTGGAATCACAGATCTCAGCCTCCTGGTCTCACACCCCAACTTCTGACTTCTGGATCAGTTCTGACAGTGAAATCTCGGAAACCCTCTGAGCCCCTGCGCAACCCCTATGTAGCTCTGTGTGGCTCTACGCAGCCTTTGCATCACCCTGACTATCTCTGGGCTAGCTCTGCTGGACGTCTCTCTGCCTCTCTATGTTGATGATTCTCCGACTAAGAAAATCTCTCCCTCCGTATGCTATTTTTGCCCTTCACTGCACTGAATCACTTAGATCTGATCTTTGTCCGAGCACTGCTCCATCAAAAGAATTCAATTTCAAGATTCACTCTGTGTGTATCTTTCCAAATGACCCTCAAGCCTTCCTTTATAGTCTACTCATTGAGAAATCAACAGCCGAGATTAGATCTCTAATCAACGGCTAAGATTATAGCATGACTTGATCTTTGTTTCCTAGATCATTCTCACTCTGTTTTATTAATACCCTTTAATTATTTAATTTCCCCAAGTTGACTTAGGGTCTCCATTAAAATAATTAATTATTTTAATAAAACATGATCTGAGTGGAATTTTCACAAACAGTTTTAGAGTTCTTTGGAATACTCGTGTCTAAGCCTCTCCACCAAATTTGGGCCTAGAGCACTTTCCGATGCTACAAAAATCAACACATACTATCTGAATAAGCAGTTATTCGTAAATTGTCATCGTCATTTTGTTGGACAAACAATTTCAATAGTTGTATCCAACTTTATAGCTCCCTCTAAATATCGAGAAGGGTAACTTTGTCCAAAACATAATTATCGAACTATCTTCAATCTGCTATTAATCCAGAGATTTTATAGTTTCCTTTGAGGTTTTGCTACAATCATGGGCTTATTATAGGATTAGGAAGCTTCATGTCAAATAAGATAATTTTGAAGTTCTTCTTCAACCAGGGATAAGAAATCCTCCCATGAGATTATCTTATCACAATTGAATTATCCTTCATAGCTAGATAACAGTTACTAGCGTATCAATTTACTCAATCCATGATAAGGAGTCTTTCTCATTCAGGCATCTATGTCTATAAAACTATTCTTCATAAGATTCAGGCATAATGTAACTAAGGTACCACAATCAGAATCTTCTTCTCATCATGCTTGAGAAGTCACAAAATCTATCGTGCACTTTCTTCGAAGTACTTATGTTGATACTAGATAGGGGTTGATACAAAGAACTATTCTAAAGTGCCATGCACTTCTTCTCCTTTTCACTCTTGGGTTAACTAGTGATAATAAGGTCAATCACATATCTCTCACAAGAGTATTCATCATAATTCCAACCCTGACAAATCCAAGATTGTACTTAAGTGGCCCTTAAATACCAAAGATAACCTGCAAAGTCCCTTCTAGTGAATCTGAGTGTTGTATGAGTAATCTTCCCAGTCCTAAAAACAAAAACGAGCCTCATGTATCAGTTTTATAATCATAAGCAACACTTCATGGATAAAATTGTATTTGACATTAATACATTCAATTTCCTATAGGATAGATGCAGTCTTGTATGTGGGAGACTTGATATAGTAATATGGATGCTTGCCCCATAGGAACTTTGAAGTCCAGTACTGCATTTCTCAAAGCTAGAAGTTGTTTCATATCATTCATGTGGAACTCGGTACAAACCTTTTGATAAGTCAATACCCGTAACTCGAATTCCTTCAGTCACGCTGGTTATCACCTTTTGGGGTCATCAAAAGTTGTTGATCCACATACTGGAGCATATCTCAACACCATCTTCTTTAGCCAATGAGTAGATAACTTCTAAATCCCGGATTTCTTTGCTCAGTAATAGAAACCATAGGAGGAGGAGGGTGATTATGATACACCCTAAATCCTATACCAGCCAGACTTGCATTTGGATGCAGAATAGACTAACAAGGCATTAAGTAATCTCCATGAAAGGCTCTTGTGAGGATGAGTAGAATGGTATAAATTTTGCACAGGTGGTCCAATGCCAAATGACCATGCATATATATTTGGTTACTTTCAATAGGATAAATGTTATGAGAGCTTCCTTCTACTACAGATTTCTTGATTTCGACTGAAGCATACTTAGAAAACTTAACCTGAGCCATGTGAATCTTAAGCAAAGAATCGAACCATAGAGACTATTAGAGAAGATACATACCAAGCCGATGTGAAAACATAATGAGTCACTGTTGTTGAATTTCCACGACCTTAGGTCTACGTTAGAGTCTTAAATCACTAACGCTACCAAACCAAGAATCTCAACCATAAACTACTTTGCTTAGCGAAAAATATAAAGCAGTAAATCACATATGCACAATATACATAGTTTTAAACAAAATTGTACAATAACGTACAATCACCAATCTTCATTATATTAAACCAAATCTGAATAATACAATAGTCTATGGTATACAAGATACAATGACAAACTTGGCTGCAGCTCTTCTCTGTCGTATCTTATCCTGTCAATCCTTTGCACCCGTACTGCTCACTAGTAGTTCCTTAGTCCATCAAGACCACTACACATCGAGACTCCAAGAGGGCTGCCACCTAACACACGTCCATCTATAGAACATACATGGGCTGATCAAATCTACTCTCTAGGCTAGCCAATACCCGAGCTCCAATCTGCCAAGCTAGCAACAACTTTCGTCCATCAAAGTGTTGCACTTCGGCACCTATCTTCACCCAACCTTCAGCTTCTCTTTGTCCTTCAAGATAGCTCGTCTAGGGCTACTTTGGGTAGCCAACATGTTGCCCTCCAACAGACCTATGGCACCCAATCCAATCAATGTTGAATCTGTTCCTAATATGACACTTCACCACCTCGGAATTTCATATACATGGCATCAACAGGCTACCCAACAAACTGATCCACTCTAGTCACACCTTGACCCAATACACTTCCACAAACGTTGTTGTTTCACCACGCTACACTGTTGCACCACTGGTTAGGGCATCACCTACAGCCCTTAACCTCCACGCAACTTAGCAAGATAGCCCTCTAAAGACTGTGGTTCTCCAAGGGGACACTCCTCCACACCCACATTGCTCTTCTTTGCTTTGTTCCACCCTAAACACAGCACTAAGGCATCCTAGTTGTTGGCTATGGCCTGCAGCCTAGCCTAGTAGCAAGGTATTACTGTGGTCCTCCTTAAAACCTCCACCAACAACCTTCCAAACAGCATTGTTCTGCTCCTTTTATCTACGCCTTCACTACCCAACAAGCCGCACTTATCACAGCCCTTAAACAAGCCTCAAACCAGCCCTAAGACCTCCATGTTGTCACCTACAGCAAACAGAAACCCTTACGCTGTCCTTGGCTCCTCCACGTTGTCCCTTTTAGCTCCCTTGTTGCAGCTAAGGCTCACAAAAATGTCTTGGATGTTCTAAATGACTCACATTCACCCTTTCTTTATAGACTATAAAGGGGCACCACAAATTATTGAACAGACACATCTAATGGACTAGTTTACACCAAGCCTACATGACTTGGCAACCATTAATTACCTTGTCAAATTCAAAATTTCATTTCTCTCTAACGAAAACTTGGATTCGGACGATTCTCAATTCGTTGGAATCGTATAACCAAGCACTATCATCCTCATCCATCACATGTCGTATCTCCATCACGGTTTAGCCCAAATCACACTTGGGTGTAAAAACCCACACTTGGGTTCCAACCCCACAAGTTGCCCTTATGGTGCTTTCCCTCCAAACCCTGAACCTTAGGGCTTGGAGTACCTCCCAAGCTACACAAATCAACACTCCCTCTTAGCAAGGGAGGTACCTCCACGACTAGGAAATACTTCGACTTCATCATCACTACTCGCAACACTGGCCCAACTCCTGGCGCTCACAATCGCAGCAAATCCCTGTACGGTGAACTACGCCCTTCTCAGAAGTGTCGCAGCCACTTGAAGCCTCCTGCTTCTTCTTCTTCTCCTGTATCACTTTCCAATCTCGCCATCATTCCTTCTTGCCAGATGTAGAAGCACCCTTGCTCCCCACTAACCAAGCACTCTTCTTGGGCTATAGAGTCTCCCTCTGAATCTGCAAACTCCCTCTGAGCCTCTAGAACCTGAACCTTCCTGGAAAAGTGTACCTTCTTCTCGGGAACCTATACCTTCTCCTCTAAATCCTGCACCTGCAATTGATCCTGCTTCTCTGGAACTTGTACCTGCCCCTGCTTCTTTCCATGATCCTCAGGCTTGCCCGTCAACCTGTAGAGACTATTATCCCTGACTCCAAGCACAATCCAATTGGACTTAGAGCCTCTAGGCCTGAGTCTTGCCTGCCCATCCTGGAACAAGACCTCAAACCCCTTCCTCTCCATCATCAAGACAAAAATCACACTATATCCGAGTCCCGGTACAAACAGTACATCCTGGACCCGCATCATACGTCTTGTCTCCATCCTAAATGGCACCACTCTTGATCCTCGAATCTCCAACTGACTCTTGTCACCCAACACCATGTGCAACTTTAAGTCCCATTCAACTAGAGTCTCAAAAACCTCCTGACCCTATCATGTGCTTTGTCGCACCATTGTCCACGTACCATCCATCCTCTCGAATAGTACCCTGCAAGAAATGAGAAATCATAGCAAAATCGTCCTCTTTCAATCTCCTGGAGAGATCATCTATCTCTATTGAAGCGATGATCTACTTTCCTTTCCTTTTCCCTTTCTCGTCATCTCCTGTTTTCAACAGACATCTTGACGAAAAATGACCCATCTCGCCATAGTGGAAACACTTGATTTTACTCAAGTCCTTATTCGACTTACCCTTCATTCTTGCTGCAAGTGCCATGCCTTCATCTGCCTTTCTCGATGGCTGAAGATCCTCATCTCGCAACTCTTCCTGAATGAAGCCGTCCCATAGTCTATCCCAGTCTAGCAACTTTTCCCTGGCAACGATTCCTTTGATGAATCGGCTTCCATTCCTCGGTGAACCCTTTCAAGGCAATCCTTTCCATCTTTGCATCTAAAACTTTGACACCGACAGCATCAAGCTCATCTCGAACCTAAGACAATCTCGTCAGATACGAAGTCATTCCTTCACCCTTTATCATCTTGGTGGACTTCAACTTATCCTGTAATACCAATACCCAGTTCTCGTTCTTATTCTAGAACAAATTCTGAAGAGACATCCACATCTCTTGTGCATTGTTCTTCCTGGACAAATGAGGTATTAAGGAATCCCTCACACCATCAAGGATGATCAACCTCACTTTCGTATCCAAATCTTCCCATATTTCCAACTCCTGAGGATCAGTTGGCTTCTTGATTTCTTTCTCAACAAACTCCCAGATCCTGTCAACCTGCAATACCAACTTGATCTTTTCCTTCCAAGGAGTATAGTTGGACAACTCTTCCAACCTGTCCTCATATCAGAGACCTTCCTGCAACTTCGACATTATAGTGACTCCTTCACTCACAATGTGACCAACTCCCTCCCACGTTGTACTTCGCTGCGCAAACTCTGACTTACTGACTTCCAAAGTAGCGCAGACACGCTCTAATACCATGTTGAATTTCCACGACCTTGGGTCTAGGTTAGAGTCTTAAATATGTTACCAAAACAAGAATCTCAACCATAAACTACTTTGCACAGCGGAAAATATAAAGCAGTAAATCACATATGCACAATATACAAAGTTTTAAACAAAATTGTACAATAGTGTACAATCACCAATCTTTGTTATCTTAAACAAAATCTGAATAATACAACAATGTATGGTATACAAGATACAATGACAAACTTGGTTGCAACTCTTCTCTGTCATATCTTGTCATGTCGGTCCTTTGCACCCGTACTGCTCACTAGTAGTGCCCTAGTCCATCAAGACCACTACACATCGAAACTCTAGGAGGGCTGCCACTTAACAATGTTGCACGTCCATCTATAGAGTGTACATGGGTTGATCAAATATGCTCTCTAGGCTGGCCAATACCCGAGCTCCAATCTGCTAGGCTAGCAACAACTTTCATCCATCAAAGTGTTGCACTTCGGCACCTATCTTCACCCAACCTTCAGCTGCTCTTTGTCCTTCAAGATAGCTCGTCTAGGGATACTTTGGGTAGCCAACACGCTGCCCTCTAACAAACCTATGGCACCCAATCCAATCATTCCTGAATCTACTCCTAATATGACACTTCACCACCTTGGAATGTCATATACATGGCATCAACAGGTTGCTCAACAAATTGATCCACTCCGGTCACACCTTGACCCAATACACCTCTACAAACGTTGTTGTTTCACCACGCTGCACTGTTGCACCACTGGTAAGGGCATCACCTACAGCCCTTAACCTCCACGCAACTCAGCAAGACAACCCTCTAAAGACTGCGATCCTCCACACCCACGCTGCTCTTCTTTGCTTTGTTCCACCCTAAACGCAGCATTAAGGCAGCATAGATGCTGGCTATGGCCTGCGGCCTAGCCCAGCAACAAGGTATGACTACGTCCCTCCATAAAACCTCCACCAACAGCCTTCCAAACAGCATTGTTCTGCTCCTTTTATCTGCGGCCTTCACTGCCTAGTAACCAGCACTTATTACAGCCCTTAAACAAGCCTCGAACCAGCCCTAAGACCTCCACCCTGTCACCTACAGCAAACAGAAACCCTTACGATGTCCTTGGCTCCTCTACACTGTCCCTTTTAGCTCCCTTGCTGCGGCTAAGGCTCGTGAAAATTTCAGAGCTCTCTTAGGTGTGTATTGACACTTCTTGGATGCTCTAAATGATTCACATTCACCCTTTATTTATAGACTATAAAGGGGCTCCACGAATTATTGAAGAGACACATCTAATGGACTTGTTTACACCAAGCCTACAAGTAAAATTTTGTAGATGTTCTATGCTTGATGCAACTTTACTTTTTATCCCAATATCAGTCAGCAATCACATAAACAATAAAGTAAAATGCTGATAGAACATACCAATAGATCGACAGAGGACAAGGCAGAAATATATAAGTGTGTTGGTGCGTTACGGCGGTCAACAGGATGCTTCAAACAGCAAAGTCTCAATATGGTCAAGCAACCAGAAGTGTCATGCAACCCTCTAGGACAGCCAAAACAGTCAACCAAAAGTCAACGTTGTTAGTCAACGGTCAATGCAAACAGCAGCAACAGCTAGGTCAACACATCCAAGTCAAAGTCAACGTCCAGCCTCGAGAATAGTGCCAAAAAATATGGATTCAGAAAATTGAAAGTTTGGGAGAGTTTCAGGTCAATTTGACCTTGTGTTGACCAAAGTCAACGCTGGTCAACGTTGCTGCAAAAACCCTAGGCCAAAAACAAAAATGTGCTGCTTGCTGAAATTTTCCCACGTGTGAAGAGAAGAGCCTCCAAGATGATCGAACCAATCAGATGAGGAGAAAGAAATGTGTGAGGATGAGATGAGTGAAAATGTCCTCCAACGTTGACCAATATATATCCATCAATCAGGGTGTGTGACACAACTGTTGGGGCACAAAACCTTCAGGCCGACCTACATCAATTTTGAATAAATTCAAAATAAATGTTTTGCTCATCGGATCAAGATGATATTTAGATCGATCTTGCACCTCTCTGAAAGAGGAATCCAATAAAAACATTGGCATCTTCATCTGAGCATCACAACATGGAGTTTGGACCTAGTTGTCCAAAATTAACACTCCCTCTCAACTATGGAGAACTCCATCCACCTGTGCAATCCAAACATCGTGCGTCATCCCGCCGTAACTTGCTTTGCTGACTTCTTTATTTCAGAATAGTAGTGGGTAAGTCACAAAGACATCGTTCCCAGCTGAAAAATTCAGCGCAGAGGTTTGAAACCTCTATATTACTCACAAAGAGACTCATACCAACCCGAAGTTGGTTTACCTGACCCAAAGTCAGTTGGAGGTCCGAAACCTCGGTATACTTGATCCCAGATCAAGTGGTTGGACCGTGCCATCCTAGATAGAGAGTACGACAATCTTTGATGCGTCCATCAGTCTTTGCTACTAGTCTCTAGCTTTTCCCACCTCACTGGCCAAATGAGAGGTACTTCCCATGAGCCCTAAACTCAATGGGTAGGATGCAAACGGGGCACAGATCATGAGAGGTGAACCAACTCGATCATCATAGCAGTGGGGCAGAAGCACACCAACAAGGTTTGACAAGCCTAGCCCTGTGGTTGCTTAAAGCTCTCCGAGAAGCTATCCCCAAAGCCCCCCAGAGCTCCCAGAGCTCATCATCCAACAAGACCCTCAACATAGGATCGTTCCACGATACCAAGATTCTCACGGAAGGTTAGGAGCTTGACCTTCTCCAGGGGCTTTGTGAGAATTTCCGCGACCTGCTCATCAGTTCTTATATGATCGAGCCTTATGGCGCCTCGCTGTACCATATCCCAGATAAAGTGGTACTTGATATCAATATGCTTGGATCGATCGTGGAACACGGGTTTCTCGGACAACCAAATCCCACTTTGGTTATCACAGAGTATCACGATGGTATCTAGCACATACCCGAACAACTCATTGAAGAGCTTTTGCAACCAAACTGCTTCACAACAGGCCATACTTGCAGCAATGTATTCGGCCTCCGCGGTGCTCAAAGCCACCGACTTCTGCTTCCTGCTCATCCATGATATCGAAGCAGAACCAAGTGTGAAGCAGCATCTCGATGTGCTCTTACGATCCACCATACTGCCAGCCCAATGGGCATCAGTATATCCATGGAGTGTCACGCTCCCGGCAGTGTATCTCAGCCCATGGTTTATCGTGCCCCGAAGATATCTCAACAGATTCTTGGCACCAACCCAGTGAGTGTGATGACGCTCAACCATATGTTGACTCAAAGTGTTCACTGCAAAACATATGTCTAGAAGGGTGTTCACTAAGAACATCAGGGCCCCTACGAGTTGACGACACTCAATCGGATTTTCTAACATGGGCCCAGCAGCAATGCCACTCAACTTCTTAAAGTTTAGCTCCATCGGTGTCGACATGGACTTACAATCCACCATACCAAATCTTTCCATAAGCTTCAAAATGTATTTTCCTTGAAAAAGGAAAATCTCACCAGGTCTCTGCCAGACCTCCAGGCCTAGGAAGTAATGCATTAGTCCTAGGTCCTTCATCTCGAACTCAGCAACGAGCTCCCTCTAGCACTGATGAATGAGAGGGTAAACACCTGTCAGGAAGAGGTCGTCCACATACAGCACCAGAATGAGAGGCTTTTCTCTATCAACCTTGAAGTAAAGGTTTGGATCAGCATTACTATGAGTGAAGCCCAGCTTCATCAAGTAGCTATCTATCCTCTTGTACCAAGCTCTGGGTGCTTGCTTCAAACCATAGAGGGTTTTCTTCAACCTGCAGACATGGGTGTCTCAATCCTAGACTTCGAACCCCACAAGTTGCTCCACATACACCTCTTCCTTTATCGCACCATGCAGAAATGCGGTCTTCACATCCATCTGATGAAGACTCCATCCTTGCATAGCAGCAAGGGCTATGATAGATCAGATGGTGGTATATCAGGCCACAGGTGCAAATATATCATCATAGTCTACGCCTTCTTTTTGAGAGAAGCCACGGGCAACGAATCTTGCCTTGAACTTTTCAGCACTTCATCAGATCCATGCTTGATCTTGTAGGGCCATTTCGTGGTGACAACTCCTTTGTCCTTCGGTCTTGGAACCACATCCCAGACATCATTCTTCATTATAGACTCATACTCTTCGTGCATAGCATCCTTCCAGACTTGATGCTTTACGGCTTCCTCAAAAGATCCAAGCTCAGATTGTACGATTGTACTCATGGTTGCTAGATACCCTTGGTATCTATTCAGCTTCTTACTTTCATGGAGTGTCCCCCTTGGGGCCATATGTCCCTCGGCATCCTCGAGAGTGTCCTTGAGCCATGATGGTCTCTTCCCCATCGAAGGAGGTGGATCAATTGGGTCCATCGGTCCTTTAGCATCAGGCATCGTCTCATCCTTCGGTTCTTCTTGATTTCCAAGCCTTGCTTCATGATCTTCCTCAGATCTCGGAAGATTTACTACTTTCCTCAGGGAAGCATCTTCGTCAAAGGTAACATCGTGGCATATCTCCACTTCCCTTTGACCAGGCACATAGACTCTATAGGCCTTCGAAGTTTTGTTGTAGCCCACAAACATTCCCTTCTTCCCAGAAGCATCCAGCTTGCTCCTCTTCTCTTTCGGCACATGAAAATAAACAAGACATCCAAAAACTCTAAAATGTGAGACATCAGGTTTCTTACCAGAGAAAACCTCTTTGGGAGTTTTGGAGTCCACAGCGGAATGCGGGCATCGTTTTTGTATGTACACAAAAGTGTTCGCAGCTTCTCCCCACAGAAACTTCGACAGACCTTGGTCACATAGCATGGCACAAGCAGCTTCCACAATGGTCCTATTATTTCGTTCAACAACGCCATTCTGCTCAGGAGTATAGACAGTTGTGGTCTCCCTCTTGATACCAGCTTCTCTGCAAAAGTTCTTGAACTCATTCGTCTCATATTCAGTGCCATTGTCGGCCCTCAATATCTTGATCTTCATCCCTGTCAGATTTTCCACCAAAGCTTTGAAGGTACGGAACCACATGAAAGCCTCATCCTTCTTCAAAAAGTATATCCAAGTTTTGCGAGAGAAGTCATCTATGAATGTCATATAATAAGAACATCCTCCAAAGGATGTCACAGGCAGCATACCAGACAGATCAGAATGTATCAATTGCAAGACATCAGATGTCTTTGTGACACTTGAGGGGAAAGGTCCCCATGTATGCTTTCCTTCGGCACAACCCTGACATACACCTTCATGATTATTTGAGAACTCGGGCATCCTCGTCACCACCTTCCTTGCTTCGGGAAGGGCTTTGTAGTGAAGGTGTCCAAACCTTCGGTGCCATAGTTCCGTCTGTCAGATAGTATCACACGTCATTGCTCCCAGTGGACTTCCTCCAACCTGGTAGAGTGTATCAACTCTAAACCCAATCGTGATAGCTTCCTTGAAACTCTTCTTCCAGATGCGCACCTTTCCATCAATGAATGCCACATTGAAACCTTTGTCTTCCATGGTCGATATAGACACAAGGTTATTCTTCAAATCGGGTACATAGAGTACATCCTGCAAGCGGAGCACTTGACCTTGAGACAAGTGGAGGTTCACAATCCCTATCCCTTTCACGGGATAAGTGGCATTATCTCCAAGGATAATTTCCGGATTAGTATTCTTCTCAACCATATCAGAAAGTGTGTCCTTGAACCCAGTGATGTGCCTTGAGGCACCACTATCTATCAACTAGACATCCATAGTGTCGGGTGGAGATGCAGCAGAGAGGGTAGATACAAGAATGAATTCATTTCTTTTATCAACAACATTTGATTCCTCATACCTAGAATTTCTCGACCTTTTGAAAAGTTGACCATTTCCACCTGGAGGGAGCCTTTCTCTTCCCCTTGAACATGTTGTTCCTTTGATTGTCATTCCTCCAGTTTTTGTTGTTGTCATCATCATCGAGAGAATCCTTCTTGAAAGGGCATTCTCTAGCATAGTGACCTGGCTTGTGACAAGTGTAACACTTGCCCTTCTTTCCTTGAGCCCCTGCTCTTCCTTTGTTCCTTGGACCACCAAAGTTCTTCTTTCTAGAAAGAGCAACAAAGGCAGCATTTCCTTCATTTTCATATTCCTTCATCCTTGTCTCTTCTTGTACGCATCTCGATAGTACTTCGTCAAAGTCAGGTATCACATTGTTATTGAGAATGTTAGTGTTGAACACATGCCATTCGGATGAGAGACCTCCAAGTGCGGTGAGAACCATCTCTCAATCAGCTATTGTCTTCCCAATAGCCAGCAGATTATTCCTGATCTCAGTCAGCTTCAAAAAATATGATTGAACAAACTCATCCCTGCCTTTCTTCAAATTCTTCAATTGATTCTTGAAGAATAAGACTTGATTCGCATTGTTGGCCTTGAACATGTTGACCAACTTATCATAAATCTCCTTGGATGTGTCCAGCTCAGAGATATAGGCAACCAGACTCTTATGAATAGAGTCCTTGATCATTAGCTTTGCTTTGATTTCTCCCTTCTCGTACTTTGTTTTGGCAGCAATAGTTGCAGTGGATGGAGGCTCTTGAATTTTACCCTGCACATAGTCCATGACATCTTGGTCTTCCAAATTAAGATCAAATGTCATCTTCCAAGCATGGAAGTCATCCTTCCCAGTCAATTTGTCATCAGCCTTAAAACCATTGTAGTTAGAGGAACCCATGCTCTTCTTCGGTGATTGCTACAAACTAGGGCTTTGTCTTCACCTCAGAGCTGATACCATGTAAATTTTTGTAGATGTTCTATTCTTGATGCAACTTTACTTTTTATCCCAATATCAGTTAGCAATCACATAAACAATAAAGTAAAACGCTAATAGAACATACCAGTAGATCGACAGAAGACAAGCCAGAAATATATAAGTGTGTTGCTTCAACCAGCAAAGTCTCAATATGGTCAGCCAACTAGAAGTGTCACACAACCCTCTAGGACAACCAAAACAATCAACCCAAAAGTCAACCAAAAGTCAACATTGTCAGTCAACAATCAACACAAACAGCAGCAGCAGCTAGGTCAACGCAACCAAGTCAAAGTCAACGTCCAGCCTCGATAATAGTGCCACAAAATGCATATTTAGAAAATCGAAAGTTTGGGAGAGTTTCAGGTCAATTTGACCTTGCGTTGACCAAAGTCAACACTAGTCAACGCTGCTACAGAAACCCTAGGTCGAAAACAAAAATGTGTTGCTTGCTGAAATTTTCCCACGTGTGAAGAGAAGAGCCTCCAAGGTGATCAAACCAATCAGATGAGGAGAGAGAAAAGTGTGAGGATGACATGAGTGAAAACATCCTCCAACGTTGACCAATATATATCCATCAATGAGGTGTGTGACACAACTGCTGGGGCACAAAACCATCAGGCTGACCTACACATATTTTGAATAAATTCAAAATAAATGTTCTACTCATCGGATCAAGATGATCTTTAGATCGATCTTGCACCTCTCCGAAAGAGGAATGCAATAAAAATATTGGCATCTTCATCTGAGCATCACAACATGGAGTTTGGACCTAGTTGTCCATAATTAACAATGACTTGGCAACCATTAATTACCTTGTCAACTTCAAGAATTCATTTCTCTGTAACAATAACTCGGATTTGAACAATTCTCGATGCGTTGAAATCATATCGCCGAGCACTATCATCCTCATCCATTACATGTCATATCTCCATCACGGTTTTGGCCCAAATCACGATGGGTGCAAAACCCCACACTTGGGTTCCAAGCCCACAAGCTACCCTTGTGGTGCTTTGCCCTCCAAACCCTAAACCCTAGGGCTTGGAGTATCTCCCAAGCTACACAAATCAACAACTGTCACGTCACTATAGTGATTCATGATGATGAGCCACAGATCATAGTAGAAGGGATATAAAGATGTCATTGTAAAAATATAGCTTTGCCTATGCCATTATCATCAGACATAGGTACATCGAGAGCAAGGAGAAATCCTGAAGCAAAATATCACCGAGCCTTCAATCAAACTGCTTCTGAAAAGAAGTTGTCATAGGAGTGTTTTCCAAAAGCCTTAGGAAAAATGAAAAGAGGCCTCATAAAACCCTACAATATTCCCTCAAAAGAGAACGAAATTGTTCACTGAAGGGTTTCCAAATTAGGTCTTCAACGATTCAAAAGGAGATCAACATGCCTCAGATCTTGACATCACAATCTGAATTTATCCTTAAGTGGCCTTGATGCAATCTTAGAAACTAATTTGGAATATAGCCTCAGAAAAGGGGTCCTTGACATGCTTCAAAAAATTATGTTATAGAGAGCCAAGATCAAGCTTATAAGCCATCATAACGGTTGTCAAAATTGAGCCATACAAAGTGCAAGACAATCATGAATTAACCAACGAATTGCCATAGGGAAATAAGCCACAGAACAACCCTTTCAATACCCTGTAACAGAGGTCCGAATAGCCTCATATTTATGTCCTGAAAGGAGTCCAATAAAGGTCTTGAGATAGGTCCGAGTGTAGAAATTTCTAAATCTTAATTCTTATGCAGAAATTATTTTTGTTAATCCGGTTAAGCTTCTCCTACTTATACAAGTTATCAACTGAATAAATTCAAGTTAACATCAAAGCAAAACACATAACAGATTCTACCAATTCGTATCTAGAATAAGCACATGCACACATAGACAAAGTGACAAGTATTTCTGGACAACGCCCCCGGAAACCCAGCGGGAAAACCGGTCTCCGGCTACTCTGAGGGCTCTATTATTAAGAATATTTTTGAATACACATCTCCGGGGTTCCGCATCCGGAAAACCCTACAGAGAAAACTCTAGATCTCACAAAGACTGGTCGATCTAAGACCAACAATATTGACTTATCCACACCCTCAAATAGGATTTACAGAACTGAGCCAGATCTAGGCCTAGAAACCCCAGATCTACCCCTGAAAGACACTACGTTAGCCTCTGAAGGCCTCCAAATGCTCAACGCTATCACTGGAAGGGACTACGTTACACCAAACTAGGTGACGTAGTCACTACGCTGCCCTTAAGGGTCTCTGCGTAACCCATGAAGGGTTTCCTGAAAATCACACTGTCCTTGCTGCTGCTGCCTTCCTCTGCGCTGTCTTTCTTGATCTCTTCTCTGCTTCTTGTGTATTCTAGACCCCGAGATCAGATCATCCCCTTGGTCTAAATTCCCCTCTCTGCAACTGAAACACTTCTGAGAATTCTTAGCAACCCCGCCCTAGAATCTCAGCTTAGCTTCAGTGCTCTGCCTCTGTGTATCTTACAAATAACCCCAAGCCTTTCCTTTATATTTTTCTCGTTGACAAGTCAACGACCAAGATTAAATCTTTAATCAATGGCTAAGATTAAAAGAAAGCTTGATCCGTGTGACTTGAGACAATTTCATCACATGTTTAATTAAATTCACTTTAATTATTTTATTTTCCTAAGTTTTAACTTAAGAAATACATTAAAATAATTAATTAATTTAATATCTCCTAAACCAGATGAAATTTCCCAAATCCATTTCTGGGTCTTGTAGATCAGGTGAACTCTAGTCCTTCCTCAAAATTTGGGACCTAAAGCACAACTGATGCTACCCCAAATACACAAAATCTCAACACCGAGAACAACCCTTAATGGTAGCTTTAAAGCAGTTTCAATTCATCTGAAATGAGCCTCAGGAAAAGAGATCCGAGCCTCAGGGAAACCTCCTCAAAAGACATTAGAGCAAGTGTGAACAACTTCAAGAGAACAGGTCCGAACTTCAAGCAGAGATCAAGGATTAACCCTTTGAGCAGTGTGAGATAAATCACGAAATTGCAAAGTTTATCCAGTGAAGAACCTCCAAGAAATATGAAATGTTAAGCCTCAAAAACTCAGTGTAACATACCTTAGAATAGACTCAAATCAACACAGGAGAGAATGGAAATTTAGCCCAGTTATGTCTCTTGATCTGTCCAACATAGGAGATTGTTCATGCCTCGAAATAGATTTGAATCGTCACAAAAGAAGATTGCAACCAAGCCCAGAAATGATCTCCGAAATTCAGCCTCCTACATAAGAGCAGTCATCCTGCGTCTGGCCTCAGAAAATAACTTCGTAAGTTCTGCATGACAGAGTGATAGCTTTCTTCCACTCTCTTGCTTTGGCTTGTCCTCCACCTGGCTCGGATTCCATGTTAATTTTGAGTTGTTCTTTGTTAGGTTAGTTACTTCATTAGCCCATTATCAATTCCATTAGATCATTAGCAATCACATTAACCACCACCTTATGACAGTAACTAATGAGAGTATTAAATGTAAATGCAGAAGACAAGCCAAGACAATAGAACACCAAGATATGGCTCAAGAAAGGGAAAAACCCCAAGATGGGGAAAACCCTTGATCAATTCTTCTTATTATTATTATCAAATGTTCAGCAGAGGAAGAGAGAGTACAATCATTGACAGCCAATATGAAGATCCATACCACTGTCCAAATTCCAAGGAAACTGCCCCTTCAAGTCTAAGTCTTAGTTAGGTTTTACTTCATACTTGTTGTAACTCTCCTACTCACCTCTAGTTATCTTTTCAGGGCAGTGGCTTCTCTTCACAAGATTTTGTGCACATCAATTAGCAGATCTAGGTTAATGTCAGCCCCTACGTAATCCTTTCGGTCAACCTGATTCATGGAGACTAGGCCTACGGCATAGCTGTGATGTCAACCAACCTCTCGGCCTTTTGTGACAAGAGATACTAGCAGTGTGGCTTACCTGAACCATTCTGTCAAGAGTGTGTCTTGAAGTTGAAGAGAAGACTTGTACAAAAGTATGCCAAAAACATCATCCAATAGCCCTTGATAAGTGCGGCTCCCTTTCTACTCAAACTCGGCCCTGAGATGAAGATAAATGAGCCCAAGATAATGTACAAATAAGCCCAGACTTTCTCCAAACAGACTTCGGCCTCCTGCCTGTGGAACGTAGCCCATGAAGGAGACTAAACCAATCCAACCTTGCCCTCATTACCTTCGCTGGAGATCTTTCGTTCATCTTTGGCTATTTCAGAGAGAAGAATGAGATATGTGTGTGTGTGTAAATGAGGGTGAAGGCACCTCTATATATACAACTCCATGGGGGTCAAGAGACGTGACCATTGGGCTTGATGAGCCTACATAGAGGTGAGCCCATCCTTGATAATTTACATGTGAGAGAACATAAATTCAAAAACCCATTTCTCCTTATCCAAATTTGTCGATCTTGAGGTCGATTTTGGTCCTCTCAAAAAGAGGAATTCAATGTCATAATTATCTTCTTCAAAAGACCTGCCCAGAGAGGAATTTGGCCCTAGTTGCCAAGTTTAACAAACGCATAGTAGCAGAAGACCCTAATCCACAACCTAGAGAAAACCCTCCTACAAGTACAGATCAAAGAAGACACTTGCGTCATCCCGCCGTAACTTACTTTGTTGGCTCTTTATTTCAGAACAAAAGGTGAGTCACAAAGACATCACACACAGCTGACCCGAAGTCAACTTAGAGGTAAAAACCTCTCTCGAACTCAAAAAGAGTCTCATACTAACCCGAAGTTAGTTTACTAGCCCGAAGTCAGTTTAGAGGATAAAACCTTATAATACTTGATCCCAAATCAAGGTGTTGGACACGTGCCATCCTAGACATAGAGAGTACAGCAATCTCTGATGCGTCCATCAGTCTTGCTATGGTCTCTATCCACATTTCCCACCTCATTGGCCAAATGAGAGGCACTTCCCATGAGTCCAAAACTTCATGGGTAGGATGCGTGTGGGGCACAGATCAAAGAGAGGCGAACCAACTCAATATCATAACGGTGGGGCAGAAACACAACAAGGTTCGGCAAGACTAGCCCCGTATGTGCTTATAGCTCCAAGAAGCTATCCCCAAGCCCCCTGGAGCTCCCAGAGCTCATAGTCCAACTCAGGCAGGACCCTCAGAATAGGGTCTTTCCACGATTCCAAGCTTCTCACAGAAGGTTAGGAACTTGACCTTCCCCAGGGGCTTTGTGAGAATATCCACAACCTGCTCATCAGTTCCTATATGATCGAGCCTTACGGTGTCTCACTATACCATATCCCGGATAAAGTGGTACCTGATATCAATATGCTTGGATCAATTGTGGAACACGGGACTCTCAGAAAGACGAATCCCACTCTAGTTATCACAAAGGATAACGGTGGTATCTAGCACATGCCCGAACAGCTCACTGAAGAGCTTTCGCAACCAAACAGCGTCACAACAGGCCATACTCGCTACATTGTATTCGGCCTCAACGGTGCTCAAAGCCACCGACTTCTGCTTCCTACTCATCCAAGATATTGAAGCAGGACCCAAGGTGAAGCAACATCCAGATGTGCTCTTGTGATCCACCACATTGCCAGCCCAATCAGCATCAATATATCCATGGAGTCTCAAACTCCCGACAGTGTATCTCAGCCCATGGTTGATTGTGCCCCAAAGATATCTCAACAGATTTTTGGCACCAATCCAGTGAATGTGATGAGGATCATACATATGTTGACTCAAAGTGTTCACTGCAAAACATACATCCGGACGGGAGTTCACTAAGAACATCAGGGCCCCCACGAGTTGTTGATACTCGGTAGGATTTGCTAGCACGGGCCCAGCAGCGTTTCCACTCAACTTCTTAAAGTTGAGTTCCATCAGTGTCGAAACAAACTTACAATCCACCATACCAAATCTCTCCAGCAGCTTCACAACGTATTTTTGTTGAGAAAGGAAAATCTCGCCTGACCTCTGCCAGACCTCCAAGCCTAGGAAGTAGTGCATCAGTCTTAGGTCTTTCATCTCAAACTCGGAAGCTAGCTGCCTCTTACACTGATGAATGAGAGGGTCAACACCTGTTAGGAAGAGATCCTCCACATAGAGAACCAAAATGAGAGGCCTTTCTCTATCAACCTTAAAGTAAAGGTTCGGATCAGCATTACTTTGAGTGAAGCCCAGCTTCATCAAGTAGTTATCTATCCTCTCATACCAAGCCCTGGGGGCTTGCTTCAGCCCATAGAGGGCTTTCTTCAACCTGCATACATGGGTGTCTCTATCTCGAACTTTGAACCCCAGTGATTGCTCCACATACACCTCTTCCTTTATAGCACCATGTAGAAAAGCGGTCTTCACATCCATCTGATGTAGACTCCATCCTTGCGTGGCAGCAAGGGCAATAATAGATCAGATCGTGGTATAGCAGGCCACAGGTGGAAATATATCATCATAATCTATGCCTTCCTTTTGAGAGAAGCCTCGGGAAACAAATCTTGCCTTGTACTTTTCAGCACTTCCATTAGATCCATGCTGGATCTTATAGAGCCATTTCGAGATGACACCAAATTTGTCCTCTGGTCTCGGGACCACTTCCCAAACATCATTTTTCATAATGGACTCATACTCCTCATGCATAGCATCCTTCCAAACTTGATGTTTTACAGCTTCTTCAAATGTTCCAAGCTCAGATTGTATTATCGTACTCATGGCTGCTAGATACCCTTGGTATCTCTTTGGCTTCTTGCTTTCACGGAATGTCTCCCTTGGGGCAATATGTTTCTCAGCATCTTCGAGAGTATCCCTAAGGCATGAGGGTCTTCTCTTATTTGAAGGAGGTGGATCAATGGGATCCATAGGTCCTTCAACATCAAGCATCAAGTCATCCTTCGGCTCTTCCAACTTCCCTGCTTCTTCATCTTCTTTGTCTTCCTTGGAGCTAGGAAGATTTCTTACTTTCTTGAGGGCAACATCTTCATCGAAGGTGACATCGTGGCATATCTCCACTTCTCTTTGACCAGGCACATAGATTATGTATGCCTTCGAAGTTTCACTGTAGCCCACAAACATTCCCTTTTTTTCCAGAAGCATCCAGCTTGCTTCTCTTTTCTTTCAACACATGAAAGTAAACAGGACAACCAAAAACTCGAAAATGAGAAACATCAGGTTTCTTACCAAAGAAGACTTCTTTGAAAGTTTTGGAGTCCAGAGCCGAATGCGGGCATCTATTTTGAACATACACAGCAGTGTTCACAGCTTTTCCCCATAAAAACTTCGGAAGACCTTGGTCACATAGCATGGCATAGGCAGTTTCCACAATGATCCGGTTCTTTCTTTCAGCAACACCATTTTGCTCAGGAGTGTACACAGTTGTGGTCTCCTTCTTATTGCCAGCGTCTCTACAAAAGTCATTCAATTCATTTGACTCATACTCGATCCCATTGTCGGTCCTCAAAACTTTGATTTTCTTCTCGATTTGATTTTCCACCAAGGCCTTGAAGGTACAGAACCATTTGAATGCTTCGTCCTTCTTCTTCAAAAAATATATCCAGGTCTTGCGGGAGAAGTCATCTGTAAAAGTCATGTAATAGGAACATCCTCCCAAGGATGTCACATGCAGGATACCAGATAAGTCAGAATGTATCAACTGTAAGATATCAGTTGTCTTTGTTACACTCAAGGGGAATGGTCCCCTTGTATGCTTCCGTTCGGCACAACCCTGACATATACCTTCATGATCATCTCTAAATTTGGGCATCCCTGTCACCACCTTCCTTGCTTCGGGAAGGGCTTTGTAATGAAGGTGTGCAAACCTCCAGTGCCATAACTCTATTTGAAGAGTTGTATCACATGTCATAGCCCCCAATGGACTTCCTCCAACCTAGTAGAGTATCAACTCTAAAACCAATAAAAAGAGCTTCCTTGAAGTTCTTCCAGATAAGTACCTTTCCATCAACGAATGCCACCTTGAACCCTTTGTCTTCCATTGTCGAAATGGAAGAGGTTCTTCTTCAAATCAGGTACATACAACACATCTTGTAATCGGAGGACTTGACCTTGAGATAGATGGAGGGTCACAATCCCCGTCTCTTTCACGAGATAGGTGGCATTATCTCCAAGGATAATTTCCAGATTAGGATCCTTCTCAACCAAATCAGAAAGGGCTTCTTTATAACTAGGGAGGTGCCTTGAAGCACCATTATCAATCAACCAGACATCTAGGGTGTCGGGTGGAGATGCAGCAGAGAGGGCAGATACAAGAATAAATTCATTTCTCTTATTATCAACAACATCAGACTCATCTTATCTAGAATTTCTTGACCTCTTGAAAGGTTGCACTCTCTTGCATAGTGACCAGACTTGTTACAAGTGTAACATCTTCCCTTCCTTCCTTTGGGCCCCGCTCTACCATGGTTATGATTTCTCTGGCCACCATGGTTCTTCTTCTTTCAATGAGCGACGAAGGCAGTAGAGTCACTTCCATAACCATTAGAGGCATACTCCATCATTCTTGTTTCCTCTTGAGTGCATCTCGTCAATATTTCATCAAAATCAGGAATCACATTATTATTGAGAATAGTGGTATTGAATACATGCCAATCACGGGGGAGACCTCCAAGTGCAATAAGAACCATCTCTCGATCAGATATTGCTTCCCCAATAGCTAGGAGGTTATTCTTGATTTCAGTGAGCCTCATAAAATAGGAATAAATAGATTCATCCTTACCCTTCTTGATATTCTTCAATTGATTCTTGAAGAAGAGGATTTGATTAGCATTGCTAGCCCTAAACATGCTCACCATCTTATCATGCATCTCTTTAGATGTCTTCTGCTCAGAAATGTAAGCAACCAAGTGCTTATGAATAGTGTTGACCACACTTTGTCAACGACCCCGTAGCAGTACACCCCCATTTTTTCAAATGGGATACATCATGTTCGAGGTGTTCACACTGTTCAGATTTCATCGACAGTCGACAGTTTTATAAACAAATGTAAACCCATTCTGCGTGTTTATGATGTAAATGATCTAAGTAAGACCATCATGTATGTAACAACCTAGGTAAGCCTAATATTTTGGTGACGATTTCTATCCTAAGAGGTTTTTTGTCTCACTGATTTGCTTGTGTTTTTCGACACAAGTGATCGGCAGAGTTTTCCCCTCTAGCCTCACCCTAAAGCTAGAGTGGATTTTGTCATCAAGATGCTAAGTGAGTCCTAGTGTTTTCTATTGAGTCTTTGTAAAAGAAGTTTGGGAATAATCCTAGCTAATTGGCTAGATTATTTTATTACAAGCTGCTTGGTCTACTAGATCATGTTTTGAGTCGCAGAATTGGGTACCTATTTGAGGGTCTATACGAATGGGTATTTCCCCTTTATGTGTCTAAATGTATTTATCTTATGTAAAGAGGGTTGGAAAAATAATTAAATCCCCTCTTAATCAATTAATTAAATTTTCAGGCCAAATTAATTAAAAAAATCCTAAGCCATAAATTTAATTAATTTTAAGTCCTGGGTGAGTTAAAATTATTCAAAGGCAAAATTCGTGGGTCCTTAAAAAATAAATTTTTAAAGGTCCCAAGCCAAGGAAATATTGAGAATTTCAAGAAATTTTGGACCCTTGGACCTTAGTGGTTAATTCAAAGTCCAAATTTTGAGGTAATTAATTCAAAAATATCATTTTTGAGTTAATTAAAATAGAATTAAATGATAAATTCGAATTTCCTCAAAATTATAATTTCGACGATCTAGATTAAAAGATGATCAAATCTTTTCGACGGTCGAGATTATTTTGACAAGGATCAACTGAACTAGCCGTTGGAGATTTTATCCTATAAATTAGAGGTCTTTGTCAGTCTTTCAATCATCCGATCTTTGAATCGTGCACTTGTTCTTGGAAGCTCTTGTGATTTTTGATGAATAAAGCATAAAGACTTTGGGGTTACAAACTTTGGTGTTCCTTTTCCAGATCTATGTGGTGATGTTGTCTCTAAACTCTGCTACTTCTATTGGATTTTGATGGTTGGTGGCCTTTATGGATTAATCTGCATACAAGTATCTTGTGCAGTTTTCTGGGTTACTAAAATTGCATTTTGATTTAACGGAAAAATTAGTTATCTGTTTTTCTGAAAAGTCTCATGTTTATTTTTTAATCTCTATCAATCTAAAATTCAGATCTAAGTGTGCAGAGATCGTTTTTTTTAAAGGTCTGAGCGTTTGGAGAAGTCTTCAGTTAGACTAGCCGACTCTCAGATTTCATAAATCTGAAAAAGTTCATTGTTTCCTAATTCCCAAGTTTATCTTACGAAATTTTGTTTTTTACAAGGTGTTCTCAAGCTTGTTCCTCTCACAATTTCTCTTTTTATTAATTGTGCAAAAATGGTTTTAAATCTAGTCATGAGGGCCTCTAATCTGTAAATTAGCACTGTAAATTTGCAAATATTTTCTAGGGTGTCAGGGTTTATTTTTGTGCATAGTTTTGGGTTTTTTCTGGTTCTATGCAAGTTTACAGGGAGATTCTCAGAAAAAAATTTAGATCTGAGCCAGATCTAGGCCCTGGAGGGTAAGATCTGACCTCAAGATCATTTCTGCTGGCAGATCTGAATGTTATTTTGCTGCAAAAGAGAAAATCTCAGGTGCATCTAAATCACTATTTTAAAAATTTGAGTTATATTGGCAACATTTTAATTACTAGGTGAGGAGTTTCATGTGTACAGGGTCTGCTTGAAATAAACATTCCTTGCTACCTACAATCCACACAGTTCCATTCTCCCTGCAAACGCTTCATCATCGCTGCCCCTTTTCTGCTTCCGCTGCCATATTGCCTCACGCACAGCCAGCGTCCATTTCCGTCATCCCTCTCACACTATCCGATCTCCTTTTTTCCCAAATGCAGCTCCTATCTTCTTCACACTGTTGTCCTTGCTCCATTAGCGCTCATCATTCCTTCACGTCGCCCCCATTTCTCCTTTCACATATTTCATTCCATTCTTCTTTGCCTGCGTAGATCATCCTCCCTTCCGCACTACCTGCTATCCTTGTCGTCGTTTCCCTATCCGCTCCCCTTGCTGCCGCTGTCCGTAAGTCTGTATTTCTTGTCGTAGTCCATCTCCCTTTTCCTTGCGGTTTCTTCTGCCCTCTCCGCAACCCATCCGCAGCCTCAATCAACCCGTCCAGCCATCATTCCTTTCCCTTCTCCCTTGCCGTCCTTACGTGCCTCCCTCTCTCCTACTCCTTAGCCGCCAAACCCCTCAGCCTTCTGCCTCCTTTGTCGTCGACCTGCACACAAAAAATAAAATCTTTTATTATCAATTTTTAACCTTTCAAATTTTTTTAGTTGTTTAGTTAGCGTTTAATTTTTCATTTTATTCAAGCTTTAGTTTTAATCTTTAGTTTAGTTTTTTTAGTCGTAGCTTTTAGATTTCATTTAACTTTGCTTTAGTTTAGTTTTAATTCTTTTAGGATTTCAATTTTTTTAGTTAATTTTTAGATTTAAAAAACTTTAAGATATAAAAAAATAAAAAAATAAACAACAACAACAACAAAAATATAAAATAAAAATTTCAAAATTTTTTAACTTTTTATTTTTAGCTTTAGTTGTATATACATTTTTTTTTTTTTAGAGAAAATATAAAAAATATAAAAAAAAATTCAAAAAATTTAAAGGTGATCTTTAATTTCCTATCTAAAGTTTGACTATAGGTTTCTAAATTGGAATTATCTGGAATATCATAAATTCAGAAATTTTGGAAATATCTGGCATTCAACTTTGATGGGTCTCTCATGATAACATTTTTGTTTCAAATTTAAATTGATGGTGCTTAAATGTGGTTGGTGATCATTGAGCTATCTTTAATTGTGATTTTAAATTACTTGAGATCGGTAGTTAATTGTTTAAATCAACTTTGGGAATATTTCAAGTGAAGATAAATTGTGTAACTTCATCGAACATTGTTAATGCATAATTGTGAGGGTGTTTTATTGAATATCATTGTGGATGATTGATTTTCATGGCAGCAGTTACATATCAGATACTTGACTTTAATTTCATAACGGGATATTTTGACTCCATAAGGCACTGGTTTTGAAGTTTTAAATCTAATTGGATCTGTAAAATCTCGTTAATCTTAACAAGTACTTGGTCATTTAACTGTGTCTCTTGAATTGGTTGACTTTCAACCAGTTTCCCTTCTTCATTTTCGTTAGGGTCCACCTCCCTTAGTTTGCAAGGAGACAGCTTAGATAGAGAGATTGGGGATCAAGGTGACAGCCCCCGATCTGAGCCGTTGTCGCAGTGCCTAGACATTCTGTGCGACAACATTTTTTGGCGTTGTTGCCGGGGACCAATTTATTGGACTTTGGCTTTACGACATTCATCTTTCATCTCAGGTATTCGAGTTAGCTTCCTGTCCTAGTGGCGACTCCATTGGCTTCATCTTCCACAAGAATTTGTACTAGAAGACATCCAAGTAGCTTGATTAATCCTACTCTAGATCCTGAAAAGGTTCTCAGAGTCTGATTACACAAGCTCTCTTCTCGTACACTTCTTGTTAAGCTCGGCCAAGAAGCTCTCTCTGATATCCATTCTCTTTTTTGTGATCCGCCTCAGCACAATATCATGGATTTTTATGCCCCGTGTAATTTTGCTAATATTCAGGGTTATCCCCATGATTTCCCTCAAACTGGAATGGATAAATTACCTTCTTTTCAAGGAAATAATGCAGTTAGTGTCAAATCTAATTTGTTTGCTTTCGCTAATTGGTGGAATAGATTTGCGGTTGCAAATAACAATTTCAATGATGTAAAGATGAGGCTCTTTATTCTTACTTTTGAGCAAGATGTTATGGAATGGTTTACTGAAAAACCTGATAATTCATTCGATACCTTTGAATCAATTGTAGTTGCCTTTAAGGACAAGTATGGTGATAAAAGGGAAGATAGGCATTTGGTGAAAGAGATCAGTACCATAAAAAAGAAGGCGAATGAAACAATTGAAGAATTTAACAGGAGATTTAATGGTATCCTTAGAGAAATATCTCAAACTCATAAGCCTCCTGATAGATCTCTTCTGAATTTTTACATTGATGCTTTTAATTCTGATACTTCATATGAGCTAAGGCGTGCTAAAACTGTCAATTATAAGGCTTGCCAATCTTTAGCTGAAGAACTTGAAAAGGATAAAAGGGCATCAGGGACGTCTGAAATTCCTGGTTTTGATAGGGCTTCGGCTAAATTGAAAGGGCCTAAAGGTAAAGAGCCTCTAGAAGATGATGACAACCCTATGAAAAAGTTAATGCAAAAGCTTGAAAGCATGGAGCTTAACCAAGTGAAATTAATCTCTGACCATGCTAAGGAAATAAGCACTTTACAGTCTAGGTTGGTCCAAATGGAAAGGGCTCAAACGCAAAATTCCCAACCTAGGAATCATAATAATAATAATCGAGGTAATAATACTTGGCAGAAAAAAGGTCAGCTGAGTGAGCAGAGACCTCCTAATCCGCTTGAATCTACTAATATGGTTGATGAAGCTCCACCTTATTGTAGAGCTTGTGATGCTTTTCATGAGGAGGTTACTTGTCCCACTATTAAAAGAATCATGAATAGTGGAATGTTTGGGGCAAGCAATCAGATAAATGTTGTTGGTAAGGAGTTCTCTTTGTCTATGGAAGATTGGATGGAAGTTAAGGAAAATAGTCAAGATGTTAGGCCTTCCACATCTTCGCATAGTATCAATAATTTTGATCATGAGAGGGATTTGATGATTGAATTATTTGGTGAAAAGTCTTCTCCTGATCAAGTTTTGGAAATTGCTAAGGACAAAGGATTAACTTATCAAAGAAGGGATAAAGAGCAAGGTCATAATCAAACTCCCCCTCGAATTTTTAATCCTAGTCCTGGTTTGAATATTGATTTGGGTGCATGGTTGAATAACGCTAAGATCTTGCGCCTGTCACTGAGATGTTAAAGCTTCCCACTCAGAGGGCTAACTTTTTAGATGTTCTAGGAGTTTCGCATGTTAATGTTGCTCAAGACAAGACTCCTGAAGTTTTTTATCAAGATGCCCCTACATATTTGCAAAAAATGGAGTCGAATAACAAGGATCATCAGCTATTTTTTGTTACTTTGATGGTTAATGGTTTTAAATTGAATAATTGTATGCTAGATTTTGGTGCTTCAGCTTGTGTCATGACCAAAATGGTCATGGAACAGCTTAATTTAAGAGTTTCTAGACCATAGTACAACATATGTGCCATGGATTCTAAGAAAATTGAAGTTCATGGGTTAATCAAGGATTTACAAGTTCATTTATCAGTTTACCCTAACATCATGATTGTTATGGACATAGTTGTAGTTAATGTTCTGGATGACTGGGGTATGTTGTTATCTAGAAAGTGGGCCTCTGATCTAGGAGGAAGTATTCAGATGAACTGATCTTATGTTATGATTCCTTCCCCTAGAGGTGAAGGGTTTGTGAAGCTTAATAGAGAACCTGAAAGAAGATTCCATGTAGAAGATCCTAAAAGACCTCATAATGAAATAATTAAGGAACAACCTGACATGGGGAATTATGTTATTATGTCTAATTTCATGGTTCCCTTACATAACAAGGTTGATGAGAAGTTTGAGGACCTAAAGGATCAGGTTTGGTACATGCATTTTGATGGTGTAGCATCTAGGTATGGTAAGGGTGCTGGAATTGTTTTGAAGTCTCCCCTTGGTCATATTTTTAAGTTTGCCTATAGACTTGAGTTCGATGCAACAAACAATGTGGTTGAATATGAAGCCTTGTTGTTGGGTTTTGAGTTGGCAAAAGCTTTAAGAATTAAGTTGCTTAGTATCAAAGGAGACTCTAATTTGGTTATCATGCAAGTTAAGAATAAATTTACATGTAAAAATCAAAGGTTAAGGAATTATCGAAATGTTGTGTGGAATGTTATGGAACACTTTGATGCCATTAACCTTGAAGCTATCCCAAGAGAGAAGAATGACTTAGTGGATGAGCTTGTTGTGGCCGCTTCTACTTTACAATTATCTGATGAATTAATTAAGGAAAAGATAAAAAAGGAAATTATTTTCAGACCTTCAGTCCCGGTTAATTCAGAGCATTGGCAAGTTTTCAATGATGAAAAGCAAGCCATTCGTTTTCTTAATAATTTGGATGAGTTTGAAAATTTTCGGATAAGTTCTAAGGAGGATGGATCTGAAGATCATGATGATATTATAAATCCTACTCCTGGGAATATTGTTGCTTTAGAGCAACACTTTGATCGGCATGATGCCACAAAGATGAAAGAGGAAAATAAAATGGATCTGGATGAATTCATTGAAATAAATATTGGTACCTCTGAGGATCCTAAGATTGTTAAAATTGGTCTAGGTACTAATGAAGAAGAAAGGAAAAAGTTGACAATTTTACTTCATGAATATAAGGATGTTTTAGCATTTTCATATGATGAGTTAAAAGGATATAGGGAAGATGTCATGCAACACATTATCCCTTTGAAAGATGAGAATGCTAAACCTTTTCGTCAAAAGCTTAGGCAAATAAATCCTAAGTTAGCCCCTTTGGTTCAGAAAGAGATTTCAAAAATGCTCGCAGCTGGAATCATTGCTCAAACTAGACATTCAACATGGTGTTCCAACCTAGTGATTGTTAGGAAGAAGAATGGTACCATTAGACTTTGTGTCAATTTTAGAAACCTTAATCTAGCATGTAAAAAGGATAATTACCCTTTGCCAAACATGGAAACTATGTTGCAAAGAGTAACAGGTTCAGGAATGATGTCATTGCTAGATGGTTTTTCTAGATACAATCAAGTTTGGGTTAAAAAAGAAGATCGTCACAAAACTACATTCACCACACCATGGGGTACTTTTGAATACATTAGAATGCCTTTTGGGTTGACTAATGTTGGGGCTACTTTTCAAAGGGCTATGGATTATGCTTTTAAAGGTTTAATTGGAAAAATTATTGAAATTTATCAAGATGATCTTACTGTTTTTTCTAAAAATGGTATTAGTCACGTAAGTCATCTTAAGCAAGTCTTTGATAGATGTATAGAATTTGAGATTTCCTTGAATCCAGCTAAGTCTGTTTTTGGAGTAACTAAAGGGAAATTACTTGGTCACATCATCTCCAAAGATGGGATCAAGATTGATCCTGAAAGAGTTGAGGCAATCCAAAAGATTCCTCTACCTCATAATCTTAAATCCCATCAATCTTTTCTAGGAAAAACTAATTTTCTTAGAAGATTTATTCCAAATTACGCAGAAATAGCTAAGCCCATTCAAAGTCTTCTGAAAAAAGATGTAAATTTTTTGTGGAAAGAAGATGGTAAAAAGGTTTTTCAAGGGATTAAGGGTGATATTGCCAAAGCTCCTATTTTGGCGAGTCCCGATTATTCAAAGGATTTTATGATTTTCTCTTTCGCTTCTGAAGATACTATTACTAGTGTCTTGTTACAAAAGAATAAGGAAGGTCACGAACAGCCTATTGCTTTCATGAGTAGAGAGCTTCAAAATTCTGAATTAAATTATACTACTATGGAAAAGCAAGCCTATGCTTTGGTAAAGTCTCTTAAGCATTTTAGGACCTATGTGGGTTATTCTAAAATCATTGCTTTCGTCCCGCATTCCGCGATTAAGGATATCTTAACTCAAGTTGATTGCTTAGGGACTCGTGCTAGGTGGGTTACTAAAAATCATTTAATGATTTAGAGATTAAGCCCACCAAGTTAGTCAAGGGTCAAGGCTTCGCTGAAATGATGACCGAAGGTAATGAGAAAGCGCTTAGTTTGTTTTGTCTTAATGATGCCTCTTCGCCTAAGATGCAAAGGTTAGGAGAGCATGAATGGTATAAGGACATTATTTATTATTTGTTAAATCTTACATGTCCTAACCATTTAGTTGCTCATAGAAGACGGGCTCTTAGATTAAAAGCCACTAAGTATTGCCTCATGAAGGATGGCCTTGGATGGAGAAATCCCGAGGGGATAATACTTAGGTGTGTTGATGAGATTGAGTCTAAAAAGTTGATTTCTGAGTTTCATTCAAGATTTTGTGGTGGCCATTATGCTGCTAGAACTATCGCCCACAAAATTCTGAGAGCTGGTTATTATTGGACTTCGATTTTTTCAGATGTGTATAAATTTGTCAGAAGTTGCCAAGCCTGTCAACTATTCACTGGGAAGCAGAAGCTAGCTGCCCTGCCCCTACAACCTGTGGTTGTTGAGGCACCTTTTCAGCATTGGGGTCTGGATTTCATCGGGAAATTCCATGAAAATTCTAGCAATGGCTACTCCTGGATCTTAACTGCTATTGATTATTTTACTAAATGGGTTGAAGCCATTCCTGCTAAGAATGCCAATGAAAAGGTCATTATGAACTTTATTGAAAATCAAATCATTACTAGATTTGGTGTCCCTGCCAAGATCACTACTGATAATGCCAAGGCTTTTTTTTTTTTTGAGTTTTCATCTTTTTGTTTTAAGTATGCCATTACTTTATCTCATTCATCTAACTACTATCCTCAGGGTAATGGCCTAGCTGAGTCAAGTAATAAAAATCTTATAACCATTATCAAGAAGATAGTAGGAGATAATAAGCGATCTTGGGACAGCAAAATCAAGTATGCTTTGTGGGCAGATAGAATTACTAAAAAGAAAGCTACTGGTAAAAGTATTTTTGAATTAGTTTATGGCTTGGATGTAACTTTGCCTGTGCACCTTAAGTTACCAGCTTACCAACTCCTTCAACATTTTTCCATTGATAAAGATGTTGTTCAAAATAGAATTGATCAGATTGTGGAGTTGGATGAAACTTGTAGGAAAGCTTTAGATAATATGTGTAAGAATCAATCTAACATTAAGAAAAGCTTTGATAAATCATCTCGATCTAGACCTTTGCAGGTTGGAGACATGGTATTACTTTGGGACCAAAAAAATGAAAAGCCCGAAAAACACAAGAAATTTGACAGTTTGTGGTTGGGACCTTATATTATCAGAGGCATTGCTGGGCCAAACTCATTCCACTTGAGCACGTTGGAAGGCGAACCACTTCAGTTACCTGCGAATGGCCAACTGCTCAAGTTGTTCTTCAAAGATGACATTTGATGCCATTGGGCATCCTTTGTATTGTATTTCTAACCTACTCCTTGTCCTTTTAGCATTTCATTTTGTAGTTAGATTAGATTTACTTTCCATGTCAAGTAGAATAATAAATGTTAGAAGAGCTTCTATTTTTCATGTGCTTAATGTTATATGATGATATTTGGATGGACGCTACTTATGTAATTTTGTGTGTTGCTTGGATACAGATTCTGGATTCTCACATTCCTCTGGTGAAGCAACGTGTCCCCAAGTAGAGCCAGATGTTGACCACACTTTGTCAACGATCCCATAGCAGTACACCCCCATTTTTTCAAATGGGATCCATCATGTTCGAGGTGTTCACACTGTTCAAATTTCATCGATAGTCGACAATTTTATAAACAATGTAAACCCATTCTGCATGTTTATGATGTAAATGACCTAAGTAAGACCATCATGTATGTAACAACCTAGGTAAGCCTAGTATTTTTGGTGACGATTTCTATCCTAGGAGGTTTTTTGTCTCACTGATTTGCTTGTGTTTTTCGACACAAGTGATCAACAGAGTTTTTCCCTCCAGCCTCACCCCAAAGCTAGGGTGAATTTTGTCATCAAGATTCTAAGTGAGTCCTAGTGTTTTCTATCGAGTCATTATAAAAGTAGTTTGGGAATAATCCTAGCTAATTGGCTAGATTATTTTATTACAAGCTGCTTGGTCTACTAGATCATGTTTTGAGTCGCAGAATTGAGTACCTATTTGAGGGTCTATACGAATGGGTATTTCTCGTTTATGTGTCTAAATGTATTTATCTTATGTAAAGAGGGTTGGAAAAATAATTAAATCCCCTCTTAGTCAATTAATTAAATTTTCTGGCCAAATTAATTAAAAAAAATCCTAAGCCATAAATTTAATTAATTTTAAGTCCTAAGTGAGTTAAAATTCTTCAAAGGCAAAATTTGTGGGTCCTTAAAAAATAAATTTTTAAAAGTCCCAGGCCAAGGAAATATTGAGAATTTCAAGAAATTTTGGACCCTTGGGCCTTGGTGGTTAAGTCAAAGTCAAAATTTTGAGGTAATTAACTCAAAAATATCATTTTTGAATTAATTAAAATAGAATTAAATGATAAATTCGAATTTCCTCAAAATTATAATTTCGACGATCTAGATTAAAAGATAATCAAATCTTTTCGACGGTCGAGATTATTTTGACAAAGATCAACTGAACTAGCCGTTGGAGATTTTATCCTATAAATTAGAGGTCTTTGTCAGTCTTTCAATCATCCGATCTTTGAATCATGCACTTGTTCTTGGAAGCTCTTGTGATTTTTGATGAATAAAGCATAAAAACTTTGAGGTTACAAACTTTCGTGTTCCTTTTCCAGATCTATGTAGTGATGTTGTCTCTAAACTCTGCTACTTCTATTGGCTTTTGATGGTTGGTGGCATTTATGGATTAATCTGCATATAGGTATCTTGTGCAGTTTTCTGGGTTACTAAAATTGCATTTTGATTTAATGGAAAGATTAGTTATCTGTTTTTCTGAAAAGTATCATGTTTATTTTTTAATCTCTATCAATCTAAAATTCAGATCTAAGTGTGCAGAGATCGGTTTTTTTAAAGGCTTGAGCGTTTGGAGAAGTCTTCAGTTAGACCAGCCGACTCTCAGATTTCATAAATCTGAAAAAGCTCATTGTTTCCTAATTCCCAAGTTTATCTTACGGAATTTTGTTTTTTACAGGGTCTTCTTGGGCTTGTGCCTCTCATAATTTCTCTTTTTATTAATTGTGCAAAAATGGTTTTAAATCTAGCCATGAGGGCCTCTAATCTGTAAATTAGCACTGTAAATTTGCAAATATTTTCTAGGGTGTAATGGTTTATTTTTGTGCATAGTTTTGGGTTTTTTCTGGTTCTGTGCAGGTTTATAGGGAGATTCTCAGAAAAAAAATTAGATCTGAGCCAGATCTAGGCCCTGGAGGGTAAGATTTGGCCTCAAGATCATTTCTACTCGCAGATATGAATGTTATTTTCTGCAAAAGAGAAAATCTCAAGTGCATCTATATCACTATTTTAAAAATCTGAGTTATATTGGCAAAATTTTAATTACTGGGTGAGAAGCAGTTTCATGTGTATTGGGTCTGCTTGAAATAAACATTCCTTGCTACCCGCAATCCACGCAGTTCCATTCTGCCTGCAGACACTTCATCATCGCTACCCCTTTTCTCCTTCCGCTGCCATATTGCCTCACGCACAGCCAGCGTCCATTTCCATCATCCCTCTCACATTGTCCGAGCTCCTTTTTTCCCAAACGCAGCTCCTATCTTCTTCACGCTGCTATGTTTGCTCCATTAGCGCTCATCATTCCTTCACTCCGCCCCCATTTCTCCTTTCACGTATTTCATTCCATTCTTCTCTGCCTACGTAGATCATCCTCCCTTCCGCACTACCTGCTATCCTTGTCGTCGTTTCCCTATCCGCCCCCCTTGCTGCCGTTGTCCGTAAGTCTGTAATTCTTGCCATAGTCCATCTCCCTTTTCCTTGCAGTTTCTTCTGCCCTCTCCGCAACCCGTCTGCAGCGTCAATCAACCCATCCAGACGTCATTCCTTTCCCTTCTCCCTTGTCGTCCTTACGTGCCTCCCTCTCTCCTACTCCTTAGCCGCCAAACCCCTCGGCCTTCTCTCTCCTTTGCCGTCGACCTGCACACATAAAAAAAAACAACAACAACAACAACTTACCATCTATACGTTTCATTTTTTTTTACAATTTGGTTTTAATTTTTAATGTTAGACTTTAGACTTTCATTAAATCTTTTATTATCAGTTTTTAACCTTTCAATTTTTTTTAGTTGTTTAGTTAGCGTTTAATTTTTCATTTTATTCAAGCTTTAGTTTTGTTTTTTTAGTCGTAGCTTTTAGATATATTTTTTTTAGATTTCATTTAACTTTGCTTTAGTTTAGTTTTAATTCTTTTAGGATTTCAATTTTTTTAGTTAATTTTTAGATTTAAAAAACTTTAAGATTAACAACAAACAAACCAAAATATATATATATATATTATAAAATAAAATTCCAAAATTTTTTAACTTTTTATTTTTAGACTTTAGCTTTAGTTGTATATACATTTTTTTTTGGGGGGGGTTTTAGAGAAAATATAAAAAATTTCAAAAAATTTAAAGGTGATCTTTGATTTCCTATCTAAAGTTTGACTATAGGTTTCTGAATTGGAATTATCTGGAATATCATAAATTCAAGAATTTTGGAAATATCTGGCATTTAACTTTGATGGGTCTCTCATGATAACATTTTTGCTTCAAATTTAAATTGATGGTGCTTAAATGTGGTTGGTGATCATTGAGCTATCTTTAAATTGTGATCTTAAATTACTTGAAATCGGTAGTTAATTGTTTAAATCAACTTTGGGAATATTTCAAGTGATAATAAATTGCGTAACTTCATCAAACATTGTTAATGCATAATTGTGAGGGTGTTTTATTGAATATCATTGTGGATGATTGATTTTCATAGCAGCAATTACATATCAGATACTTGACTTTAATTTCATAACGGGATATTTTGACTCCATAAGGCACTGGTTTTGAAGTTTTAAATCTAATTGGATCTGTAAAATCTCGTTAATCTTAACAAGTACTTGGTCATTTAACTGTGTCTCCTGAATTGGTTGACTTTCAACCAGTTTCCCTTCTTCATTTTCATTAAGGTCTACCTCCCTTAGCTTGCAAGGAGACAACTTAGATAGAGAGATTGGGGACTAGGGTGACAGTGCCCGATCTGAGTCGTTGTCGCGATGCCTAGACATTCTGTGCGACAACAAATAGAATCCCGGATAATCATCTTTGCTTTGATCTACCCTTTTCTATACTTCGTCTTTGTGGCAGCAGCTGCATTTGATGGAGGCTCTTGAATCTTCCCCTGTACATAGTCCATGACATCTTGATCTTCTAGCACCAAATCCAAGGACATCTTCCATGCATGATAATCAAACTTATCAGTCAATTTATCATCAGCCTTGAAACCCTTGTAGGTTGAGGAGGCCATTTATCCTTGATAGGATTTCTTTCTTCAGAGATAGCTTCTAAAACCAGCTTGGACTCTTGGACTTTGTCTTCACCTCAGCTCTAATTCCATGTTAAATTTAGATAACCATGGTGTTCTATGCTTGATGCACTTTTACTTCAATCTGTCTTAGGCCCGATACAAAATAGCAATCACATAAACATGAAACTAAAATGCTGATAGAACACAATAATAGATCAATAGAAGACAAGCCAAATATAGATCAGATTTACAATTTCTTTTGTCCAGCAAAGATAAGAGATATTGTTGTGTTACGGTAGTCAACAAGATGCTTCAACCAACAAAGTCTTTCTCGATCAGCCACTCCTTCATGTGTCACACCCACAGCCCTCAAAGACAGCTCATCACAAGTCAATGCAAGTCAACCCAAGAACAGCACAGAAAAGTCAACGTAGGCAGCAGCAGAAAATTCAATGCAGCAAACTAGGGCTTCAATCAAACAACCCAGAATTCCTCGATTTTAGTGCCCAGCTGTACGGCCTCCTAAAATCGGATTTTCTACAGAGTTTTGAGGTCAAAGGACCAAGGGTTGACCACGGTCAATGCTAGTCAACGCTATTGCAAAAGTGCCCTAAACAAATCCGCAAATTTCAGACTTTTGTTCCACACGTGTGAGGGGAAAAAGGCCTCCAAAGGCAATCGAACAAATCAGATCACAATGAGAGAATGTGAGATGAGGTGATGAGAAAATGACCTCCAAGTCTCTCCAATTTATATCCATCAATGAGGGTATGTGACACATATATTAGGCATGTGAGCCTACATTACAAATCTGGCCAACCTTGCACATGTGGAAAATAAATGTTCTGCTCATCCGATCAAGATGATCTTTAGATCAATCTTGCACCTCTCCGAAAAAGGAATCCAACAAAAATATGACCATTGTCATATGAGCAGTGCAACATGGAGTTTGGACCTAGATGCCCAAAAATTAACAGCAGCGTTGGGGTTCCAGTGGACCAAAAAGGGCCCATTTTCAGCAGATCCAGAAGGTGTGAAGCAGCCACACTGAAGGGTGACGCAGTGACTGCGTAGGCACCTGTGTGGTTCTTCATCCTCAGCTGAATCAGCCATATTTTCTGTCTCCGAGAGATAGAGGTACATCTGCCGAGATTTTCTCTATTTGGGCAAACCATGTATGGTGCCCTTGAATGTACTCAGAATTCTGCATAATAATAAAACCCTCTAAGAGCTACTGCACCGGTTTTCCTGCATTGGGTTTTTCAAGGGACATTTGGCCGAAAAATCTTATCTGTCCTTTGTCATGTGTGCTTATTTCTTCAGTACTTGATTTGTATGTATGTGTAGATCTGCAGTGTGTTTACGTCAATGTTTTCTGAATATTTTTTAAAATAACTTGTAAATGAAAAACACAAATAGGAGAAGTAAACCAGATTTCTGCAGTAGAAATTTCTATTAAGTAGTTTCAGGAATTTTCACATGGTATTAGAGCCAACATCGCACGAAGCAGGGACGTTTTTTGGAAGCGAGGACGCGGAAGCATCATTTCCAAAAAATCTAGGAAGCGAAGCGTCTCGGAAGCGTCTACTATATATATATATATATATATATATATATATTATTTTTATTTTTTGCACTTATATTAAAAAACATCCAAAATACCAAATTAATTGTAGAAGATATGGAAGCATGCATATTTGTACATAAATCAAGATAGATATGACATCCATTGTACATTAATGATTAATTATTTGAGCATCAACCATCTATAATCTAGATTCTTCTCCTCTTGTCTAGCCTTTGCCTCTACCTCGATTATCTAGAGACATTAGTCAAAATTGCCCAAAATTGATCAAACTACCTAATGCAAGCCTTAAAATATGGTAGAAAGAACTTAACATGCTTGATCGATGATTTTGAGTTGATTGAAATGTAATTTTTTGCTAACGACATGACAAAGGAGTTCAACAATTAACACCACCAACACTAGGGTACATATAGGGCTTGGTGCTCTTGATTAAATGCTAATCACATACCCTCATACATGATATAATCTAATGAAATGTCATCATATTATTAATCCTGAATTTCTGAAAATTGTTAAGTCTGTTGAATTTTGAAAATGATGTGAAATTCTATTTTCTACATATGAAGTCCGATCAGGCTAGAACCACTCTCAAACATCCTGAGTCATTTCATGGTAATGTTAAAAATTTAAGTAAAAGGATGAAAATGAAAAATAAAGGAGAATGTCACTTTTACTTTAAGAATTTAACATTACCATGAGGGAGCATCTAATAAACATCTAAGGAGGTGAAAGAGAGTTTATATCGTTTTCATCCTATCCCTAACTCAACACTAACCCACCCTCTAACCCAACTAAAGTTAATAATTAAAAAATAAATAAATAAAAAGTCGTTTTTTTTGCTGCGCTAGTCAGATCCGTACAGTGTTGTACGGAACCGCCAGCAATCCATACAGGAAGCGTGGCGCTTCCGTACAGGAACTTGGAAGCGTGGCACTTCCGTACAGGGATCTGTCGTATGAAACACGGATCCGTCCGTACAGTTCCAAAAAACCAGGAAACGTCAATTTTTTTCCAAAACGCGTTTCTGAAATTCCGAAACGCATTTCGGGGGGTGGATCTCGTACGGTTCCATACAGACCGCGTTTTAGGGGTTGGAGCCGAGGGGGGGGGGACGTTTCCTGCAACATTGATTAGAGCTATTGCAGATCAGGGGGAACTGAAGCCATCAGCAAAGGGACGAAGTTTGTTTCTACAGGAAGGCAGGAGAAACAGCACAAATCCAGAAAGAGGTAGCGAAGCACCTGAGGGACAGCACAGACCTAGCAAGGGTGACACAGAGCTTGTCTAGCTCACGCAGAGCTAACACAGTCCCAAGAGGGTGACGCAGTCCGAGAGGGGATGACGTTGTGCCAATTTTCGTCACTGGAGGTGCAGTTTTGATCTTCGAAGTTGTTGGTGGGGCAGCATTTCTGCCAGTGCAGAACAATGTCTAGCAAGGTTGATAAAGTAAGGGGAAATAGTTCCTCAATAGACTTTCTAGCCAAGAATTCTGAGATCCGATCAGAGGAGTGATTGGAGAGGGTTGATTCGACAAAATTGGTGGAGGATTTCCGCGAAGGAAATCACTGGTCAGAGGGGGCGTATTCTCTAAAGGGTTTCTATCGCCAAGAAACCTAGATCCGGTCTATTGCTGAGAGCAGCAGCAGAAGAAGGGAGAAGAGCATCCATTTCGACATCATTGAGCAAAGATGGCCTCTCATGGATAGAGGGATCAAGACAGGTTAGATGGAGCATCTAACTTCGTCATTTGGAAGGTCAGAATCCTGTTAGTCCTTGACGAATATCGCATCAAAGATTACGTTGAGAAGGTTGTAGTCGTTCCTGTTGACGTTGGTCCGTTGAAGAAGTATGAGGAAGCGCAAGCAAGGGCCAAGCGCTTGATAATGGACGGGTTAAAGGACCATGTGGTCCCACACATTGCCGAGAAGAATACGGCAAATGAGATGTGGACGACCTTGATCACATTGTATGAAGGTAAATCTGTCCAGAGGAAGATGCTTATGGAGAATCAACTGCAACTATTTCATATGCACAAGGGAGAGGAAATCGATCCCTTCCTCATTCAATTGAAGGCAATTCGATATCAACTGGTTGTTATGGGGGCAACTCCTGATGATGGTCTCATGGTGAGGATTGCCCTGAATGCAGTCACCGAGACCTTTGTCCAGAGTATTTTGGCAAAGCTCAACTTCCAAATTGGGAGGACATGTGGGCAACTCTTAGTCAAGAGGAGATCAGGAGAATGTCCAAGATGGGCAGCAGCAGCGGAGGAGCCAAGATCAAGAAGGAGGAGGAGGAAGATGCGACTCTTGCATCTAAGGGACAGCGGCAGTAACAAGGGAAGAAGAAGAAGGACCTCTCAAAGGTCTGGTGCTTCAGATGTGGCGAATTAGGACATTTCGCCAATACTTGTCCTCAAGAGAAGAAGGGCAAGGAAGATTCAGATTCCAAGGCTGCGGCAACCAAGGGAGATGATGGCAGTGATGATGATGTGGCCATGAGTGCTCATATGCCTCGAGAGAAGAGGTGGGGCAACATTGATATGTAGTTCTCTTGAACGACAGACGTGGGGCAGGATCCTTGAGGTGCCCAAACTCTTGGATTGCATACGAGCTACAAGAGCACTTAAAGACAACAGCAGGATGACTGGAGTTGGTGCAGAGAATCATGGAGGTACTTTGGCAGTGCTAGGACGCTGAAGACTGGAGCAGCGGAAAGGAGAGGAAGCAGCAGTGTGGAAGCAGCAGCGCAAAGGCTAATGGGATTTCAGCAGCGCAGAGGCAGTGCAGAGCAGCAGACATCGCAGAGCTTCAGAGGGTCAGAGCAGCAGCAGAGGGTGCTTAAGTATCGAGATGCAGCCAAACTGACTTGTCTGTCAGTATTTTGGGTGATGTCCTTTAGGTGCTTACTTCTCAGCAACTGAGTTGCAGTGCAGCAGTTAGTAGTGGTAGTGCTATGGGCAGCATGATGCAGCATTTGAGAGGGAGTTGCAGTACAGATGAGGCAGTGACTATGGCAGAGTCATGGGCAGCAGTACAAAAGGCAACAGCGCAGTGGATGAGGGGCAACAGGCCGAGCATCAGCAACGCAGGGGACCGATGCCATGGATCGGAGTAACGCTTCTGGAGTGAAGTATTGCTATAGCACATTCCTCGCTAAGAGGGAGTGTTGAGATTTTAGGTAGCATCGGATGTGCTCTAGCTCCAAAACTTTGTGGAGGGGCTAGAACACATGAGACCTCCAAGACCCATAAATCATTTGGAGAAATTCCACCCGGTGTGAAAGTTATTCAAATAATTAATTATTTTAATGGAGACCCTAAGTCTAACTCAGGGAAATTAAATAATTAAAGTGAATTAATTTAGACATTTGGGTGAGAATGTTCTAACTTCTAAGTGACATGGATCAAGTATTTTCTAATCTTAGTCGTCGATTAGAGATTAGATCATGGTCGTTGAATGTTCAACGAGAAAAGTATTAAAGGAAGGCTTGGGGTCAGTTGAAGAAGACACACAGAGTGGCAGCACTTGAGCTAAGTTGAAATTCTGGGGCGCAGTTTGCTGAGAATTTCGAGTGAGCTTGCAGTGCAGTGAGGGGCAGATCGACAGTGGGATTTCAGATCCGAGGCCGTGAATACATTGGCAAAGGGGCAAATCCATACCAGAGCAGCGCAGAGACCCAGCAGGGGTGACGCAGGCCCAACCAGAGCTGCTTAGAGGCTCAACCAAGGTGACGCGGGCCCAACCAAAGCTGCGCAGAGGCAGCATAGGATCAACCAAGGTGACACAAACCCAGCTAGAGCGACGCAAAGGCAGGGCAGGAGGGCTGACGCAACGCTGGGAAAGGCAGCGTTGGGGTTCCAGTGGGCCAGAAAGGGCTCATTTTCAGCAGATCCAAAAGGTGTGAAGCAGCCACACTGAAGGGTGACGCAGTGACTCCATAGGCACCTGTGGGGTTCTTCATCCTCAGCTGAATCAGCCATATTTTCTGTCTCCGAGAGATAGAGGTACATCTGCCAAGATTTTCTCTGTTTGGGCAAACCATGTCTAGTGCCCTTGAATGTATTCAGAATTCTGCATAATAATAAAAACCCCTAAGAGTTGTTGCACCGGTTTCGCCGCATTGGGTTTTTCCAGGGACATTTGTCCGAAAAATCTTGTGCCCTTTGTCATGTGTTCTTATTTCTTCAGTACCTGATCTGTATGTATGTGTAGATCTGCAGTGTGTTTAATTCGTTGTTTTCTGAATATTTCTGAAAATAACTTGTAAATGTAAAAACACAAGTAGGAGAAGTAAACCAGATTTTTGCAGTAGAAATTTATGTTAAGTAGTTTCAGGAATTTTCACAAGGGAGTGTTAAAATTTGCAACAGGGCCAAACTCCACTTTAGATAGCTCATTTGATGGAGATAATTATTGCATTGAATTCCTCTATTCGAGCGGACCATAATCGACCTAAAGATCATCAAATTTGGACAAGCAGAAATGTGTTTTTGAATTTATGCCTACACATGGGCAAATTGTCAAGGTCGACCACATCATCATGTGGGGTCAAGAAGCCCAATCGACGTGTCACTTCACCCTCAACGACTTGTATAAATATAAGTGACCTCTCACCTCATTTGGCATCATCATCACTCATATTTCTTCTCTCTCCTTCTCTCATTGGTCCGTACAGCTATTGGGCATATTCTTTCTCTCACACGTGTGGCAAGGAGGACGAATTTCCGACAGAATTACAAGGCTGAAAATTTCAGTCTTTCTTGCAGTTTGACCAGTGTTGACTTTGACTTTCCAGGAAGATTTTGAGTTCGATCTTTTGGGCAGGTCGTACTCTTTGGCACAGAAAGCGAGGTGTTTTGGGCACTTTGACTGCAGAGATAAATTGCAGGTTGACCGCAAATTTCAGGGCAGAATTTGACCAAGTTTGACCATTGACTTTGGGACTATTTTGGGTTGACTTTGACCTTTTGTTCATGCCAAGTTTGACTGGGTATGACCGAGCTGCATAAAGGACATTTTGTTGCTACTTTGACCAACGTTGACTTTCTGGTTAGGGTTGAATTTGACTGTAGATTTGTCAAGGTTGTTTTGACTTTGGTTTGGCAAGTCAACTTTGACTTTTTGTGCTCTCTGGGGTTTTTCCCTGGCATCCGCCAAATATGGTGTTCTCTTGTCTTGGCTTGTCTTCTACATTTTGTTATTTCATGTTCTGTCTACAATTACTGTCAATGTGATTAATGGTTAATGTGATTGCTATTGGAAACTAAATTGGAAATTGTCATTGGGATGCTAAAGGGCATTGAAGACTAGAAAATACCATTGTTAACTAAAATTAACAATTTAGAATTTGAATTTTGGGCCCAAATCAAGGCCGACTTGGAGGGGGCAAATTCAATCTTCGAATTTTACCATTTGCGCCACAAAACCCTAGCCGAATTATGGTTTCGAATAATCTTCTTGATAAGTGTTTTTATGCCTTGGTTGTCATGCCATTTTGCTTGGTTCCCTTAGACCATTAAGCTTGGTTGCCATATTCAATTTGAAGCGCCACATCAACAACCCTTGGGGATTTTGCCCATTTGATGTTTACAATATTTGATTGAACATAACTCTCAAACCATGTGGAGTCTCAAGGCATGCCATATACCACTAGAATTGGCTCGACGAGGAGCATCAACAGACAATGGTCACAAAGGAAAATTCACTAATCTTTGTCCTCAAAAATCTTCAATATGATCGGTGCTATTTGGAGCTTCAAAACCTTTTAGGGTTTTCCAAGAGCTTTTACCAATGGAGCTTTCAATTGACAACAAATATTAAGAGCGTTCAATCACTAACGTTCGCATCAATGATAATACCATTCAACATACCTCACATGCATCTTGAGAGTGTAGCATCAACTTCATGAACTAGGCCTCTTAACACCTCTCTCTTTCATTAGAAAGAGGGTCAAAGTTCAAAGAAGGAAGAAGATTCCAACATCTCTCTAGTTGAACAAGACCTTTAGGTAGGTAGATTTGATCAAGGAATTCACTGTTTCCTAAGAGAGGAGTTCTTCTCTAAATGAAGATCCAAGAATCTATTCATGCCACATCAATCATTTGACTTTCTTCAAAAGGTTGTTGGTTTTTTATGCACACAACTATGGTATTAATCCTAAGATTTTTCAAAGTGTTCCTGCATTCTCCCTTTTTCAGGGGAACTCTCTACTGATTGGCACTTAACCAATACACATCACATCAACATAATCTAGAATACATCCATGGTATGCTAATTCCATGTATATCCATGATGGAGAAGCATTTTCAAATGAGACAGAGAAAGAAGAGTCAAAATACTATATAATGGGTAGAGGATAACCTTTTAAATATGTTGAATCAATTGGTAAATGAATTGACGACAAGTATGGCCAATTTTGTTAGGAGTGGTGAAGAAGCATAATTTACATAAAATTGCACATCATGAAGCCTACTTCTTGGGATGGTTCAACAAGAACAAGGATTTGTGCATCTAGCACAAATGAAAAGTAGATTTTGCCATCTCAATAGACTACATTGACAAAGTGGAATTTGATGTCATTCCATTGCATGTGTGGGTGTGATTTTGGAAACCAATACATGTGGGATCAAGACACAATCTAACAATGATGCCTAAACTAGCACAAACTTGTCAATGATGACCAAGCTTACTCAGTGACAATATGGAAAGATCTAGTATAGTTAGCATCATTTCAATCGATGAAGCCAAAAGAAAGAGAGTGTGGCACTCTCCAATCAGCACCAAAACACTAAGGCCTTGTTATGTGTCAATTCAACACAACAACAAAAGACAAAAAGCAAAAAAACAGTTGGACAGCTTCTTGCATTGCTATTCTAAATTTTTTCAAGAACCACGCAAAATGCCTCCAAGTTGCACAATCAAGCACACCATTGACCTTCGACAACAAGTTTTTATGCTAAATGAAGCAAACAATAGGACCTCTGTTTGAAAATGAGGAGATTGAAAGGCAAGTTAGAGAGTTGTTATATAAGGGCCACATTGTACCCATCTCATGACACCTTATGGATCCACCATTGTTGTGGTTTCAAAGAAGGAGGGCACGAAAGTGCAAGGATTATCGACTCTTGAACAAAATCACAATCAAGAACTGATATCCATTGTCACATGTAGACAACATGTTGGATCAACTTTAGGGAACAAAGTACTTCAATAATATCAACCTAAAGTATGGCTGTCATCATATCTAAAACAAGCCAAAGGATATGTGATAGCCTTCAAGATGTGACAAGAATTGTTTGAATGGTTGGCAATGTCATTAGAACTTACTAATTCCCTGTTCAACGAGAGAGACAAGAGATATATGAAATAGATGTGAAATATATGAAAGAATTATTTCGATAATAAATTAGTCATCGACTATATTAGTGTGGCCCTTTTTATATGCCATGTAACAAGTTACCCTTGTAAATACCTTATGGCTAATGTGAGCTATTAACAAACGTTAACACTTAATAATACTGCCAATGTAGTAGACCTAACAGTGATCACTATTTGACAGTAAGGTTCGTTGAGTGCAGAGGCTATGGGATTGGAAGCTTGAGATGCAAAGCAATGGCAAGGCCTTTGTAAGGTTGGAGTGGGGATCTGTAAGACTTAGAATGAGAAAACACCTTGGCATGGAACAAAAACCCATCTTCAAGTAAGTTCACAACAAGTCTGGTATACAATGCATGTAAGAAGTAGATGCAACAGAAGCAACCTGGTGGCAGTGGAGGGTCTAAAAAGTAAAAGCCTAAATGAATTCTAGAATATTCATGCGGTTAGCATTGTTAAATAAATCCTTGACCTCGGAGGCCTTTTCAAAAAGGGCCCAACAAGGACCAAAAAAGTGTACTATTTGTATGTGTGAAGTGGAACAATTGACCATCTTCTGGTACAGTTTACTTTCTTAAAAGAGGTTTGGAAGCTTACTCTTCCATTAACGGATGCATAGGGTTATTTTGGCAAGGAGCATCCTTGCTAGATTGTATGAAATCTCAAATCGAAGAAAGATCTCTCAAAGCACATAGATCACTGCCTCTAATTGCCCCAAGAGCCATTTAAATAGCAAGAAATGCTAATATATTTGAGAAGGAAATACCTCCATTTCATGTCCGAGAACAAATTGAATTCCTCCATCGTGGAAACAGGTGTAAGGCCAAGACAACCCAAAGACAAGGATAGAATCTGGAGATCGATAAATCTCACCCATGGGCCTTTTTTGGTGGAACCTGTCGAGGAACTCCTGGCAACTATGGGGCTGGCAGGGATATATAGATAAATGAAATTCATAACATCGCATTCAGAGTAGGCCTTGGGTTAGGTGCAAACGATGTGCCAGTGAAGGCTTTGGGTTAGGTACAAACAATGTGGCAGACTGGAAGGCTTTAAAAATTTTACTGAAGCTGGCAATGGAGAAAGACATCTCTAAAATTTAGATCGTAGGTAAAACCAAATTGGTTATAGACTGGGTTAATGGATCGACTGGCATAGACTGGGTTAATGGATGGTCAAGCTGGCAGAACATATCTTCAATGACATTTCTTACTCCCTTGTCTTCAGGGAGAACAATATGGAAGCAGACACTTTATCAAAACAAGTTCTAAATGTAGAAGGAATATGGGAGATATTGGAAGAACAGGTCAGTGTACTATTGTCAGTCACAAGAAGACCCCTGCGTCCCATTCAACTCTGGTTCTGTTTTCTATTTCTCAGACATAATTAAAGAATGCTGATGAGTTCTTTATTTAAGAACCCGGAATGCTTTGTAAAGACCGTTATTGTTCTTTCCTGTACAGATTTGTTTTTATTTTATCACTTGTAATATTGGGTACAGGCTTGCTTCTATTTTTTGAAGGTTTTAACTTTCAAGACAGTTTTTAAATGCCTCTCCCTGATTTTGATAAACAGAGAATAATATCAGGGTATCCAATGCCCCTATAGTATGTAAACTTTTTTTCTACTCAAATAAAAGTTTCATAGCCAACAAAAAACACGTAATAATAATTTTTTGGTTTTGTACTATGACCACTAACATGATAGTGAAGCATTATACTCCAACGCGGACAATAACAAAAATAGATAAAAAGAAACATTTCTCCTCCACAGTTCTTGAACCTGCAGGTACTCCATCAAATTATCTCATCACCCACCCTAGTAAGAGAAGAATTCCCAAGTTCCCAAATTTTCTGATATCCCGAATTCCTGAATTTCTCAAATTCCGGAACTACTGGAATTCCCAAATTGTTTGGAGAACAAACCATATTTTACTTAATGCTTCTGTGGGTTCCCCCTTCCTTGGTAATCAATGCCTACTCAAAATAAGAATCCAATCAGTTCTTTCTTAGGGTAAATATTTTTGTTTCACTGCCTCCAACGGTACGCTCCTTATGTGGTCTCGCATAGACTGATGATAAACTCTGAGCATAACCTCAGATTTGAAAATATATCTTGATTCTCTAATTTCATCCCGAGTCTGAATAAATCACAATAAAATGGCAAATGGCACGGGTGGACATTGTTCCATGCTCCTGTGCTAGAAGAGCAAACTAACCTTTTCATCCCCAAAAATTGTTTTCAGGCCAAAACAGTACCTCATGCCATTATTTTGTATTTTTCTATGTCAAGTATAATTTCCACAAAAGAGAAATTGATACCTCTATTTTTATGTTGTAACCGGGCTGCTATCAACGTAATGTCTGTTATTTGAGGTCGTCCCTCTGTCTGCTATGGCAGTTCGAATATCAAAGCGCCGTCTGCCTTTGCCATAGCAATTCGAATGCCAAGCGCCGTCACTGTTATTCCTTCCTCTGCACCACAGGATTGAATGTTTGAGAAGGATCTTGCTGGCAGAATTTTTACCTCTCGGGCAAATCCCCTCATTGACATTTGCCCATTTGAATCATAAAATATAATACAGCCATGAAAATAAACATAACAAGTAGTACGATTTCTGAGTGTGTTATTTGGCGGGTAGTTTCCTTTCTGCGCACTCTAATTTTTTATACAACTTAGCTTCAAGGTTTAATAATATTTGTTTAGATAAATGCTTTTCAGGGTGTGGTAAAAAGATGTAGGCTTGGATATGTGAAAGGTTTTAAGGATGCTGGTGGCAAAGATATGGATTTTTATTATAAAACTTTTTCGTCTAATTATTTTGCAGGTGTTAAGATTCTTTTATAAAACTATATATTAATTTTAGCATTTTTTACATTGGGAGTCAATTGTGTGAAGTTTTAATTTATGCAATCTTGTTTAAATATATATAATAGGCGTAATTTAATTTATAGATGAAATGACATTTTTCATGACATTTTCTCTAGTTAATTTTAACCAAAATCCGACAAAGATTTTTTTAAACATGAGTTTAAGTTGTTTAATTTGTAAAATTCGAGTGCCCCAAGGAGTTTTTCAGGGTGTTGAATCCATTATATATTTTTTAAACAAAAACTCACATTGTTTCTTGAAATTGTTTTGTCGGATTTTGGTGAAAAAGTTTATTTCGCCTATAAATTAAACTACACCTCTATAATAAAATGGGTGGGCACACACATATAAAATGGTCACACGGAAATCCTTTTATAACACAAACTTAACGCAAAAGCCAAATGTTACCTCAATATTGGCACTGGTAGGGAAGTCCCATATGATTATGGTTATAACCACCACACTATATCACAGCCCCAACCTTTTCTTAGTGAGGGCACTTGGCACTCTTCAAAATTCTTGGGGAAAAAGTCTTGGGACGGGAATTGTTCACGGTATTTGTTAAACAAATATCTGTCCCGACCATTCCTTATGTGCTCCAACAAATTTCCTTTTGGGAATCTCCTCTAGGATTTTAATCCAACATTGAACAACAATATATAAAGTTACTCGGGTTGCCTGTTGACAAACTCTCAAACTCCTTTAAAAAAAACTAAGTCTCGTGCTCATAACTGCTTTGTAAGAATTCCCAACTAAAACAAAAGACTCGTTTGGAATTTCATACCTCTCCCTTAGCAGGACACTCGGGATTTGTAATAACTTACCATAGGGTGAAGAAAGAATTCTTTTGGGATGGCCTTAAATCTAATATTCAAAATTTTGTGGCGGAATGTTTTGTTTTCCAGCAAATAAAGTTGGGACAATTAAGACCCCGAGTCTACTACAACCTTTATCCATTCCTAGTCAATGTTGGGAGGAGGTTTCAATGGATTTCATCACAGGTTTACCTAAGTCCGAAGGAAAGAGTGTCATCATGGTGGTAATTGATAGACTTGCCAAGTATGCACATGTGCATTATCTCATCCATTTAAAGCGAGTACAATTACTATTGCATTTATGGAAATATTTCAAAAGCGACATGGAAACCCAAAGATTATTGTAAGCGATAGAGATCTCGTTTTCACTGGAAAATTTTGGACAGAATTATTTTCTTGTTTGGTTACTCCACTAGCTCATAGCTCATCTTATCTTCCTCGATCCGATAGGAAAACTGAGATAGTTAACAAATGTTTAGAAGGATATCTTTGTTGCTTTGTATTTGATAAACAAACACAATGGGTCAATTGTTTACCTTTGGCTGAATGGTGGTATAATACTTCCTTCCATGCTGCAGTAAAAATGACCCCATTTATGGCACTTTATGGATATCATTTGTCGTCCATCACATCATCTTTAAGAGAAAATTCTAAGGTTCAAGCAGTGGAAGATCACATCAAGCATCAACAACAATTTCTCCAACTCTTAAAGGATAACCTAAATTTGGCACAAAATTGAATGAAACAACAGGCAGATCAACATTGCAACGAGAGAAGTTTTGATGTAGGCGACTGGGTATTTTTACGGCTACAACCATACAAACAAATGTCCCTCAAGCAAGCTAAGAAGGATAATCAATTATTGCCAACGTATTATGGTCCTTACAAGGTGTTGCAAAATATTGGTACTATGGCATACAAATTGGAGCTTCCTGCATCCTCCCGAGTGCACCCAGTTTTCCATGTTTCATGCTTAAGAAGGTTACAGGAGACAAAATTCCGGTTCAAACAATATTTCCAAAACTTGATGAGGAAGTAAAAATCATATTTGAACATGAAGCAGTCACGGAAACAAGAACTCAACAGCTACGAAATTGATTAATTTCATAGTATCTCATCAAGTGGAAGAACTTACCCACCGAATATTCCACATGGGAGGATGAGAACTTTATACAGAAGCATCCAGAACTACTCAAGGGTTGAGGACAACACTTTTTTGAAGGAGAGGGGCATGTTAGGGCCCTATATTACTAGTGCAGTCCCTTGTTGTTGTTAGTGTAGCCCCTTTATTGTTATAGTTGTACCCCTACAGTCCCCATATTGTTATCATTGTGCCCCATCATAGCCCACTATTGTTATTTTTGTGCCCTTACATTATTATTGTTAGGTCGCTAGGATTATATTGTGACCCCATGGACTCCTATATATAGAAAAGAGGTTTTTTTCATTTGAATCATTTAATAATTGATCATTTATGTAATGTAGAGGAGGTTTCCCCCTTGAAGTGGTTGATCTCTCTTTTCTTCTATTTTGTGAGTTGGTTTCATAAAATAAATGTTCACGGTATTTGTTAAACAAATATCTGTCCCGACCATTCCTTATGTGCTCCAACAAATTTCCTTCAAGGAATCTCCTCTGGGATTTAAATCCAACAATGAACGACAATATATAAAGTTACTCGGGTTGTCTGCTGACAGACTCTCAAACTCCTTTAAAAAAAAAGTCTTGTGCTCATAACTGCTCTTGGCCTTTGGACAAAAGATAGAAGGGGAACTCAGGTTTTATGACAGAGCCTTTGCTACAACATGGGGTAGCATTGGATTTTCTTGAATTATTTTAGATTTTCCCTTAGAGGAAGACATGTTGAAGATGTAAGTTAGAAAAGGAATTGTCGCTTTACCAGGCGATTAGATGATTGATACAATAAAGAAAGTTGTGTTTATGATTTTGGTTGTACCAGACCTGTGTGTGCAGCTGGTAGATGGAATGAGCAAAATAAATGGAGGCAAAATGTATGTGTTTTATTTATCACATGAGGGATTAAACCGTTTGGAGGGATAACTGTTGCGGGAAGGCAACGGTCGTGGTGGGGTGATTTGATGATGTAACAATCAATCAATGGACGAATGAGAGTTGGACAAATGGTGGAGGCAGAGTGGATTTTATTTTTGGTGGGAGCGCAAACGGTCAATTGGCGGTTTTCGAGGTGGTTGGATGGTAAATGGTTTTGGAGAGGGGAAGGGGTCTGAAATGGACGAGAGGAGGACATGTCGGCGGCGGCAGTTTTTTCAATTCATCTTTTCGGACTCCCCCACCCCCACCCACTCCCTTGGTTAAACATCGGAAGCGCCGGGGGGGGGGTCTGAAATGTTCCCCCAGCCGTTGATCTGGTGGGGAACTTCCCGACGGTCCGAAATAACATGATTATTATAACAAATTACAAAATGTCAAATCGGAGTATATAAAAGGATTTAATCAGTCGTTAATCAATGTTTACATTAATTAATCAATTGATTAATAATACATGTGTGGCAGAATTTAGATTAGCACGACTTATGCATGGAATTTTTTTTCCTTTTCTTTTATTTTTTCTACATTTTTTATACCCCTTTTCTTTTTCTATATTATTTTTCTTTTTATTTTCTTTCTATATATATATTTTTTATTTTCTCTTTTTTCAACAAAAATAAAATGTAAAATACAAAGTGGGTTACAACACCACCGACATGTATGATGTCAACCATCAATCGTAGGGAATGAGCATCATACATGTGGGGAAACGATTAACAGCATGCCATTGACATGTCCGCATGTGACAACCAACAGATGCTTATATGCATCTCTCACAGGGTTGTCCACAGGAGAAGGTGAACCATTCATCCTATGAATGTGCCCTCAATTGTAGGGGAAGGTGAACCACTCGCCCTACACACATGTCAACCATCATAGGGTATCATAGGGGAAGGTGAACCACTCACCCTGTACACAACACACCTATAGGGGAAGGTGAACCACTCACCCTAGGGTTGCTCATTGCTCAAGAAGTAGCCCAAGCCTCCATGAACTCCCAAAGCTCAATGTTCAATCGATCACTTCAAGACTAGATCTTAGAGATGATATTGATGATCGGATCATCACTAGGAGCCTCATAGCTTCGCCCAACATCATATAGATGTATACACATCTTTCTATGGACATATTGATTTACAACAGAGATCTTAGCAGCACTTAGCAATCCTCTGCTTCTTGCATATCTTAGTGAAGACAATATTTAACTGTTCTTACTCCCTCTTACTCAAGGAGACTAAAAGCCTAACCTTCTCTCTCCAGAGTTCAAAGTGTTCATCTGGCAGCCTGCTCATCACAAGATCCATTCACTTTGTAGATAATTTGTTAATGTAATCAAATATGTCATAATTCTAGTAGTGCTCTTCCATAAACAGGAATGTCCTTTGTTGTACCATAAAAAGTGGTATCTGTTATTAATATGTAAAACACAGGATACTTTGAATCCTATTCTGGAATATACAACAATGTGTGCATAGATGGCTACTGTGGAGTTTACTTAAATGGCAATGTTGGTTGTTTTTGTGCATTTTATTTCAAATTAGTTGGCTTGAGTCCTTGAAGGTGGACCTCAAGAGATGCGACACTCAGATGTGCTCTCTACTATTTATCATACAGCCCGACCAGCAACTCTCTGCAGTGTGCTAGGGTCATATTATTTGAATAAGCAATTATTCGTAAATTGTCTTCATCATCTTGTTGGACAGACAATATCAATAGTTGTATCCAACTTTATAGCTCCCTCTGAATATTGAGAAGGGTAACTTTGTCCAAAACATAATTATCGAACTATATTCAATTTTCTATTAATCAAGGGATTTTATAGTTTCCTCTGAAGTTTTGCTTCAATCATGGGCTTATTATATTATTAGGAAGCTTCATGTCAAACAAGATAATTCTGAAGTTATTCTTCAACCAGGGACAAGAAATCCTTCCATGAGATTATCTTACCACAGCTGAATGATCCTTCATAGCTAGATAATAATTACTAGTGTATCAATTTACTCAATCCATGACAAGGAAGAGTCTTTCTTATTCAGGCATCCATGTCTATAAAACTATTCTTCATAAGATTCTTACATAATGTAACCAAGGAACCACAATCAAAATCTTCTTCTCATCATGCTTGAGAAGTCACACAATCTGTCGTGCACTTTCTTCAAAGTACTTATGCTGATAAGGGTTGATACAAAGAATTTTTCTAAAGTTCCATGCACTTCTTCTCCTTTTCACTCATGGGTTAACTGGTGATAATAAGGTCAACCACTTATCTCTTGCAACAGTATTCATCATAATTCTAATCCTGAAACCATCCAAGATAGTACTTAAGTTGCCCTTTAAATACCAGAGATAACCTGTAAAGTCCCTTATGATGAATCAGAGTGTTGTATGAATAGTCTTCCCAGTTCTAAAAACAAAAACGAGCCTTATGTATCAGTTTCATAATCATTAGAAACACTTCATGGATAAACTTGTCTTTGACATTATTATTTTCAATTTCCTATAGGATAGATGTAGTCTTGTCTATAGGATACTTGATATAGTAATATGGATGCTTGCCCCATAGGAACTTTGGAGTCCAGTACTGCATTTATCAAAGCCAAAATTTGTTTCAAATCATTCATGTGGAACCCAATACAGACCTTTTGATAAGTCAATACATGTAATTCAAATTCCTTCAGTCACGTTGGTTATCACCTTATGGGGTCATCGAAAGTTGTTGATCCACATACTGGAGCATATCTCAACTAATTTTTTTTTGTAACATCAGATGTGCTATAGCCTCAAGATTTTTCAAAAAGGCTAAGACACATGCATTCCACGATACCTAGAAAGTGTTTTGGGAAATTCCACCCAGAGAGGATTTAATTAAAATAATTAATTATTTTTAATGTATTCCTAAGTCTAACTTAGGAAATGTGATTAATTAAAGTGTATTAATTAGATCGGGTGTGAATCTTCTAGATAAAGACACGGACCAACTCCCAGTTAATCTTAGCCTTTGATTTATGTTTTAATATTGGTCGTTGATATGTCAACAAGAGATTATAAGGAGGGCATTTGGAAGATATATCGAGTGAGAGATCTAGAGATCAAATTCTCAAGAGTGTAGCACAGCAGTTATCTTGTAGTGAGGGGCAGGGATAGTTTGCTGGAGAAATTTTTTCATGATCCGGGGAATACATTGCAGAGAAGACAGAGAGAGGTTCAGAGAGGTTCATAGAGGTTTAAAAAGGCACTAGTAGGGAAGTCCCATATGATTATGGGTATAACCTCCACACTATATCGTAGCCCCAACCTTTTCTTAATGAGGGCACTTGGCACTCTTCAAAATTCTTGGGGAAAAAGTCTCAGGACGAGAATTGTTCATGGTATTTGTTAAACAAATATCTGTCCCGACCATTCCTTATGTGCCCCAACAAATTTCCTTCGAGGAATCTCATATAGGATTTTAATCCAACATTGAACAACAATATATAAAGTTACTCGGGTTGTTTGCTGACAAACTCTCAAACTCCTTTAAAAAAATTATGTCTCATGCTCATAACTACTTTGTAAGAATTCCCAACTAAAACAAAAGATTCTTTTGGAATTGCATACCTCTCCCTTAGGAGGACACTCGAGATTTGTAATAACTTACCACAGGGTGAAGAAAGGTTTTTTTTGGGATGGCCTTAAATTTGATATTCAAAAGTTTGTGGTGGAATGTTTGGTTTTCCAGAAAAATAAATTTGGGACAATTAAGACCTCGGGTCTGCTGCAACCTTTATCCATTCCCATTCAACGTTGGGAGGAGGTTTCAATGGATTTTATCACAGGTTTACCTAAGTACGAAGGAAAGAGTGGCATCATGGTGGTAATTGATAGACTTACCAAGTCTGCATACTTGTGTGCATTATCTCATCCATTTAAAGCGATTACAATTGCTATTGCATTTATGGAAACAATTCAAAAGGTACATGGAAACCCACAGATTATTGTAAGCGATAGAGATCCCATTTTCACTATAAATTTTTGGACGGAATTATTTTCTTGTTTGGGTACTGAACTCGGTCATAGCTCATCTTATCATCCTCAATCTGATGGGAAAAATGAGATAGTGAACAAATGTTTGGAAGGATATCTTTGTTGCTTTGTATTTTATAAACAAACACAATGGGCCAATTGGTTACCTCTGGATGAATAGTGGTATAATACTTCCTTCCACACTGCAGCAAGAATGACCCCATTTATGGCACTTTATGGATATCATATGTCGCCATCACATCATATTTAAGATAAAATTATAAGGTTCAAGCAATGGAAGATCACATCAAGCATCAACAACAAGTTCTCCAACTCTTAAAGGATAACCTAAATTTGGCACAAAATTGAATTAAACAACAGGCAAATCAACATTTCAACGAGAAATTTTTTGATGTAGGCAACTGGGTATTTTTATGGCTACAACCATACAAAAAAATGTCCCTCAAGCAAGCTAAGAAGGATAATAAATTATCGCCAAAGTACTATGGTCCTTACAAGGTGTTGTAAAATATTGGTACTATGGCATACAAATTGGAGCTTCCTGCATCCTCCCGAGTGCACCCAATTTTCCATGTTTCATGCTTAAAAAAGTTACAGGTGACAAAATTATGGTTCAAACAATATTTCCAAAACTTGATGAGGAAGGAAAAATCATATTCGAACCTGAAGCAATCACAGAAACAAGAACTCGACAACTACGAAATCGATCAATTTCATACTATCTCGTCAAGTGGAAGAACTTACCCACTGAAGGTTCCACATGGGAGGATGAGAATTTTATACAGAAGCATCCAAAACTACTCAAGTGTTGAGGACAATACTTTTTTGAAGGAGAGGGGCATGTTAGGGCCCTATATTACTAGTGTAGTCCCTTATTGTTGTTAGTGTAGCCCCCTTATTATTATTGTTGTACCCCTGTAGTCCCCATATTTTTATCATTGTGCCCCATAAAAGCCCACTATTGTTATTGTTGTGCCCTTACATTATTATTTTTAGGTTGCTAAGATTATATTGTGACCCAATGGACTCCAATATATAGAAAGGAAGTTTTTTCATTTGAATCAACTAATAATTGTTCATTTATGTAATGTAAAGGAGGTTCCCCCCTTGAAGTGGTTGATTTCTAAGTGGTTGATCTCTCTTCTCTTCTATTTTCTGAGTTGGTTTCATAAAATAATTGTTCAGGGTATTTGTCAAACAAGTATCTGTCCCGACCATTCCTTATGTGCTCCAACAAATTTCCTTTGAGGAATCTTCTCTAGGATTTTAATCCAACAATGAATGACAATATATAAGGTTACTCGAGTTATCTGTTGACAGATTCTCAAACTCATTTAAAAAAAAAAGCTAAGTCTCGTGCTCATAACTTCTCTTGGCCTCTGGACAGAAGATAAAAGGGGAACTTAGGTTTTACGACAGAACCTTTGTCGATTTCAAAGTTAAGAGGATTCAAACACATAGACTTCTACTACGCACTTTGATCTAACTCAATTGCATGAATTAAGAAACAATTTAATAGGGATTATGTGAATTCCACGCAAAGGAAAAATACTTTACACATGGGATCTATGGGATTTAATCAACACACAAGTTGCGTTGCAATTCCAATTATGCACACCGAAATCCAACCTTTTAATTAACTAGAGTCTTAATTAATACATTTGGGGCTTCATCCAATGCCTTGAAAATAGAATAAGATGGGCAGCTTGAGATCAAGCTTCGAGGCCTTTCTTAACAAAATACTTATAAAAATTACATGGAGGAATGAATTAATTTCTCCTAATCTACACACAACATAATGCAAATATTGAGGAACCAACTCCTTTAGTAAATTCTTTTGACCTTCTAGAGGTCAAAATGGAATTTTACCGATGCCCCTGCATCATACGCCAAAGGAATAAACTATTCATGCACTCTTTCCCATGAGATCTTCAATTGAACTACCACGTTTTTGTAGTACTATAGCAATCATTGAAGTAACGTATGTTATTGAATGATTCTCTCACTTGAGAAAGTATTCATGATACTCTTTGCCCCTTGACCTCTTGATCACTCCCTTGTCTAGGATTTTCTTAGGCTATAAGGTTCTATTGACGATAATTGTTTATGCAAACCACATGATAGATCAAGGAGTATCATGCTAAATCAATTAATATTAACAAATCCATGAAAAGCAAAGCATACTTTGTATTATTAAATAAAAAAGGGAAGATTACAACCGATGCCTTAACGTTAGAGGCATCATTCGAAATGGAAATACAAGTCCAAGCCTAGCCTTTCATTCTCTTCTCCTTCCTCGTCAAATCAACAACATCTAAGCACAGTCAAGCAGAAGAAGAGCAACCAACAATGACCAACCAATACTCACTAGCATGTCACTCTTTTATAGCAGAGCTGGAGAGGTTATGGATCCACTAATGAGGGGGAAAGGCCTTATCTCAAAGGGGAAAATATTTGGAGATAATATCAAGGGTAAAAAATGGGAGTATTCAACCATATCCTCAACCAACAAGTACTAGAACTTTATTCTCGAGAATTATAGAGGTCGAAGCTTCTGCTCTATTTTTGGAGAACCTGCCTCAAGAGGACCAGCGAGACTTTAATAATGAATTCCTGCATTGGAAGCGTTGTTCACAGGTTAGGGAGAGGGTGACAAGCGCAAGGCTATTAAGGGAAGAACCATGTTGGGCTTGTAAAATAAGGTTTTTTACAAGCTTTTGCATAAAAGCTTCAAGGCATTTCTCTTTTAGGTCTCCAGGGATATCTCAAGCATGTTATCTAAGATGAATAAGTTTATACAAATTTTGTCTCTTTGTGAAGTTTGTGACACGAGTGACACAAAAGACAACACTTAGGATAAGGACTGAGCAATGTGACAAAATACTATGTAACTGATGCTCCCTAAAGCATGAAAGCAAAACTATAAGTGATGGTTGAATCGCTTTATCAGCCATGGAAAGGACTTTAGAAAACCACCTTTAGGAGACCTGTCAATCAAACATAATACAATATATGACATATTTGATATAAATATTCCTAATAACATATCTTTGAATAGGCATCAAATAACACATGAACCCACAGCATGGACACAACCATCCATCTGAAAGAGATCATGGAAATGGATCCACGATATAGTCGCAACCATCCGTATAGAAAGGATCATGTGTACAATCGTAAATAGTTAATAACTCCTAGCACCCTCATCATAAATAGTTGCCTTAATCTATCGAACCACCCGTTGTGCTACTTGAGATATCCTTAGAGGCCTCAATGCTCAAACTTCTGCACAAAATAATCATAAATTAAAATCTTGGCACATATACAAAAAAATCAATATTGAAAAAACTTTAAAAAACAATTCTTACCAAGGTCATCCCACTGTCCTCCTAATGGAAGAGGAATATTTGGATCTCCCCTAAAATCTATCCCTGCGTACGACCAATCATAAATCACTATGAGTTGATGGCAGATCCACCAGAAGAATGCAGGAAGGAATGAAATTTGTTGCCCACCACCATGGCGGGGCATCATATTGCTCCATCTATGAAGTCGTGGATCCCTCGGCGCAGGAGGTCCCACCTCTATCCTCTGACATTGAAACAATAGCGCCCTCTCCAAGAAGAGAGTCATTAGGATCGATCCATATCTAAACTTCTTCAACTTCACTATTTTTCATTTGGTGAGTTGATCCTTTAGGTTGATTAGAAATCCCTCGCACGAGTTAAAGAGTGTTGGACTCATGCAATCCATGGCATAATGAAATTGAGACTTTCTCGTCTGATGAAGGGCCTATACCCCTGCCACCCTAGCAATGGTATAAAGGACTATTCAAAGAGTTGGGTCGTTGACAGCCTTGATGTAAATTTTCCTACTCTTGGTCTTTGCAGACCCACCACTACAATGTCTGGTGATAAGCATATATGTACTCTCACCTCCTGGTATAGACCCTACTAGTTGGACCAATAGTCCCCTCCTGGACAGACCAATGATGAAATATATATCAAATATATCAATATCTATGTCCTGATCACCAATGATGAATACTTGGCGGTCTACATCCCACCATCTCACCAAGTATTACAATAATTCCACTTAGGACCTCATCCCAGGTGTTCAGAAGAATTTGAGCAATCTGTAGTTATGGAGTGCTCTTATGCAATTTGGATCCTGAGCTGCTTCTCATTCCTCAGCCTCATGACCCCTCTCTTTCCACTCAATTTCCATAATTCTCCTACAAAACATTGATTAACAAGGATTAAACACCTTTCATGGAGAAAATTTAGCAAAAAACAAAGTGAAAATTGGGCATTTACCAAATTAAATTCGCTCACGGTGCTAGCGCGATTGTCTGGCAATTTTCTTGTGCTGGTGCGTTAAGGGTCTAAGTGACCAGCGTGGACCCAATGGGTCAAACCTGCGCTAGTCGCCCACGTGCCCTAGTTTTTAAATTGCTCCTTGACCAAGCAAAAAATTGCTTAAAATGCTTAAAAATAAAGGGAAAATGCAAGCTAAGGAAAGATCTATTACCTGCAACAAACAAAACTGCAAATGGTGGCCTGGTTTAGTAGAATGGTGGACCGGAAGTTCGAATAAAAATGGAGGGAAAAGTTCTCTATCAAACTCCAAATGGTAAAAGTAATTTTTATTTTTTTCTTTTTGATATTAAAAGGCTTTTACCAAATATTTTTATTAAAAAATGTGTTTTTTAATCGTTTTATGAGTAATTTTGCCCGTGGTAAATCCCTTCTTCTGAAAAAAGCGATCCTTCTAGCCCAATGAGTGGGTCTAGTAACAACCGTGACAAAGGATACAAGCTTCCATAGTTTAACATTGAAATAATACAAGAGAGGGAGATGATCTACCTCAGTCCTTATGCATTTGTTTCCTCGATGTCGATATTGACCCTTTAGTTTTCAAGCTCGTTCCTTGCTATGCCTTCTGCATCCGAATACCTAAAAAGAATATCACACGAAAAAAGATGAAATATACATAGAATATATATATTTCAAAGCAAACCACATGACATATCAAGGAGTATCATGCTAAATAAATCAATATTAACATAATTCATGGGAAGCAAAGCATACTTTGTATTATTAAATAAACAAAGGGAAGCTTACAATTGGTGCCTTAATGTTAGAGGCCTCCTTCGGAATGGAAATCCAAGTCCAAGCCTAGCCTTTCAATATATTCTCCTTCCTTGTCAGATTGACAACATCTAGGCGCAATCAGGCTGAAGAATGGAAACTAGAAATGACCAACCAAGACTCACTAGCATGGCACTCTTTTATAGCAGAGATAGAGAGGTTATGGATCCTCTAATGAGGGGTAAAGGTCTTATATCAAAGGGGGGAATATTTGGAGATAAGATCAAGGGTAAAAAATGGGAGTATTCAACCATATCCTCAAACAACAAGTACCATAACTTTGTTCTCAAGAATTTTAGAGGTCGAAGCTTTTGCTCCATTTTTGGAGAACCTGCCTGAAGAGGATCAATGAATTTACTATTGAATTCTCGCGCTGGTAGTGTTGTTCACAGGTTAGGGATAGGGTGAAAAGCACGAGGGTATTAAGGGAAGAACCATGATGGGCTTGTAAAATAAGGTTTCTTACAAGATTTTACAAAAAAACTTCAAGGCATTTCTCTTTTAGGGCTTCGGGGATATCTCAAGCACGTTATCCAAGATGAATAAGTTTATACAAGTTTTGTTGCTTTTGTTGGAAATTTGGTTCAACGCTCCCCATGTATTTCGCGACATGGACTAAACGCCTCTCGTGGATCCTAACTCTGGTGATTGTAGCGGAGACTAATGCCTATGGGTTTTGGTCTAACGGCAATCGTGATTCTAAAAAGTGGTATCAGAGCGACAAGTCTCGAGTTTGAAACTCACCCAGCTCCGTTGGGGGGGATATTGTTAGACATTTGGTTCAACGCTCCCCGTGTATTTCATGACATGGACTAACCGGCTCTCATGGATCCTAACTCTGGTGATTGTAGTGGAGACTAATGCTTGCGGGTTTTGGTCTAACGATAATCGTGATTCTAACAACTTTGCAACGTTTGTGACATGAGCTATACAAAAGATGACATTTAGGATAAGGGCTGAGGAATGTGACAAAATACTGTGTAACAACGTATGTTCTTGGGTTAGTACCACATATCATTTATGGTTAATTTTACATATATGCATTGGGTATCTTAATTTGGGTTTGTTAATATAATTACATATTTATTGTGATGTATTTAAACCTTATTTAGATAAACACTTCCATTTTGAATTAATGTAGTCTTGATTTCTCTAAAAACATATCACAATTATATTTGATTTTGTATTTTATATATATATATATATATATATATATATATATATATATATATTATTGGAATCAATGCAAACATTTGTTAACTTACTTATAAAACATGAAATATACTTCCTTACGACACAACACCTTTGTATAACAAAAAAAACTTGATTAATACCTTATTAACCTATATATATTACTAAGGTGAGAGGATATTTTCATTCATGTCAATAATCACCCTTACTAAGGTGATCTCTTTACCAATCAAAACACAAAATGAGAGATACCTCAAAGAGTGACTTATCAATAGAGAGCCATCAAATACATTATTATGGTTTATTGTATATATATTATAATAAGTCAGTTATGTAACTACCCATGACGTGTAAACCAATTGATATGTGTGGGTTTTAGTCCTCAATCTCATGGGAAGGGGTTGCGAGTGGGAGCCACTTGTAGGGGATAAAGGGGATATAAAGAAATTTACTCGCATAACCATGTTATAATTAATAATATGAGTTATTGAAAAAATATCAATATTTATGATGTTATAATTTCAAGTCCTAGGTGACTAATATCCTTACGATCTCCATCAATGAAGTAGATTTTTGAATTTAATTAACGTTGAAATTGGATTTCTAACCATAACATAAATCACACAAAATCTAGAAATTAAATAACACAAGCATAAAAATCAATTTCACAAACACATAAGTACCTTTTTTTAGCATAAAAAAACATAACTTTTATATTATGAGCAAAAAGTTACATATAGTAGTAGATGCACCATTGTGCATTCCACATTTGTCTCCAAAATAGAAGACCATATATAAAATATTGGGCACAATTAGATAGCCCACATGTCAAGTGGTATCTATGCATACATCATAAATGCATACTGGTCCATATCAATGTCATTATAGCTATTATCTCCTCAACATAAAAGTGTAATATGTTGAAAGTATATGCAGAAAATCATGTGTTGTAAATGAGAAAGAAAAATTGTGGTTGTCCAAATATAACAAGATAGTTTGAACTAATCTAATATCACGTGGAAGATAACTAAATCTCCAAAAATAAATGATGCAAATACTCGTGAACAGCAACATTTAGATGCTTCAAGACTTTCCAAGTGCCCATATCCTTTCAAATGATTTCTTTAGACAAAAATTTTGCAACATAGCTCCTTTCCTTGTATATGTGACAATAAGAAATAGAATTAAAAGCGTGTTTTAACTGTTGAACCTCCTTAAGAATAGGAATTAGTGTGATACACAAACACATAGGTAATTACTCCTTTAGTCGGAGCATAAAAATAAACTTCACACACACACAACATAAAAAAAAAATTCACACACACGTTGGTAATTACTCATTTAGTCAATTGGGTTTAGCTTGAGTGGTTGGGATGAATGATTGTTATCTTCCACACCTAGGTTAAATTCCCACAAGTGACATATTGAGCTCATATAGATTATATTATCATAATACCTTTGAGCCTTGTTGTTGACAACCTTGAGCCTTGTAAAATATCTTACCCGTGCCTATGGGCTTGAGGGTAGGATGCTTGGTTATATGGAAAAGAAAAGAGGTAAATACTCCTTCAAATCAAATTTTCATTCCTTCAAAACAACTTACAAGGGAACCTTAACACACAACCTAAGAAACAACATGCTCAAATACCAAAAACACCCTACGCTAAACTTGTACAACTTGAAAAACAAAGAACAACATAAAGTTATTGTACAACCTACAAGAAATTCTATATGCCTTACACGGATATATCCATACGATTGTACAAATAAAACAAATTGTTATCTCGAACTACACATTTCCCTTTGAAGCCTCCTTCCTGGAAATCTACTCTCTCTCCACTACTCAATCGCTCAAGTTTGTGTACAAAAGCCTCTAACTTTCCCTATATTTTTACTTTTAGAACACAATATGTTTTAAGAGAATTGATAGTCTAAGTACAATTTTAGACTCAATCGCTAAAAATAATATTTTCACATTTTTACTGGAGTGAATTACAAAATAGAATTACTTTTCAAATAATAACTTTTTTCGAATATATCTTGAACTAGAGTCTCATATGTTCACAATGAAAATGTGCAAAAGTTATTATCTAAGTTATAAGTCTCAAACTTCTCTCTTTGTGACAAAGGAATTTTGCACAAATCCAAGTTTGTCTCTAAATGCCTCAAACTTCCCTTTTGCCAAGGGCTTGGTTAGAGTATTAGCTACCTGTTAATATGTGGAAATATGTTATAGCTTCACTACTCCATTTAAGATCGTGTCTTGTATGAAGTGATATTTGATCTCAATATGCTTGGACCTATCATGAAACATTGGATTTTCAAGGAGTTTAATAAAACTTTGATTATCGCAATAAATGAATATAGGTCCCAACTCACAATTAAGCAATCCATCATGTAACTTGCAAATCTAGATGGCCTTACAACTATTAGTACTAGCTGCCATGTATTCAACCCCTATTGAGTTTAGTGTAGGTATTAACAATGTACAATACATAGATGCATACACACACATACATGCATACATATAGATAGCTTGTGACATCCATAAACCGCAAATCCATTTACCATGGACTAGAATACAATTGTACTTCCTCAATGGAAACTACAAAACCATGGGAAAAAACATTGAACACCACAAAGATAACACTTAACAAAAGTCATGTGCCAAAAACCACCATAAACAGATGCAAAAAGACCACCCAACATGTTTTTTTGAAGGTGATATCCCTGAACTCCCATGTAGGGGGGCTTCCACCCCCTTGTGATATTCGTGCAAAAAACATAGCACATATCCAACATTCTTTTCACATGGGGATAGTCGTGTAGAGAATATAATGCATGCCCAACATTCTCCTTTACATATTACAATACACACACACACATGTGTGTGTGTGTGAAGGAGAATGTTGTGCAAAACCATGAGAAAAAAACACCAAGCACAACGAAGATCACTTTTAACAAAAATCATGTGAAAAAAACCACCATAAATGGATTCAAAAATACCGCCCAACATTTTTTTTGGAGGTGCTATCCCCAAACTGCTGCACAGGGGGGATTCCACCCCTTGTGATAGTCGTGCAAAAAATATAACACATATCCAACATTCTTTACACACGATAGTCGTGCAAACAATATAACACATGCCCCAACATTCCCCACTTGGTTATTTTTCACAAAAAGGGTGACGAGAGTATATGATCAATAATCTATAGAAATAATGGCCATTATTTCTCTGCACCAAGAGAACAATTCATTGCTCATAGATTTTGTTAATGATTTTATAACATTCTTCAAAGTGTCCACCTTCACTAGTAACACCTTTTTTCTTCGACCATATCTCTCACAAAGTGATATTAAACATCAATATGGTTTGTCTTACAATGATATATTGGGTTCTTTGCTAGGAAGATTGTAATATGACTATCATTATATATCCTCACAACTTGTTGTACCAACCCAATACTTGAACACAATATTTACAACCATATATATTTCTTGCTTACATGAGAGACTACCATGTATTTAAATTTTGTAGTTGAGACTGCCACTAGAGACTCTATTACTCATCCAACTAATTGCTCCTTGAAATGGGTTAAACACATCGCCACTTGTATAACTTCTACGAACCAGATCTCTAACCCAGTTTGCATCAACAAATCCATGCATGTCCAACACTTTGTCCAAGCTTGGTCTTCCTTGGTAGCAAAATTCATAACCATTAGTGCCACAAAAATACCTAAAAATCCTCTTTACTATTGTCTAATGCTCCTTCATTGATTTTTACATATACGTGCTCAACACTCCCATTGCACATGCAATGTCTAATATAGTACAAACCATTGCATAAATCAAACATCCAACTGCACTGGCATATGGAACACAAGACATGTCCTCTGTTTCTTCTCATGTCCGGGGACACTATTTTAAAAATAACTTTACACCCACAAGAATAGGAACCTTTATAAATTTACATTCGTGCATATTAAACCTCTACAAAATTGTCTCCACATATTTCCTCTAATTTAGCCAAAGTTTCCTCTTTTCCAGATCTCTTTTAATTTCCATTCCCAAAATGAAATTTGTGTTAGTCATCCATAATTTTGACTTTATCTAAAGATGACTGAATGTAACAAACCCAGATTCCTAGAAAAAAATTGCAAGAACATGATAAGTTCTAGAAATCTCACCGCCTTCATCATTTCAAGTCCTTTAGTCCACTGAAATCCTCATCTATTTTCCTAAAAAGATTATCTTGATGTTCCCTAAAAGTGTTGTTCCTTAAAGTGTTGTTCCTATTCCTTATTCAAAATCCTTGAGAAACACTACTGAACAAAAAGAGACTGTATGTAGGCCATTTTTTCCATCATTTACTAAGCCTATTTCACTCATTTTTTCCCATTTTCGTCCTTCATTTTCCTCTGAACTCCTTCAAAATCACTTTTAAACTCATAAACAATCCTTGTTATGGTTTAAAATTCTCCATTTTACTTATTGAAATTCCTAAATTTGGCCTAAAAACCCCATTTTTACCCAAAAAGCATGTCTTTTCAGAAATAAGGCTTCAAGCCCCTGAGGGCTTAAAACCTTTGGCCCCTTCCCATCATAAGGCCCAGCGCTATAACCAAGTGCTTAATAAACCTGCCTTCTCTTTACAAAATTTCCCCCCGACGCGATAAGCACTTTTCTCCTTAGCCCCTGGTCGCTTCTTCTCCACCGGACCACTGCCTGCTCTTTTCCTTAAGCTCCCCTCCCCTTTTCTTTCTCCCTGCCTTACTACCCCACGGAGCAATCTCCACCATCAAAACCCGACCATCCGACAACTTTTCCACTCCCAACCATTCCACTCCCCGACAAAACCATTGACGTCACCCCTTGGGTCCCACTTTCCACCCAAGCCTTCGCACTCAACCGTCCTTTGCCACCTGTCCGCCAGGTCCCACACCTCCAAACCTGCGCCCGGTCTTGCGTTCTTTCCGCACCATCGATCTCAATGATGGAGATCTGACGGTCTGAATCGAAAATCGCATTCGATCCGCCGAGAAAAAAAAAAAAAAACTGCACAATCACCAAAAAATGAGCGTTCGAGGGTTAATTCTATGGCTTGAAAGGTGCTGGTTATGCAAAAAAGACCCTCAACACGCCAAAGACACCTGCACACAACAAAAGCAAAGAAAGAACCATGAAGATGAAGTTAAAAGGCTAAAGAATCAGAGGTTAAAGGCTCAAAGCACAATCAAAGCCTTAAAACAGAGGATTAAAGCCTAAGCAGGATTTTGATGTTTAAAAACAAATAAACAAAGGGTTTAAAGAAATCATATAAAGTGTTAAAGACAGTGAAAGGCAGTTTTAATGATAAAATAAAGGAAATATAGGCTTAAAGACAGCCTCGAATGCATCAAAGGAACAATTATTCACCTAATAACTCAAAAAGACACCTCTTACTTATTTTATGTCTCAAAGGGAAAATTGGCAGTTATTACACAAGAGAAGATATTATAAACTGTCAGACAATTATTGTAAAGGGAAGAAAGGAGCATCAAATTCAATCTTTTCAACTGTTCTCATGCTCAGGAAATAAAGACAAATTTAATACACAGAGGAGTAGTTGTGAAACAATCCTACCTTATGCCTTGGATGGTTTTTAAGGATAGCAGTGCATTTACTGAGTCATTTATGACATTCTGAACCCTAGATGTTTCCACCTCCTCATTTTCAGCATAAATACTGCATTCGAATTCATTGTATGGGGGCATTTGATAACTCTTTGAAGTAATATATAGCTCTGCTGAGATTGAAAAGAAATTGATGTACTGGAACCTGTGGATTTTTTAACCTGTTTGTGGATGAAGAAAGCTCTGCCATTGGATCCTTGAGCTTGGTTGTTGGTGAAGTATTCTAAATTGTCAATGTTTTCTCCTGTTTTCATCATTGCTTACTTACAGTAGAGTAAAAGTTTTAGGCTAAGAAATGTCTCCTGGAAGCACCTTAGACCTGTTTACTCTTCAATATCTTTATGTTTTCATTTGCTGGATGTTTGATTGAGTAAGTTCAACTGCCTTTCAACCTTCAAGCTTGTTTATTTTAGAAGTAATTCAATACAGTTTCCCTCAAGATGACTCATGGTTTTCCCTGCTTCTTGTTGACACTTTAAACACTATTTTTGAAGTCCCCTTTCAAAGTACCATTATCCAAAGTTTGCAAAAGAGGTTTGTTTTGATCATACCCTTTGTACTTGCTCAAATAATTGTTTTGAAAGTCTTTATAATTGCAGTCCTGGATGTTTAGGAGTTCCCTCTTCTATGAATGTAGTTATCTGTTTATCTTAAATGTTTTCTTATCCTTGAAAGTGAAATCTTTGATGAAATAGAGCGTTCCTCGACTCTTAGATTTCATTTTGAAAGTTTGTCTTGAGATTATTATTTGCTGAAGTGTAAATTCTAGAATTCATGGTTAGCCCTGTCTATTAATTACTTCTTCATGTTCAGATAATGTTTTAAGTCCCTTTGTTGAGAAGTACATATAATTAAGGATCCTTAATTTCCCTTAGTTCTGCTTTTCATTCTAAAAATCTTAATGTCCGTTTCACTTCACTTGAAAGACTTTGTTAATCCAACAGCCAAGTTAGATTTTCCCATTGACAACCCTGATTCATCTACAAAATTGTTACCATTTCCATTTGACTCCATTGCCCAATGACTTAGAGATTTCCCTTTCCTATCTATGCTGCCTAGATCATCATGTCCCATCAAACAATCAAACAAACTTAAGCTTAATAACTAGCCTAAAATCAACCTTTATAAGCAATCAAGTTATATCCATACAAAAACATATTGAGAGATCCCTCTCTGAGACTGGGAGGGCTAGATCCTAGAGCTCTAAAGACTGGTTTTGTGTTGCCTTGTCATTTAGTATGCCAATTTGCTAAATCATAGGACCCCAACATTCTGGCGATCACAGTGGGACTTATGAGTACATAGTCACATAACTACCTCTTAAAAACTCATTAGACCCTCTGTAAATCAAAGAATATCCAGTAAATCTGCCACCTCATCGCCACACCAACATTCTGGCGATCACGGTGGGACCATTGAGTTCATAGTTGCCTAGCAAGCTCTTATAGACTCATTAGTCTTTAAAAAAACCATAGAAACTCATAAAACCCTAAAAACATTTCAGATTGGTTTTCAAATAAACCATTGGTGGTGGACCAAAAAACATTTTACCTCCAGAAAAGCTAAAAATTTCCACCTGGCAACTCCACTAGCCCCAGTAGGCCTATTAGCTCACTATATCTCCAGATTTACTTAGGATTGTGTTAAACCAGCCTTGAGGAAGTTTAGAAGCCTAGTTATCCTATTATAGAAATCACTGTGGGAGGAAATTTTTTGAAAAACAGTCCAAAAAATCTCTTCCTCTCTAAATTTTGAAAAACTAAAATATGGCTTCACATAGGATCAACACTAGATCCCATCTAGATACTAATCCCCCTACCATAGTTGACAATCCAGAGAAGATTTTGTGGCAAACTTCTAGACCTGGAAAACCAAATACTGATAGGACCATTCCAAGAACAAGATCTGTCCCTGAAAACCTTACAGTCTTGAAAGAAACTCACTTTGACTTACCTCACACAAAGAACCTCTTTAGAAATAAGTCTCAGAGTGATTTAAAACAAGCTGATTTTGAAACCACAGATTTGTAACAGAGCTTTAGCAGAGAAGCCTCACCTTCTACTCCACTTGATTCTCAGCTTCTCCATCATTTCAGCTCCTTCCACAAAAAATCTGCTCATCATCAGTTTGCTGGCCCAAGTGTTTCTTCCACTCCTATCCACACATCCACTGTTCAAAACACTCTATTTCATCCCACTTTCCCTCTTGATAATCCACCTCTTGTAAATCCCCCATTATTTCCAATCATGGCAGCATGGTATGCTCCACTAGTGTTACCACAGCCTATGGCTCCTTTACCAAATGATTACCAGTGCAAAATTCCCCATTTCACTGCAAATGAACCTACTACTGCGCAACAACATGTAGATAAAATGAATGATGCCTTTGATTACATGGAAATAGAAAAAGAGACCATTAAGATGAGAATTTTTGCTCAAAATTTAGGAGGAGAAGTCAAGAAATGGTTTAAAAACTTAGCTCCTCACAGCATAAATGATCTCCCTTCTCTATATCAAACATTCATAAACAAATGGGAAATTAGAAAGAACCCTCTCCAAATCCTTTCAGACTATACTAACCTCAAAAGGAATACTGGGGAAAGTGTCCATGATTATTGCACTAGATTCAATAGTGTGTATAATGCACTTCCTCCAGACATGTAACCTCTACTAGGCTTAGCCTTGGCTAAATTCCCAGAAGGCTTTGACCCTGAAATGGCCTACCAGCTTAGGGAAAGAGACCCCTCAACTTTAGAAGATATGCAGAGGGGAACCATGAGTGTGGAGGCAAATCTGATTGAAAAAAGAGCTAGATTGAGAGCAGAGAAAAGAGTTACATACAAGGATGATACAATGCCATCAACCTCAGCATTAGATACTAAAATTGATAACTTTGTGAAGGTAATGGAGATGATGCTTGAAAAGATAAATCTGAATGATAGAGTGCCTCCTAGAGAAAACCAAAATAGAAATAGAAACCAAAATCTTAGAAGAGACCCTAATCAAGATAGGCAAAGAGATAATGACCAACAGATTAGGCCTCCCTTTCAACAAAACTATGTTGATCAACAAGAAGAAAGGGAAGTTGAAAGGTTGGAAGAAAATCATGTAAAATTGATAGGATATGACGGTGAGACAGATGTTTTTCTCATTGAAGAAGAACAAGGATTTTTCTCTTCAGAACAAAATGAATACAATAATGAGGATTATGAAGATTACAGATTGGGGTTTGAAAATGCTATCATGGAGGTACACAAACAATACAATCTTAGAAGCAAAGGTAGCCCAGAGAGTTCCAGTGACAAAAACACTAGTACTGCTGTCAAGAAAACCTCAGAAAATCAGCCTAAAAAAACAGCAACTAACACCAACACTTTAACCAAGAAAACTGACCAAAATAAGGACAAAAACATTCAGCAAAGTGTTGAACAAAGCTTCCCTAGTACTTCTGCTAGTGGCCCTAACAAATCTGTCCCAAATAACAGTTCAAATAAAAATCAGAAAATCATAATTGTTGAAAGAAATGTAAATGACAAAACAGATGTAAATATGTCAAAAACAATAGTTCCTTTCAGCCTTGAAGGGGAAATTGCCAAGATTAAAATCACCATACCCTTAGTTGAACTAGTAACTCGGGATGTATATAAAAAACAAGTTTTGAAAGCTTTGAATATGGGCAGTGACACTAATACTTTAAACTTGGCGGATGATAAACCAGAATTATTGTTTGGTCCTGAAGTTGAAGGGAAATACCAAGAAGGCACTGTCCCTCCCTTCTATGTAAAATTGAATATACATGAGAAAATCTTGCACAATTCCATGCCAGACTCAGGTGCTTCTCACAATCTTATGCCCAAAGCAGTAATGGAAAGCCTAGGCTTGGAAATTACTAAACCATACAAAGACCTGTATTCTTTTTATTCCAGCAGGGTTCAATGCTTAGGCTTAATTAAAGATCTGTGTGTTAACTTATCTCAAATTCCTGCTAAGAGTCTAGTAATGGACATAGTGGTAGCTGACATCTCCCCTAAGTATGGCATGCTTTTATCTAGATCATGGGGAGCCAAAATTCAAGGAAGCCTCCAAATGGACATGTCTTATGCCACCATCCCAGTGTTTAACCAAACTAGAAGACTATACAGGGAATCCCACATGAAATACATGGTGAGCAACATAGATAGACCAAACAATTCTCCTATCTACTCCATCCATTCAGATTTTGATTCCTTTATCTTATATAATGAAGATGAAATAAGTCAACAAGAAAAGGAAAACAAAGGAGAATTTAGTCTACCAGAACAATCAAATCTGCCATCAATTCAAGAAAATAACAATCAAATAACAATCCAGATTTCAGCAGCCTTGAACAGCACAAAGAAAATGAAAAAGAAATTGAAATACCTTGGAAATTAAACTTTGATGGCTCTTGTAGTAAACTAAGTGCAGGGACTGGTGTATGGATACAAAACACAAACAAAGGATTCTCCTATAAATTGGATTTTCCATGCACAAACAATATTGCTGAGTATGAAGCCCTCCTTATTGGCCTACACTTACTCAAAGATTTAAGAGCCAAAAGAATATCAGTCCAAGGGGATTCTGAGCTAATTATCAGGCAGATAAAAGGGGAGTATTCAACCAAAAACCCAAAACTTAGAGAATACAGGATCGCTGCCCTTGACCTCCTAAAAACCTTTGAAAAATATGAACTCATTTTCAACCCAAGAGCTCAAAATCATCTAGTAAATGAACTTGCCTTTGCTGCTAGTAATTGTCAAATACCAGAGACCAATGAAAAATTTGATGTAAAGGTAAAAAATAGACCTACAATACCAGATAATGAAGATTATTGGCAAGTATTTGAAGGAGACAAACACATAGATGATTTTCTGCAATCAAAGAATGACTTTGCCATGCCAACACCTGTTTTAAGCCATAAGGAAGACTGTTTTAATGAAGAACAAAACCCTAAAATAACGTTGTGTAGAAATTTGCTGAATAATGAAGATTCAAGCACTGAGATTATCCCGATCATACACAAATTCAATTTGCTGCATAACACATAATCTCTTCTACAAATTAATCATCACATGCGGAAAATAAAACACGCGGTAGAACATCAATTCACACACATAGAACGCAACATGTATGGGGAAAGCTTATAGCTGAAAACCCCCAGCTATATGTATCATATAATGGATGAGAAACATGTAACTTTACACAATACAATACTCCTCACAAGTACTCAGTACTGTCTCCAAAAGTTACACACAAACTAGCTCAGTTTTGAACAAGTCACGGGTTCAAAACTCCTCCACTGTTTGCCTGCCTCTACTGCGCAATCCAAGATGAGATAATGGATGGAATGAATTCGAATTCCCTTGGCTTTAACTGCGCAATCCTCATTGGCAATCTCCTCCAATGATTGTGAAAATCTCATGCACACTATAGTCACAACTGATAGTAGACTCCACCCTTTCTCCTACCTCTTCCACTGGTCTTCACTGAACTGTACATGCACTGCTGTTAACTGATGTGTTCTTTAGTTGAATAATGAGTTAATAATTAGTGAATTAATTAATAATTAATTCACACCACTCATCTCTAGTGTATTAGCCAGTTAAACTAAATACAACTAGTTCAACTAAGTTAAACCGAACACAACTCTATCAACTGTCTCATCAACTCCACCAAACTCTGCCACATGAGTTCTAACTGAAGTCAAACATGCAATAGCTCAACTAACCCATAGGAAATTCGAATTTCCTTCTACCAGCTGCATGTGCCACATCTGTAGCTCGAACTGAAGTGCTCCAAGAGGGTAAGATAATGTTTATAGTCCAAATATTATTAAGGGCTAATAATATTTGACTGTTCTATTTTTAGACAGGCAGTCTAAAAATAGACTTCGACCTGTATGTCTAAAAATAAATGTCCATCTATTTTTACCAACTTGACCAATCATCCAAGAATAGCATCTCGCAACTCCTAGACCATGCTCCATATGTCTAAAAATAGACATAGTCTAAAAATAGACTTTTCGACAAAAATCACATGTGTGGTCCCCACCTAGTTTAGGTGATCAATCTCCAACTAGGATCAGGAAAGATGTTTCAGGAGGCCTCCTTCATTGTTTCTTGTTGCCATTTTCAACACGTTGTCCTTTTTTGCTGATATAAACCATTTTGAACATCCATTTGGAGCATAAATAGTTGACAGTACGGACTAGAAAGACCTGGAAATTTTACATTGTAAAAATGGCACAATTCCAAGAGGTCTTATACCATTAGAATAGCTTTTTGATTTCAATGATGTAGCCAAAGAACCAAGAATGGAGCCTATAGAAACATACATAGAAGAACATAATATAGGCAGCCCAACAGAACCCAAAATGATCAAGCTGTCCAACACTCTCCCAACCCATATTAAATAGCAATACATAGACCTGTTCAAAGAATTTAAAGATGTATTTGCATGGGGATACAAAGATTTAAAATCATATGATACTAGCATCATTCAACACAAAATTCCTCTTAAATAAAATCAAAAACCTTTCAAACAACAACTCAGGAGGATAAACTCTGTTTTATTGCCCTTAGTTGAGAAAGAGATTAAGAAGATGTATGAGGCTGGGATCATAGTTCCCATCAGGTACTTAGAGTGGGTTTCAAACTTAGTATCTGTTAGGAAAAAGACTGGAGAAATTAGGCTCTGCATTGATTTCAGGAATCTAAATAGAGCCTCCCTTAAAGATAACTATCCCTTGCCAAAGATGGATCATATACTTCAAAGGGTGGTTGGGGCTAAAATAATTTCATTTTTAGATGGGTTCTCAGGCTACAATCAGGTTTTAGTACTCCCAAGTGACCAACATAAAACCGCTTTTACTACACCTTGGGGTACATTCATGTATGTAAAAATTCCATTTGGCTTAATGAATGCAGGGGCCATCTTCCAAAGGGCCATGGACATAGCCTTCTCAGAGGACATAGGTTGTTTCATAATCATTTATCTTCATGACATTATTGTTTTCTCCAAAACTGATGAAGAACACTTGATTCATTTGAGAATTTTTTTTGAGAAATGTAGGAGAGATGGCTTATCTTTGAATCCCAAAAAGACACTCTTTGGTCTCCAAGAAAGAAAAATTCTTGGCCACACTATTTCTGAAGAGGGAATCAAATTAGACCCTAAACAGATTGATGGCATATTGAAGATCAACCATCCTAGAAACCTTAAGGAATTATAATCTTTCATTGGGAAGATAAATTTTTTAAGGAGATTCATCCCCAACCTTGTTGAGCTATTGAGAAATATTACAAACATGCTAAAGAAAGAGGTAGGTGTTAGATGGACCATACAGGCTAAACAGTCATTTGAACTAGTAAAACAAGCTTTAACTCAAACACCAGTTCTTATTAGTCCTGATTTCACCAAATATTTTTATATCTTTTCTTTTGCATCCGAACACACAATAGCTGCAGTATTACTGCAAAAGAATGACACGGGGCATGAAAAACCTATATCCTTTTTTAGTAGGGCTTTGAGAGATGCTCCACTCAAGTATAACATCATGGAGAAACAAGCCTTAGCCTTAGTAAAAGCATTGAAAGACTTTAGAGTCTACATTTTGCATTCTCACATCATTGCTTTTGTCCCACATACTGTTGTCAAAGATATTCTAAGTCAAAACCTTGATGGTAAAAGGGGAAAATAGATTGCTATTATTCTAGAATATGATTTAGAAATCAGGCCTACCAAACTAATCAAAGGGCAGGGATTAGCAAAACTCATGGCTGAATCAAACTTCCAAGCACTAGATATGAATATGGTTGATGCCTTGGAAGAAATAGAGGAATGCACAGCTCCATTCATTGAAGAAATATTTGTGAATTCACCTTGGTATGCTGATATCATATATGTGCTACTTTACCTGAATGCCCCTCCTTATTTTTCCAAAACTAAAGCTAGATTTTTGAAACAGAAAGCTTTAAATTATTGCATATTAGATGGGGTTTTATATTGGAAAAATGTTGTTGGAATATTGCTTAAGTGTCTGCTTGAGGTTGATGCAGAAAAAATCATGCATGAGCTGCATGAAGGAGAATGTGGTGGACATCTGTACTGGAAGACCACAACAAATAAAATCCTCAGATCTGGTTACTATTGGCCCACCCTTTTCCCAGATACTTAGAAACTTGTCATGTCTTGCCATAAGTGTCAAATTTTTGATGGAAAAAGAAAACTCCTACCCTTACCCTTACATCCCATCAGTGTTGAGGCTCCCTTTCAACAATGGGGCTTGGACTTCATTGGGGAAATTCACCCATCATCATCAGCCCAACATAAGTGGATCCTCACTGCCACTGATTATTTTACCAAGTGGATAGAAGCTATACCCTCTAGGAATGCTACTGACTTTGTCATTATCAAGTTCCTTGAAACCAACATACTATCCAGATTTGGTTGTCCAAGAAAAATTATCACAGACAATGTTGCTGCCTTCAAATCTAAGAAAATGGTTGACTTTTGCTATAAATATCATATCACATTGGGTCATTCCATTGCCTACTATCCCCAAGGAAATGGATTAGCTGATGTTAGGTCCCTTATTATTGTTAGTGTAAACCCCTTATTGTTATTATTGTACCCTTGTAACCCCCATTTTGTTATTATTGTGCCCTTAAATTATTATTGTTAGGTCGGCTAGGATTACATTGTGGCCCACTAGGATTACATTATGGCCCCATAGACTCCTATATATAGAAAGGAGGTTTTGTAAATTGTATCATCCAAGAATTGTTCATTTATGTAATGTATTGGAGGTTGCCCCCTCGAAGTGGCTTGTTTCTAAGGCGTTCATATCTCTTTTCTTCTATTTTTGGAGCTGGTTACACAACATTTGGTATCAGAGCTTTGGGATTCTAGGGTTTCGCTGCTCCAAACAGGTCATCGTGGCATTTTCGCTATAACTTTTTTTCTACGAATCTTCAGAAGCTGAAATTTCTAGGGTGCGAAGCTGAAATCTTGAGGAAGGTTGTCTAAAAATTTCAGATCTTGGTTCGCAATATTTGAGGAGATATCATCTGTGGAAGTTAGGTATTTTTTCAGGCTCATAAACAGGTCATCGTGGCATTTGCGCTATAAAAAATTTTTTACGAAGGGTCAGAATCTGAAATTCATATGGTGCGAAGCTGCAATCCTGAGAAAATTCGTCAAAAAATTTCAGAACTTGGTTCGAAATATTTTTGGAGATATGATCTGTGGAAGGTAGTGTTTTTTCAGGCTCCTGAATTTCATCTCAAAGAGGTGATCGTGGAAAAAGTTCAATAACTCTCTCTCTGAAGATTGGATTGGAGTGTCGTCAAAAGTGGTCACAAGTACACAGCCTGTAGTTTCTTCGCTATCAATTTCAGAGACAAAGGACAAAACAGTGACACGTGGCAAGTCGTGCAAGTTCGCTCTACTAAACCAGTCCAGAATTAGGTCATTGTGGGAGATTGGACACAACTTTGTCTTGGAGAATCCAAATCAGGTCAGACCTGTGGCATTTGAAAGAAGCTTCAGAGATCTACTACAGAGCTGAATTTCAGATATCGAAAATTTTCAAATACAGAGATAATTCAATTTCAATATCGAGCTCCTAAAAGCTAGTAAAAGGTGTGTATTTTTTTTCCCAAATTGCATAAGTCTTGTTTGAAGAATCAAGTTGAATTGATTGCAAGGGCCTATTGTAGAATAGATATCAATATTGGAGTCTGAAATGGCCCCTAAAAAGAATTCAACACCCATTAAGCCTTCAGAAGGCTCTACTATTACTCATGAAGATGAAGAATGGCAACATGACATGTCAAAATTACAAGAGCAAATGCAACAAATTTCGCTCTCGCAAAGAACAACAAAAAATGAAATGGAATTTTTGAAGAAAGGCGTGGAAACTAAGATGAATGGTTTGGAAGCTAAGATGGATGGCATGGAAGTCGGCATGGAAGCTAAGATGGATGACATGAAGAATGATCTAAAAGCATACATGGAAGGCTTGATGACAAGCTTAAAACCGGAAATGATTCCTAATGGCGGAAATATAGGAGAAGAACCTCCTGATGAGAACAAAATAAATGTTAATCATGATTCCATAAACTCGAATGTTGGCGGAAAGAACCACCATATTCCAAAAATGGATATGAGGAAGTTTGATGGAAAAGATCCTGTAACATGGATACTACAGATGGAGCAATATTTTGATCTCCATAACGTGCAAAACACGCAAAAGGTACGCATTGCAACTTTACATTTAGAACAAAATACATTTGTATGGTATCAATGGCTTTGCTCTCGTTAAAAAATTGTCACTTGGTCAATTTTTACGGAGGAAATGATAGCACATTATGAGGATACAAAGAGAAACACCTTCTTTACCCAATTGATAAATCTCAAACAAAAGGGTTTAGTGGGGCAGCACATTGAGGATTTCCAAAAATTGAATATAAGGGTAACTGATCTTACAGAGGAACACAGGATTGATCTCTTCCTAGGCACTTTAAAGGATAACATCCAACATGAAGTTCGTGTTTTGGAACCTGATTCATTGGAGAAGGCATTCGGGTTGGCAAGAAAAGTTGAATGTAAAATTATGGCAACAAGGAAGCCTACCACTCAATTCTATAAAGAAGGAAGTGTTGCTACGCCTAGATTTCCACAACCTACAAGGTTGACACCACAACAATTGGAAGAAAAAAGAGAAAAAGGGCTTTGCTACGATTGTGATAGAAAATACACTAAAGGTCATAAGTGTGCTGAGAAGAAATTATTTTACATAGATTGTGAAGAGGAAGAAGAAAATGAACAAGAAGAGGATATACACCAGGAACCAGCCCTAGAAGAGGAAGAAATGAATGCGACCATATCGTGTAATGCACTGGCAGGAATTACCACTCCTCAAACTCTCAAGATAAAAGGACAAATCAAGAAGAAAAAGGTAATAGTGTTGATTGATTCGGGTAGCACCCATAATTTTATTCATTGTAAGGTAGCCAAGGAATTAAATTGTTTCCTATACCCAGCACCAGAATGTCAAGTGATGGTTGCAAATGGAGGAACTATAAATTGCTCTGGAAAATGGCATAATATCAAGCTAACCATGGGGGAATATGTGTTGACTAGTCCAATGCTTTCCATTCCTATGGGAGGTGCTGATGTTGTACTAGGAGTACAATGGTTACAATCTTTGGGGACGGTAGCTTTTAATTTTCAAGAACTTTTCTTGAAATTTTTTTCAGAAGGAAAGGAAGTTGAATTACGGGGTATTGCGGGGAAACCGGGAAGGATAATAAGCTCTAATGTCATGACAAAGCTTCTAAAGAAAGAACAGCGAGGCGTAATTGCACAATTATGCTCACTAGAAGTTCCAACATCAAAATCATCTATTTCTGCAGATCTCCAACAAGTCTTGGACAATCATTCCAAGGTGTTTGAAACTCCCAAAGGACTCACACCTATTCGTGATCATGATCATGCTATTCATTTGATTCCAGGAAGTGTTCCTCCAAACATCAGGCCTTATAGATATCCTTACTTCCAAAAAAGCGAAATTGAACGTATGATTGCAGAAATGTTAGAGGCGGGTATAATTCAACCCAGTCAAAGTTCTTTCTCTGCTCCTGTAGTATTGGTACACACGAAGGATGGATCATGGCGAATGTGTCCGGATTATAGGGAGCTCAATAAGCTCACCATTAAAGACAAATTTCCCATTCCTGTGATTGATGAATTATTGGATGAATTACATGGAGCAATTTATTTTACCAGGTTGGATCTTCGTTCAGGATATCATCAAATTAGAATGAAGACTGAAGATATTCCAAAAACAGCATTTTGAAATCATGAGGATCATTGTGAATTTTTGGTCATGCCTTTTGGCCTTACCAATGCACCTTCTACATTTCAAGGGTTGATAAATTCCATTTTCAAACCCTTCCTTAAAAAATTTGTGCTAGTATTTTTTGATGATATACTAATCTACAGCAGGTCTTGGAAGGATCATGTTGAACATGTTGACAGGGTGCTCAAACTATTGCAGGAGAAACAATTATGTGCAAAAAAGTCCAAATGTTTCTTTGGAGTACAAGAGGTGGAATATCTGGGTCATATTGTATCTCACGAGGGTGTTAAAGTGGACCCTAACAAAATTAAAGCCATTAAGGAATGAAAAGTTCCCACAACCATAAAGCAGTTGCGAGGATTTCTCGGGTTAACAGGGTATTATCGCAAGTTTGTTAAGAATTATGGGAGAATAGCAGCACCTCTAACAACATTATTGAAAAAAGATGCATTTTCATGGACTCCTGAAGCAACTAAGGCCTTTGAACGTCTTAAAGAGGCAATGTGCCTAGCACCGGTCTTAGCTACACCAGACTTCACAAAAACCTTTGTTGTGGAATGTGATGCCTCAGGAAATGGAATTGGTGCAGTTTTAATGCAGGAAGGAAGACCCATTGCTTTTGAAAGTCGTCCAATCAAAGGAAAGTATTTACAGAAACCTATTTATGAGAAGGAAATGTTAGCAATACTACATGCACTAAGAAATGGCGAACTTACCTAATGGGAAGACACTTCAAGGTAAAAACTGATCATGATAGTCTTAAACACTTTTTGGAACAAAGACTATCGTCAGAAGAACAGCAAAAGTGGGTCACAAAGATGTTGGGTTATGACTTTGAAATAATCTACAAAAAAGGAAAGTTGAATGTTGTTGCAGATGCACTCTCAAGAAAGAATGAAGAGGTGGAAGCATTGCTTTGTGCCATTTCTGTTATCCAACCAGATTGGATAACTGAAGCAAGAGATGAATGGAAGAAGGAAAAAGATGTATGGACACTCATTCAAAAGTTGCAGCAAGATCCTAGTACATCTGATACATTTAGTTGGAAAAATGATTCCTTATGGTACAAAGATCGCTTATGTCTTTGTAAGAATTCCCAACTAAAACAAAAGATTCTTCTGGAATTGCACACTTCTCCTTTAGGAGGACACTCAGGATTTTTAAAAACTTACCACAGAGTGAAGAAAGAATTTTTTTGGGATGGCCTTAAATCTGATATTCAAAAGTTTGTGGCGGAATGTTTGGTTTGCCAGCAGAATAAAGTGGAAACAATTAAGACCCAGGGACTTCTACAACCTTTATCCATTCCAAGTCAACGTTGGGAGGAGATTTCAATGGATTTTATCACAGGTTTACCTAAGTCTGAAGGAAAAAGTGTCATCATGGTGGTAGTTGATAGACTTACCAAGTATGCACACTTTTGTGCATTATCTCATCCATTTAAAGCAAATACAATTGCTACTACATTTATGGATAGAATTCAAAAGCTACATGGAAGCCCAAGGGTTATTGTGAGCGACAGAGATCCCATTTTTACTGGAAATTTTTGGATGGAGTTATTTTCTTGTTTGAGTACTCAATTAGCTCATAGCTCATCTTATCATCCTCAATCTGATGGTCAAACTGAGATAGTAAATAAATGTTTGGAAGGATATCTTCGTTGTTTTGTATCTGATAAACAAACACAATAGGTCAAGTGGTTACCTCTTGCTGAATGGTGGTATAACACTTCCTTCCATACTGCAGCAAAAATGACCCCATTTATGGCACTTTATGGATATCATCCACCATCCATCACATCATCTTTAAGGAAAATTCGAAGGTTCAAGCAGTGGAAGATCACATCGAGCATCAGCAAGAAGTTCTCCAACTCTTAAAGGATAACCTGAATCTGGCACAAAATCGAATGAAACAACAGGCAGATCAACATCGTAGCGAGAGAAGTTTTGATGTAGGAGATTGGGTATTTTTACGGCTACAACCATACAAACAAATGTCCCTCAAGCAAGCAATGAAGGATAATAAATTATCGCCAAAGTACTATGGTCCTTACAAGGTGTTGCAAAAGATTGGTACTATGGCATACAAATTGGAGCTTCCTGCTTCTTCGCGAGTACATCCAGTTTTCCATGTTTCATGCTTAAAGAAGGTTATAGGTGAAAATATTCCAGTTCAAACAATATTGCCAGAACTTGATGAGGAAGGAAAAATCATATTGGAACCGGAAGCGGTCACGGAAACAAGAACTCAACAACTACGGAATCGATCAATTTCAGAGTATCTCATCAAGTGGAAGAACTTACCCACTGAAGATTCTACATGGGAGGATGAGAATTTTATACAGAAACACCCAGAGCTACTCAAGCGTTGAGGACAACACTTTTTTGAAGGAGAGGGGCATGTTGGGTCCCTATATCACTAGTATAGTCCCTTATTATTGTTAGTGTAACCCCCTTATTGTTATTATTGTACCCTTGTAACCCCCATTTTGTTATTATTGTGCCCTTAAATTATTATTGTTAGGTCGGCTAGGATTACTTTGTGGCCCACTAGGATTACATTATGGCCCCATGGACTCCTATATATAGAAAGGAGGTTTTGTGAATTGTATCATCCAAGAATTGTTCATTTATGTAATGTATTGGAGGTTGCCCCCTCGAAGTGGCTTATTTCTAAGGCGTTTATATCTCTTTTCTTCTATTTTTGGAGCTGGTTACACAACAGCTGAATCCTCCAACAAAAGTCTTGTCAATATTATCAAAAAACTGTTGGAGCAGAATCATAAATCATGGCATTGTAAGCTTGTTCATGCTTTGTGGGTTGATAGACTAACCACCAAAAAGTAAATTAATACGTCCCCCTATCAGTTGGTTTATGGCATGGATGTAGTCTTCCCAACCTCACTAGGAGTTACAGTCATGAAGCTCCTCCAAAAAGTACAATCTGAGGAAAATGATATGCAAAGAAGGATAAATGAAACCATTCACTTGCAGCAAACTAGAGAGGAAGTGTACAGCAGAACACAAATAGTCCAAGAAACTATCAAGAAATTATTTGACAAAAGGACTAAAGAAAATGATTTCCAAATTCGAAATGTTGTCCTAAAATGGGATTCCAGAAGGGAAGAGAAAGGAAGAGAATCTGTGGAAAGGACCCTACATTATTCATTCTATCAGCGGTCATAATGCATTTTTTCTGCAAGAGCTGAATGGAGAAGATTTGTTAGGGGGTCCTGTCAATGGCAGGATGCTCAACCACTATTTCTGCCAAGAGTCCTAAATTTCAGAGCTTTGTATTCCACTGTATATAACATTGTTTTTTAAATTTGAAAAAAGAGAAAAACACAAAAACAACAGAAAAAGAAAAGAGGACAGATTCAAAAAAGCGTATAGCCCCATACCCAAAAGAGAATCTTTTGAAAGTGAGCAAATCTAAATGCCACTACTGATTTGAAAATGACATATTATTCAGTCATCTAGCCTAATCATGCTTGAACATTCTTTAAATTTATGTTGATAAGTTAGTAGAAGCACAGATTTATAAAGATTTTTTCAGACTTGGCTTGTCAGTAGAATAGATTAGGATAGAAAGGAAATGGTTCTAACAAGCTCAAAATCTAAACTAAGAAAAGGAAAAATATAGCTCTAAATAGATCAAAATCAGAGCTGGAAAAATACTTGAAGGATATTCATAAATTTCAGATTTTAAAGCCTTCATCATTTTGTTTTATTCTTCTGCAAATAAAGTCTATGTGCAGCTTGTACATACAACCATAGACACCCTAGCGAATCAGACAGTCTAATCCTGATTTGACTATGTTTAAATTTCCTGTTTTAGAAATAGAAATAAAATTTGTCAAACAACTTAATCTTGACAGATAGTAGCTAGGTAGAAAATAAAGAGTTCAACAGTTTAATCTGGACTCTTGGAAGAAAGAAGGATATGATTAGGTAGTTTATTTATGTTTTCAAAAATAACATGTCAAAAGAATTTGCTAGTTCAAATACACTCAAAGGAAGAAGAAAAAATGTTAGGACAAGTAGGATTGGGTAGGTAGAGATACTGTTTGAAGAAATTACATGTTGCAGATTGATAAAAGTTGTCCTTTTCAGAGAAAGATCAGCAAGAAAAGAAGAAATCTGCCCAATGGGTGAAGCATTGGTCTACTGAAACTCAAATATTCCTGAGGTTCTGGACACCTAAAAGGACAGTCGTCCTCCCCAAATGGAGCCACTATTAGTCATCCATAATTTTGACTTTATCCAAAGATGACTCAATGTAACAAACCTAGATTCCTAGAACAAAATTGTAAGAACATGATAAGTTCTAGAATTCTCACTGCCTTCATCATTTCAAGTCCTTTAGTCCACTGAAATCCTCATCTATTTTCCTAAAAATATTATCTTGTTGTTCCCTAAAAGTGTTGTTCCTATTCCTTATTCAGAATCCTTGAGAAACACTACTGAACAAAAAGAGACTGTATGTAGGCCATTTTTTCCATCATTTACTAAGACTATTTCACTATTTTTTGCCCATTTTCGTCCTTAATTTTCCTCTAAACTCCTTCAAAATCACTTTTAAACTCATAAACAATCCTTTTTATGGTTTAAAATTCCCCATTTTACCTATCATAATTCTTAAATTTGGCCTAAAAACCCCATTTTTGCCTAAAAAGCATGTCTTTTCAGAAATAAGGCTTTAAGCCCCTGAGGGCTTAAAACCTTTGGCCCCTTCCCATCATAAGGACGAGCGCTATAACCAAGCGCTTAATAAACCTGCCTTCTATTTACAAAATTTCCCCCTGACGCGATAAGCACTTTTCTCCTTAGCCCCTGGTCGCTTCTTCTCCACCGGACCACTGCCTGCGCTTTTCCTTAAGCCCCCCTCCCCTTTTCTTTCTCCCTGCCTTACTACCCCACAGAGCAATCTCCACCTTCAAAAATTGACCATCCGACGACTTTTCCACTCCCAACCATTCCATTCCCTGACAAAAATGTTGACGTCACCCCTTGGGTCCCACTTTCCACCCAAGCCTTCATGCTCAACCTCCCTTTGCCACATGTCTGCCAGGTCCCACACCTCCAAACCTGCGCCCGGTCTCGCGTTATTTCCGCATCGTTGATCTCACCGATGGAGATCTGACGGTCTAAATCGCAAATCGCGTTCGATCCGCCGCCGAGGTTTAACACCTAAAAATCACGCGAAAAAAGCGGTTTTGTGAGGGGCACGTGGTGAGCAATGAATGGAATCACGTTCCCCCGGGGAAAAACCGCCAACCGCTCATGAGCAACGAGAAAACCATTCGTGGTTTCGCGAAAACCACTTTCCATTTTCGCGCCTATTTTTCAAAATTCAACTCGATTTTTTGCAGTTTTTTTCCTCACTGCCATATGATTTCCTCCTCTGCCTAAATCTCTGCTTCCGCTCAGCTCCTCCGCCCCCACACAGCCTCTGTAAGCAGCGAAACCACTATTGCAGGGTTTTTATTAATGTTTTATTGATTCGTTTGTTTTGTAGGGTTCAATGACATTTTTTAGAGGCCAAAAGCCTTTTATGGTTCAAAAAGAAGTAGGGCCGAGGGTCACTACCTCTGAAGCCCAAAATAACTATACAATCACCAAAAAATGAGCGTTCAGGGGTTAATTCTATGGTTTGAAAAGGTGTTGGTTATGCAAATAAGACCCTCGACACACCAAAGACACCTGCACAACAAAAGCAAAGAAATAACCATGAAGATGAAGTTAAAAAGGCTAAAGAATCAGAGGTTAAAGGCTCAAAGCACAATCAAAGCCTTAAAACAGAAGATTAAAGCCCAAGCAGGATTCTGAAGTTTAAAAACAAATAAACAAAGGGTTTAAAGAAATCAGATAAAGTGTTAAAGACAGTGAAAGGTAGTTTTAATGATAAAATAAAGGAAAGATAGGCTTAAAGACAACCTCGAATGCATCAAAGGAACAATTATTCACCTAATAACTCAAAAATATACCTTTTACTTATTTTATGTCTTAAAGGGAAAATTGGTAGTTATTACACAAGAGAAGATATTATAAACTGTGAGACAGTTATTGTAAAGGGCAGAAAGGAGCATCAAAGTCAATCTTTTCAGCTGTTCTCATCCTCAGGAAATAAAGACAAATTTAATACACAGAGGAGTAGTTATGAAACAATCCTACCTTATGCCTTGCATGGTTTTTAAGGATAGGAGTGCATTTACTGAGTCATTTATGACATTTTGAACCCTAGATGTTTCCACCTCCTCATTTGTAGCATAAATAATGCATTCGAAATCATTGTATGGGGGCATTTGATAACTCTTTGAAGTAATATATAGCTCTACTGAGATTGAAAAGAAATTGATGTACTGGAACCTGTGGATGTTTTAACCTGTTTGTGGATGAAGAAAGCTCTGCCATTGGATCCTTGAGCTTGGTTGTTGGTGAAGTATTCTAAATTGTCAATGTTTTCTCTTGTTTTCCATCTTGTTTTCATCACTGCTTACTTACAGTAGAGTAAAAGTTTTAGGCTAAGAAATGTCTCCTAGAAGAACCTTAGACCTATTTACTCTTCACTGTCTTTATGTTTTCATCTGCTGGATGTTTGATTGAGTAAGTTCAACTGCCTTTCAACCTTCAATCTTGTTTATTTTAGAAGTAATTCAATATTGTTGCCCTCAATATGATTCATGGTTTTCCCTTCTTCTTGTTGACACTTTAAACACTATTTCTGAAGTCCCCTTTCAAAGTACCATTATCCAAAGTTTAAAAAAGAGGTATGTTTTGATCATACCCTTTGTACTTGCTCAAATAATTGTTTTGAAAGTCTTTATAATTGCAGTCCTGGATGTTTAGGAGTTCCCTCTTCTATGAATGCAGTTATATTTTTATCTTAAATGTTTTCTTATCCTTGAAAGTGAAATCTTTGATGAAATAGAGCGTTCCTCGACTCTTAGATTTCATTTTGAAAGTTTGTCTTGAGATTATTATTTGCTGAAGTGTAAATTCTAGAATTCATGGTTAGCCCTGTCTATTAATTACTTCTTCATGTTCAGATAATGTTTTAAGTCCCTTTGTTGAGAAGTACATATAATTAAGGATCCTTAATTGCCCTTAGTTCTGCTTTTCATTCTAAAACCCTTATTGTTCATTTCATTTCACCTGAAAGACTTTGTTAATCCAACAACCAAGTTAGATTTGCCCATTGACACCCCTGATTCATCTACAAACTTGTTACCATTTCCATTTGACTCCATTGCCCAATGACTTAGAGATTTCCCTTTCCTATCTATGCTGCCTAGATCATCATGTCCCATCAAACAATCAAACAAACTCAAGCTTAATAACTAGCCTAAAATCAACCTTTATAAGCAACCAAGCTATATCCATACAAAAACATATTGAGAGATCCCTCTCTGAGACTAGGAGGGCTAGATCCTAGAGCTCTAAAGACTGGTTTTGTGTTGCCTTGTCATTTAGTATGCCAATCTGCTAAATCACAGGACCCCAACAATTTGTAGCACCAAGATCCTTCATGTCGATTTTTGACGACAAGTTTTCACTTCCTAGATGATTTCCTTGCCATTTCCTATTAGCAGCATATTATCAACATACAACACCAAATAAATAGGATGATCACCAACCAATTTGAAATACAAATAGTGATCACTTTGCTCCTTATGAGTCCGAGTCCTAATATATTAGTATCAAATTTTTGATACAACATCCTTGGTGATTTTTTTTGTTTTTGTTTGGTAACTTAGACTATTTCTATTAGATAAGCATATGGTACAAGATGGATTACAATCACGAGAGGCTAGATAGCATGGAACCAAAAATGAAGAACAATCAACCTCAGTCTCGTTAATTAGCCAAGAGAGAAGCAAGGGATACAAGAAGAAAAGCAAGGGAACGAAAAGACAAACACAAGAGTCTACCTAGTGTGGGTTGAATCCTCGGTACATCATTTATTTCCTTTCTTTTTTGAAACTCTGACCCAACCATCTTGGGACTGTTGGGCTAGTACCACTTGGAGCTTGTTGGTGTCTGAAGGAGTGGGCTCCTTATCTGAATATGAGGAGGAGGTTTCATGAAATCGTTTATGAGCACTCGAGAGATCGGTGGGCCCTCCAGGGTCTGTCGAGGTCATGTCCTTCTCCTGCTTTTCAACCTTCGTTTCTGCTTCGATCTCTTCCTCATCCAAGCAGTAGGAGCCGATGTCATCCATGGGATGCGGTACACATGGTTTCTAGCTTTTGGAGTTTGATTTGCAGTTGCTCCTCTTCTTATGGGCAAGGAACGAGGAGCACGAGTTCTAAAGTTGTCATGTTTGATGGCAGTGACGACATCAAAAGGCGGTGTTCTCACAGTCCAGGGTTTGTGTCTAGTGGAAGTCTCCCACTTTGAGACTGATTTGATCTGGCAGGCCTTTGCTGATGTCTATTTCAGCGCATATTCTACCATAGGTGTATATGCCTGATTCCCCCCTGGAGGTATCCGTTTCCAGAAAGCATCCTAGGGTGTTTATGATTCATTGAAAGACAAAGAAGTGCCATAGAGGAGCCGGTAAATTTGGAATCTTGACCCAAATAGGGAGCTTGGTAATGACGGTTGTGGAGGTGTTGAAGTCTGGGAACCACGGTGTGAGGAATAGCCAAGCTTTTCCCCAAAACCAAGGTCCTCCTATTAAGGCTTTTTTATAGTCCTCATCGAAAGAGAATAAAACTATGAAAAAAACCTTTGAGCAGAAGAAAATCTTGTTATTATTGGTCCAAGCAGAGTGAACCAATTGATAGAGATCTGCTGAGTGTGGCCATAATCCGTTGAAGCGACAAATAATGGTTTTTTCTGCATATAATTGAAACTAGTCATCCAGTACCGGGTGGGAGAGTTCCATCCTTGGTATGTCCTCCATTTTATCCACTAAAAATAGCCTGGGAGCCTCAGGAGGATGGGCAGCTTTCTTGGGCTACTGTGCATGGACATCATCCTTGTAAGAGAAATCTTGAGCAGAGGATGGTTGCCCGAAATCCCCGCCTCGCAATCGAAGGGATAAAACGAGAGTAGCATTTTTCTCAATATTATAGAAAGAAAGTGGAAGAGTGTTCTCGAGTTGTTTACCTTTGTAGATGAGTCGCTATAGGGCAGAAGGGATCCTCAACTTGAGTTCGAGGGCTTGCGCTAGACTCTGCACCAGATTCGCAGATCGAACCCAACAGAGCAAGATTTTTCCGTTGAGAAGTAATATATGAATCTGGAAAGAGGGGGTCAAGTATCCCTTTTCGGGAGTTGCGTGGTGGAGCGAGGGTTTGATGTGGGGAGGAGAATGGCTGTAGATGGTAGTATTTTCCTGGTTATCCATGAGGCCATGCTGGAGCTTGATGTCGACTAAGTGATGAGATTGGCATGCATGATCTCTTTCAGTTTTTTTAACTCCTCTCTTGCTGGTGAATGCGTTAGAGTGAAACCAAATCTGGTCAACTAGCGATGGATCCTTTGATCTTCCGGCTTGCAGATCCCAGAGGCAGAGCATCTGTAGGGAGGTAGCTGTTGAAGAGTCTGCATTTTTTCTATTGCAGGCTACAACTAACGTGGACTCGGCTCTCATGCATTGGCTCGAAGCCCCGATTATGTAGTCAGGGTGGCCTGCGTGTGATACAATCGTTGTGGCTGCGAGCTCATTGACGGCGTCGGCAACTGCACAGATGCACAAAAGTGCCAGATCAGACTCACGTGGATGGGTCGGACCCCCATTGCTGTAGTTGAGGGGAGTTGCGTTTGTACCAGGCACTACAACGGTGAACACATCGAAGACGACGACGTCTGAGCTTAGAGGAACCCTAGTATTATCCATATCGCTCCTCGATCTTAAACAACATTTTTGGTGATTAATTTAACCCATAGAAGGAGTTTTTTAACTTACATACCAATTCTTTCATTCATTTCACAACAAAGCCTTATGGTTACTTCATTTAGATTAATTCTTCCATATCCCCATGTAGGAATGTTGTTTTCACGTCTCTTGGTGAATTTAATTATGTCTTAAATTCGATTACATTAAATTATCAATCCGAGTAAGTAAACTTGTGAATTATATGGAACTATATATGCTAGGAGTTTAGCTTTGAATTCTAATGGAAATAAATTGCAATGAAAGAAAGTTCTACTTAATGAAAGCGAATATAATGACATGAAATGAAATATTAATCTAGAAAAGTATACATGTCTAATCTATGAAAGCATGACATTTTTACTCTAAGAATCATATAATTCTAGATTGTGAAAGAAAAAAACTTATTCTAGGAAAGAATAAACATTTAAATTATGGAGGTATGAAATTTACTTATAGGAAAGAGTGGAAATATTATAAGGAAAGTCATTTTTATGAAAGAAAGGAAATCTAGTTATGAAAGCATTGAAAACTATTTTATGAAAGAAAATATTATTAGTTTATGAAAGGAAACAACTCTAATCTATGAAAACGTGAATTTTAATTTAATAAAGAGTATAAAATTAATCCATGAAAGCGTGTCAAAATATTGATCTGTGAAAGTATTGAAATCCGAAAGCATTGAAAAATTATTCTAATATACAAAAAACATTGAAACATGTCATTTGAAAAGGCAATGAACGCAAAATTAGGAATATTGTGAAAATTCTATTATGTAAGTATGAATGTGAAGAAAAAACAAATGCGAATGCACAAATGTGAAACCTATTATTTTGGATGCATGAATGAGAATGCTTTAGAATATAAGTATTTTTGTATTTTTTCTATTTCCCAATGGCTGAGTGTAATCTGGAAAAGAATAAAGTGACAATAAGAAACCTGAAAACAAAGTATCTAAGTAAATAAATCAAATCCTAAGTGTTCACTATAATGTAAATTATTTCTTAATTAAAAATATTATAGAATTGTTAGAGAAGTGTGATGACTTCAGAAACTAGATTGATTTGGGTTCAAAACAAGTGATCTCTTTCTTAATTTGATGGACAATTCAAATGATTTTTTCTATTATTATATTTGTTAGCCACAACACGAAATCTGAAAAGCTCCATTTGAAACATCCACAAATATCTCCAAAATCGTGCATTGTTTTGAAGAAATTCTTGCAAGTCACCTAAATGGGCGCATTTTACACAAGACCTATGTTTTAGTGTTTAACGATCTATCTTAGTTTTCCCATAAATTGTGGCAGAAGTTGACTACTCGAAAATTGTTGCTAATCTAGGTTAACATCTTTGATCAAGTGCTAAAGGCTCACAGTTGCAACACTAAGCAAAGTGTTATTGTTGATCTGGAAAAAAACTAATTTAAAACATAACAAAACTAATATAAAATACATATATGATGAAACTACATGAATTATAAAATTATATCTTACAACAAAATAAGAATTCAAAACTATAAACTAAATAACACAAGAACTTATCAAATATGTTTTATTCCATCATAGTTTTGAATTATGCTCTAAGAGTTCCTCTCTTTGAATGGAGAAGGCACTCCTATTTATACAAAAGCTAAGATAACTAATTAATAAATGTAGATCCACAAATGTTTCATGTGGTTACAACTATGTGTTAATATCTAGCAAATAATATCTCGACATATCCTCTCACAAATCTCCAAAATATTTGATAATAAATCTTATCAAAACTTTCATGATTCTTTTCCATTAAATGTTCTTGAATGATTTTCTCAAATCTTCCTCAAATATTTAAGGTTAAAGATAAAATTCTAATTTGAGGCTAAGTGGCCAAATATTACTTTGTTAGAGTCTTCAAATATGCCTACAAACATCACAAAACTCATGCAACTTTTAGATAAGTGAAAACATGTTATTTTTCTAATATTTAATCATGAATTCAATCAAAACACTAAAACAATGTTTTGGAAAATAATAAGTCTAAACCCATATATAATCATAAAATGGTTTTAATGTAAGGTTATAACATAGTGAAATATGGTTAAAAGTGAATGAAAAGAGGATGAAAAATATGACATTTTGGAGACCCAACAATGTTGATCCATTACGCTTCAAAATAAAAAGCAACAATAGATAAAATAAATCTAATAGAATTTAACTTGGCAACAAGAAAAAATATCACCAAAGTCAATTCCATTTACTCGAGAATAACCTTTTGATGCTAATTGAATTTGTATTTCTCCACTCTGCCTTTTGTGTTTGAATTTTTATTAAACACCCATTTGTTGCCAATGGGATTTCTTCTGACCGATAACTTCACTAGATCCAAACCCTCATTCTTGTCCAAGGTTTCCATTTCTTCAACCATGTCTTTTCTCTAGAGTTTTCCATCCTTTAAATCCACTGCCTCCCTAACAGTTCTAAGATCATCATTAGTAATAAACAAATAAAAATTTGAATAAAAATCAGGTGGAGTATATGTTTTTGGTTGTGTTCTTTCCCGAACCATTGTCCTCAATACCAAAGCACATGGTTCTTTTTCTTCTTATTCTTGTTCTTCAATAAAGGTTGATTAATCATCCTACAATTCAAATTCTATCTTTCCTGGTTTTTTCCCTTGGTAGGAATTCCTCTTTGACCACATCATTGATTTCTTTGAATACTACATCTCTACTATATACAACCTTATTATTTTAGTGGTTGCAACGCTTATAAACTTTCATACTATCTTTATATCCAAAAAACATACCAAAAAACATAAACTTTTTAGCTTTCTTGTCTAGCTAACTTCTGTTCTCCTTTAGGGCATGTACATAATTATCACAGCGAAATAGCCTAAGAAGTTTAAGAGATGGTTTCTTACTAATCCATAACTCATGTGGATTCTTATCATCTAATGTTGATGATGGTGATCTATTTACCAAATAACATGCAACATCCATTGTCTCTTCCCAGTATTCTTATCCTAACTAGACACCATTGAGAATGCTCCTTGCTTTCTCCGTCAACGTTCTATTTATCCTTTTTGAAACTCCATTCTACTAAGGTGTGTATGCAGTAATATTCTACCTTGCTATACCACTATTTTTACATATTTCTTCGAATTCATGCCCACATAATTCTCCACCATTATTTGTCCTCAACACCTTAATTTTCTTCTTTGTTTAATTATTCACAAGAGGCTTAAACTTTTTAAATTTGTCAAAGACTTCAAATTTCTTCCCGAGGAAATAAATCCATGTATTCCTTAAGAGGTCATCTATAAATGAGACATAGTACACAAATTTACCCAATTATGGGATCGACACAGGTCCAAACACATTACTGTGCACCAAATATAATATTCTCGATGACCTTATAGAACTAGAGGATAATCTTGCGTGATTTTCCTTCCCATATAAGAAATGTTCACAAAAATAAAAATCCAAGGAGAAATTAGACATATATTCTACCATACCATTACCATGTATTATTGAAGGCCCTTTTGTCCAATATGCCTTGGTAATTGATGCCACAACATAATATTTTCTCCAAATATTGTATGGTTTTTCATTCTTCTACTTTGTTCTCAAGAACAACGAAATTGTTGCATCCAACACTAACAATTCTTTCTAAAAGATTATACAAAGTCCCAATCCAAACTCCTCTCAACCATACCATTGCTCCTCGAACCATCCTGTAAGTATCATTTTAAAAAATTATATTACCACCTGGATTGCTCATTTTCCTTACATAAATCAAATCTTGGAATGTGAAGAACACTAGGGATTGTTCTAATCCTTGCACCTATGAGCTTCAAATTGACTTTTCCTCATCCTCTGGTTCTGGATGTCGAGTCATTTCCTTAGAAAACATGACCACCATCATATATTTAATACTAACAAAACCACTCCTTCTCAGAAATCACATGAAAGGATACACCTCATTCAACCATCCATGTCTCATGATTTACATGTGTACTTGAAGAGGCCAAGTACACATCCCCTCCTTCATATAAGGAGTTTTTTTTTTTTTTTTTTTTTGGTCGAAGGAGAATTTAGATCCCTTCCCTTTCTTAGTAATTTGGATCTATAATCTTTCTTGTAATTCCCTTCTTTTCCACATATCTGACACACCTTAACGAATTTTCCTGTGGATTTAGACCTTCCTTTAAATTTAGATCTCCCACTGGAGGACTTAATTTTATTTATATTTTGGGAGTTCCTACTTATAGATAAGGCATTTATGTTCCAAATTCCATGTTTTTCATCTCATCTCCTATGATAACAAGGATGAGACTATTTCATCGAAACTTAAATTAGTTGCATTACTACTTATGGCAACAACCGGCCTATCCCATGAATCTAGTAAAAAACACAACAAATTGGTGCACTTATCTTCATCTGAAACATGTGTATTAATAGACAATAGCTGACATACCACAATATTTAAGGCATTCATATGCTCTATCATTGAGTCTCCATCCATCATCCTTAGGTTATATAAAATTTTTCATAGTAACAATTTTTTCATGAGGGGCTTGGATTGATTCAAAGCCTCAAACTTGTTCCATGAAACCTTTTTTGTAGCTTCCCCTAAAACATTTAGTAATATTGAATCTAAGGGACACATTTTTATTCTACTCTTTTCCTTTCGATCTAACTTGATCTGGTATTTTTTCGACATCCCCATTAATGTAGAACTTAGATCCTCAGTGATCCATTGATCCCTATCCACCAACAAATCTTCCATTTTGAGATTCCATGACTCAAAAATCTTCCCATTGAATTTCTCAATCATTATCTTAAAATTTCTCACCATTTCCTTTCACCACAATAATCGATTCTATAAATATCCTATTGTAACAAGGCCTACTAAAGGCCTGAACCAAACCCCTTAGCCATAAAGGCATCCTCTTGAAGCCAAAACTTCTCTAATACCAAATGTAATTTTTAGCCTTGTACAATTAACCGTTTCAAACATTTATTATTCAAACAAAAAACCTGCAATTGCAAACACACACCTTAACGCTGGGATTTTATCCTAGAAACCCAAAATTGGGAAAACCAACAAGATTTTTTTAGTATATATATATAATGACATCCATAAACCATCAATGCATTTACCATAGGTTAGAATACAATTGTAGTTCGTTAATTGAAACTACAAAACCATGGGCAAAACCACCATGTGTCACAAAACTGCTTTTAGTAAAATTCGTGTGTAGAAAACTGCCAAAAATAGATGAAAAAAAACGGCCAACTTTTTTCAGGGGTATGCCCCCAAACCCCTGCATAGGGGGATTCTGCCCCACTACAAACCCCTTGAGTAGGGGGCTTTGCCCTCGCTGCAACTCCCCAAACATGTGTCCATGCTTCCAATTGCCCCCCTCCCATGATAGTCTTGCGGATAATATAACACATACCCACCATTTTTTGCATGTGGGGATGGTGCTGCAAATAATATAACACATAACCAACATTAAGTACCACATAAGTCTACTTCTTTCCAAACAACAATACCATTTTTTAACCTAGGCTAAAGTAACACCCTAGGCTACTCTTCTTATTTGTTGCATTGCTTGTTCAATACGAGTTTGAATAACCCTACAACTTCACTTCACCATCTATAGGATATCTCAATTCATACTCCATTGTGCCCCTCAAATACCTCAACACATGTTTTTCTATTTCCTAGTGCTCCTACCTTGGATCCACTATGAATTGACTCAAGGTGTTCATTGAAAAAGATATATCTCGCACGGTGTTGACAAAATACATCATGGAACCTATCAACTACCTATATGCCACAGGATCCACTAATTTTGAATCTAAAGTTATTGCCTTTTTCTAAAGTGTTTAAATGTTGGAAAATGAACATAGTGAAACTAAAATTCACATTGACATAATGAAAACATTTTTAGTGAATTTTTTACCACTTTATATATGTTCTTTGAAACTCTACTTAAACATTAATTCAAATGAACAAGAAGAATGTAACCATTTGTGTGGAGGATGTTGACTATGTACAAATAGATGGAGAGTTAGTTGCTAAATTTGTTTCGTTTTGAGGATGTGGATGTACACGGTTTTGTTAGTAAATCCTCACAAGACAAAGCATAATAAGGCACTATTTTAATTGAGTTATGATATGCATTGTTATAAGTTCTTCTTACGTTTCAAGTCTGTGTTGGGAAACATTGATTTATAGTGAAAACCATTTTCCATTGGTATTCCAAAACTTATAATATTTAATCTGATTCCATGATAATGCACTAGTGATTTTGGATCAACATGTGTTATTTTAGTACATGTTTAATTACAACTACAGTACATCCCCCCCTCTCTCACCTTTTTGGCCATAATGCCAAGACACATACTCATGGAGACTCAAATAAGACGATAATTCAATTGTATGTATGGGATACATAAAATAATCTTGTTGTTTGTCTAAGATTCATCTATTGTCTTAATTTTATTAATAAATAAAGATTTGAAAGAAACAAAGGCTCAACCAAGGTTTTAGATGTGCTTTTCTAGTGCATTTATGTTTTTATATTGTTTCCCTTTGCTACTTTTTATTATCTCTACTCTAAAAAATTAGTTTTCTTTTTAGTGGCTCTATGTAATTGTTATTTCCTTTCAAAAACCTCAAGGCCACCCTATAATAGGTGACCCTTAGTTGAGATTGAGTGTAACAATCTTACAACATAAATTACCAAGGAGGGTGTTACCTACTATGATCCTTTTATCTTCTAATCAAATAAAACAACTCTAACATCTCAAAATAACCAAGCAACCAAATAAGCAAATATTACTTTATGCAACAGAAAGAATGTGTACATGTCTTTTGCTTCCCAGTGACCAACTTCTAGTCCAAAACAATATTCCACCACTAGATAGAAAATACAGATGAAATAATGTTCAAGGGGCATCTTTCAACCTGAGTAATGTAGTCACCCAGACCCAAGTGTTATCCCTCGAGTAGGTGTTTAAGCTTGATGAGTTTATATGCCAATGGAAATCACTCAAGGTATTCAACACGAGTCTTCCATCTACCCAATAATTGCATAAAAATTGTACAAAAATCCAATTGATTAGTTAGGTGTGTTGGGAATGCTTATCGACTTACAACGACCCCTTAAGTTTATGGTGTGTAAGAATACCCACCCTAACTCTTATGTATCCTTGATTGGTTATGTACACTTCAATCTATGTATCATTCCACTCTAGCTCATGATGTACATCTAGTTGGTTGGGTACACCTACAGTTGTGGGGATGGGGATGCTTATGGACTTACAATACCCTCATACTCCTCAGGTTTACGGTGTGCAAGAATACCCACTATAACTCTATGTACCCTTGATTGGTTATGTCCACTTATATCTATGAGGTTCTTTTGCACAAACTATAGAATTACACTTTAGCTCATGATGTACACCTGGTTGGTTGCGTACATCTCTAGTTTTGGAGTCCCAAGGTATAAAAAGAAATTTTCATGCTCAAACAATGGGTGTTAGTACTTATGTTTGGTTGGTTACACTCTCAACCCTATACATCCACATAGACAAAGTTGGAGCAACTATCAAAATGCCCCTATTCGATTTATATGAACTAGAACTCTCTTTCCCAAGACACTAATTCACATCAATCCACCCAAATCCAAATTAATCACACAAGGTAAGTATCTTTTTTTCTAATACCCCACTAGATAACAACTACCTCCCAACAATGTCTCATGGCCTTCTCATTCCCCCTTCCTTAATACACTTGTGGTGAAATTGAGCTTAACAACAATATTACATGTGCCAAAAAATGGTTGAAGGATGAAACAACACCCGTCATTCTTAGAAATTGTACCATAGATCATGCATGAATATTTAAGCTAGTTCCCCCCTATCCAATTCTCTTGACTCTAAGACTAAGAGACCGTCCTCATTGGGAAAGAGTCTCATCCACTGAATACAATTTCCACAACTTAATTAATATATATCCAAGTTGCTCCCATCATTTAACCAAGGTTAGTTTTGGACTTAACTTATAGAAAGGTCATATTTCCAAAGAACACTATGGTTATATCAAAACAATAACATAATGCAACTCTAAAAAAACTAACTCAATGAATCATTAAGTACACAATCATCTAGGAATAATGAGTCCAAAACATCATTCCCTAACCAAGCATTGCAAGGTTGACCACAATCAACTAAGCATAAAAAATAAGGTCCTTAGTGAATATTTATAATGATCATAATGCACTAGGGGTCTAACAACCCCCACTCCCCTCAAAAGGGCTACAATATTAGAGCCAATCCATCATCAAACAAAAAAGGATAAATCTTTATCACTTTCTAAGAATGTCTCTCTTTAATCTTGTGCATTGTCCCATCATAGTCAATATGCTACATGAGAAACAAGATAGACTAGGTGATTTCATGACTGATATTGTCTTGTCATGAGTGAAATACACTTGCAGGTGATATGATCTCTAAATGGAAGGAAAATCCTCAAGGAGATGTTGCAAATAACCTCATGGAGGTGAAGCATAAAGAGACATAGGGACATAGAGCCATGAAAAATAGATGAAGACCATGAAGACATGGAAGAATCCATATCATAACCAACCCTTTGGAGGATGAAAATGAAGTATAAAATATATCCACCATGAATATACAAAGACAAAAAAAAGATAAGATATTAGCATTGATACTCTATAATGAAGTCTCATGTCACCATCGCCAAGTCATGGCTCCTCAAAGTGTCACCACTAAGGTCATATGATGTCATTGCATTTTGTCACATGTAATATTGTATTTTTGGAAAAATGAGAAAATGTAAAATATGTGGAAGCCCAAGGGTCCCACATGGAATATGAAAAGTCACTACAAAGTTCTAAATTCATATATAAGCTCAAAGGTCACATAGGAATTCAAAATTCACATGGGAGCTCAAGAGTCATGAGGGAAGGTCAAGAGTCACAAGGGAGGTGGAGAGTCACCTCATTTGTTCTAAATACACCCTCATAGCTCAATCAAATGATTTTTCACCTTGGCTTCTCAAGCTAGTCATAGGAGGGAAGATTAGTCTTTTGAGGAGCAAGTGGTAGCTAAACGTTCCATTATTGGGACTAGTGTTGTATCATTATAATGTTGTATCTTGGTAATTTCACCTAATGAATTGAAGCTCTTCTGAGCCTGCATACTTTCATGCATATGTTGTGAATGATTGTAAGGTTATTCTTTCATTGTGGTATATTTTTATGTTTCTATATACTAAGTAAAATACATTATTTCTTTGGCTTTAATATGCATCCTTGAATTGTGTCTCTTGCTTTAATGATCGTTATTTCTTTGTGAACTATTTTTCAAGATAACTAACGATTCTTTCAGATATATGTGTGTGTATTTACTAGGATAGTACTATTAATTTTATTTTAAAGGCTCGCTTTTTCTTCCCTTTCATGAAAGATCCTCTATACACTGTGCAATTAACATCACAAGGCTAACTTACTTATTCATACTGAAAGTATATGTGTTTTCTCTTCTGTCATTTATTGCAACCAAGGAAAATCATTTAGAATATGGAAGTCGGGCCCATTTCCGAGATGGGGCTCCCACTCCAAATAGTGTGAGGTCTAATTGGGACTTCGTATCGGGGAGACCCACTATATGTTGGCAGTTTCCAGCGCCATCAATAGATCCTTCATTTGAAATGATGTGTTGAGGTACTTAATTTCCTTCTTAAAGAATTCACACTTGGTTAATTTGGAATACAATTGGCGCTCTCACAAATTTTGCAATACTAGAAAGAGATGCCCTTGGTGGTCATTCTCATTCTAAGAGTAGATCAAGATTTCATCAATAAATACCAACAAAAAATTGTCTAAATATTTTTAAAACACATACTTCATTATTGTTTAGAAAACTTAGGGGCACTTCTCAATCCAAAGGGAAAATCTAGGAACTCATAATGCCCGTATTTGATTATGAAAGTTGTATTCCTTATGCTGGATCCTTTGACTCATACTAGATGATAACTAAAACTTAATTTCAAGTTTGGCCTCACTTTTTCCCCTTTGAGCTACTCAAAAAGATCATCAGTACTAGGTAGAGGGTACTTATTCTTAATTATCATTTTATTTAACATTATGTAATCAATGCACCTTTGAAATTCCCTAATGTAAGGTTTGGAAGATTGATGGTTACAATGACCAGAGTCCCCACTACTCCTGGTGGAGGAAATAGGAAAGGAACTTGAGTGATGGGATGAGTTTGGTATATATGATTTCCCCACTGCGGTATGGGTGGCGATGGAACTTGCATTCCCCTGCTAGGTGGCATGGTTGGCAGAGGCATAGATGGCCCAAATGCCGTGGAAATCTGGTTACTAATGGGCCTCGGTCCTGATGTGATCGTGCACATTAGAGATTGGTCAGGTGCATTAAGAAAAGGCGATTGGCCAAAGTATGCTCGCAAAAAAGAGGAGTCTTTGAACACACCAGGAAAAACTTTCGTGAATGTGGATAGGATGGAATTTATTTCTTCGGTATGTTCTGTTGCCTGATTCCCTACCAGTTCATAGCTCTCCCTCAACAACTCCGATTAGGTGGCCAGAGGATGGGTAATGAAAATAGTTCCAAGGGAAATGCACTCAAAGATGGTCTTGGAGATCCGATTTTTTATATAAGTAATTACATACTAATCACTATCACTTTTATGAGACAAGTTTACAACGGGAGGGAAAGTCAAGATATCACTTAGATCCAGTGATTGGTACTCGAATCACTTCTTTGAGGAAACAACCTTCTCTTAAATAGTCTTATGATACAACGACCCAATGTTCATGTTTGAGAGTGGTGATCCTCAGGTGAGGCCAACAGGAGAATATCGTACTCCTTTTCTTCCATTACCTTACCACATCTCATTTCATTAGCACATGACTTGATTCAATCACACACTATTATATATGTAATTACGTATGAATATATAATAACAATAAGAAATAAAGAAAGAAAGTTCCATATATAATTAATTAAAGAACATATATAATATGAATTACTTAGATAAGGGATTGGGTGGAAAAATAAAGGGAGTAGAGGGATCAAATTGATCGTCGGAAATGATGGTCATCTTGCGTGCGATGAGCTTGAGCCAATCCTTACATCCACATCCACTTATTTGCAAGAAGGGTGTTTATTTATTGGTGGCTGACATCTGTCTTAGCGAAGGTTGGTTTCATCGTTGCATATTTATTCTCGAAAAACAATACTGTTGCTCCCCAGAATGTTTCCTTGGTCATCTAAAATTGTTGTATATTAATTCATATAGTTGCATCTCGAGTTCACCAAACTTGTTAGTTCCCAATCTATAAAGGGTTTTAGATGTCAATGTTTCTCCAATAATTATGTTTATCTTGTAATTCACCTCTTTGGTTGGTGGTAACCCTGGTAATTCTTTAGGAACACATATGTGTATTTTGTTATTACTATTTGTTGATTTGCCTTTATACTTGATTCTATTGTTGCTTCAACGAGATGAATGATACACCCTTTACAAAAATTGTGTACATTGTTCTTAGTTTGAACAATTGATATTTGTCTTAGTATCATGCGTGTCTTATCCCCTTGAACGATTCAAATCAAACCTTTATCCGTTTTAGTTTTTTTTTAACAATAACTTGAAATATTTGTATTAGAAAAATAAATGCCTATGACACTCCAAATTACATCTAGAGTTTGAAGATAAATTTTCACCTAGATAATTCGTATAAATTCTATTCCCACATGTTCTTTTATACCAAGCTTCTATTTCATATATTCATAGGTTCCTATAGGTATACAATTTGTAAAATATGCCTAAAACTTTACAACTTTTAATAGGCATAAGAAAAATTGATATCTAATGCACGAAATCTAATCATTAACAAGAATTATATTATGATCTAGGTGGATATTGGTGGCCACCTGCCTATTCCACTTAGACCCCCACCATTTTTTCTTTCATTTTTTCAGTTTCCTTAATTGTAGCACATTTCACTATTTTTGGCAGTTTTTTGGGTTCAAAACTTCCGGAGCCGTTTTGAGGCCATAAAATGACGTTTTATGGGAAAACCGAGGCAAACATTAGTCTTTGAATGATGTTTTCCACTCGAAAGTTGTATTCCTCGGATATATATTTTTAATGAAGTATTGTGCGCGTCAAACAGAGATCATATTCCAAAGTTACGACCCTGGGAAGTTGATATACCAATTTACCCAAACGGGACCCATATAGTTTTGGTGCTTCATCTCCTAGGGTGAGGTTTCTGGATGTTTAGGGTTTTCCATTGTTTATCAATAATAAATAGGCCCGTGAGCCTCATTGTAACACAGTTCAGAGGCATGTAGCCGCCAAATCTCTTCTCAGAGGTAAGCTACCATCGCCCAAGCTAGTTTATTTCCATTCTGTCTGTAAGCATATTTCAATTCTTTGGTATTAATGAAATGAAGTGTTATTTCTACTGTATATGTGTATTTATGGTTATATTTGTATTATGTTGCGTTCATGTCTAAGTTTGGATCAGTCATATCAGAACGGTTTGTTGTTTTTTTTTTTCTTTGCATGTCCCCAACAAGGTCAAGGTATAGGGAGTTAAGGATCGAACTGGTTGAACCTTTGCAAGAATAGCCTTGCAAACCCTAAGGACCTCCCATTGCGGAGGAAAATAAAGACGATAGAGTAGGAGATCCTTTCAAAATATTGCTTAAAGAATCCCTCGAGCAATAGAGGAATGCGATGATGGAAAAATTTGCCCAGATCATTCATCAGATGCCCACAGGTGACACATATTCATCCGATAGTCACTCTGGAGGCGCTAATATCTTCAAGGTATAAGTCAAATTTGACATTCCCATATTTGAAGGCCAGATAGATTCAAGCACCGTAGATAGATGGTTAAATCTGTTGGAAGGATATTTTCCAGTTCATGAATTTTCCAATAGGGAAAAGATTACTTTTGTGCTTCTCAAAGCCACCCCCCATGTCAAGGACTGGTGGGAAACCTATTGCGAATAAAGGGATGAGAGATAACCCTTAGTTTTTTCAGCATAACCCACTTATAATTCTTTCTGAGATGCCAGAAAGGCACGATATTAACCCGTGCAGAGATATGAAGACAAGTACATACAATGGACTAGGTTGCGAAAAGAAAGGGATCAAGACGTGCATGAGATGATGAATCTATTCCATACCCTGCACACAAATTTGGGTATCAAAGATTCAGAGAAACATCTGGTGCTTAATTACTGCAATTTTTTGCATAGATACATTTAGGAGGAAATGGAGTTCTTCGACATCTCCTCACTTGGTGCAACATACCAATATGCTGCGAAGATCAAGCAAAAAATTAAAGAGAAGAAGAGAGACTTTGGATCTGTGACTATGAAACAAGGGAAAGGTGCCCCCAAACTATAGAAAAAATGACAAATCCAAGGTAGGATGACCTAGGACGACTCGCCGAAGCCATAAGCAAATACAACACGACGAAGACAAAGAAGGACACAAGAAAGTGGTGTGAGTTCCATAAGAGACCCACTCCCAACACAAGTGAGTGCAGGACCAAGTAATCACTGGTGGCCAAGCTAAAGTCTTTCGAATCAGATGTGCATGCTCCGAATTTGAGTTAGAACCCAACAAGGGGAATGAAAAAGGAAAGAAGGTTATTGATACCGAGTCCAGTGTCACCGTTGCCACCACGAAGATCCGGAGGAGGGGAAGCACCTCTTCCACTTCTAGATGTGGGTGAAGGGTTCTCTATTACAGTTCATTGTTGATAGTGGAAGCCAAAAGAACCTCATTTCAGTAGAGGTCGTGGAAAGGTTGGGCCTACCGACCACAACACACCCGCAACCATACACCATCGGGTGGCTTCACCAAGGATGAGATATCTGCGTGAGCCAGCAGTGTCACCTTCCCTACAACATCGAGCCCTAGTTCACAAATGAGGTATTGTGTGATATTTTTCCTCTTGAAGTTTGTGATGTATTATTAGGCCAACCATACTTGTGGAAGCGGCATGATGTGTATGAGTCTAGGCCTCACACTGTTATTATTACTTTGGGAAATAAGTTGTACAAGATACCATATGGAGCACCCCCTACGACGATATCTTTAATCACTTCAAAGTAATGCAGTAAGCTGGTTTCCCAGACCGGGAAATTTTTTTCCTTATGTTTCGCCCTCAGAGAAAGAAGAATATTATGGCCACGATCGCTAGATAAGACTCCTCTAGATGACAACAACATATGGACAAGGTCGTGGAGTAGTATAGGGATATCTTCACCTCATCCATAGGGGTATCTCTACATTGTCAGGTCAAGCACCCCATTGATATTACCCCAGGTGCATCGTTTCCCAATGGATTGATCTATGGACGCTTTGTTCTAGAGAACGATGAAATCAAGAGGCATATTTAGGATTTGTTGCAAAAAGGGCACATCAGGCTAATTTCATCACCCTATGGGAGCCCGATCATGTTGGTACATAAAAAGGACGAGACATGGAGACTCTGTATTGACTATCGGACGCTGAACAAGATCACTGCCCGAAAAGGTATCCAATCCCATGGATTGATGACCTTTCAGACTAGCTCAAAGGGGCCAAATATTTCAACAAGATCATCTTGAAGTCCGGGCATCACCAGGTACTAATCGAACGCTCCGATGTGTTGAATATTGCCTTCAAATCTAAGGAGGGCCTTTTCAAATGGTTGGTCATGCCTTTCGGGTTGACGAATGCCCCTGAAACCTTCATGAGGCTGATGGAAGACATATTTCAACCCTTCACCAAATCATTCGTGGTGTTGTATTTAGATGACATCCTAATATTTAGTCAAAGTTGGGAAGAGCACCTCTCCCATATTCGAAAAGTCCTCCAAACTCTGCGACAACACAAGTTGTGTTCTAATTTGGAGAAAATGCACTTTTGGTATGAACCATGTTCAATATCTGGGGTACATAATTGATGAGAAGGGTGTGCATGTGGACCCATCCAAGATAAAATTCATTCGGTATTTTCCAGCCCCAAGCATGTTAGGATTTACCGTAGAAATAAAACATTTACCGAGAGGAATAATCATCATGAAAAAGAACCAGCAACAAAACATTAACATAAACACAAATGTTTATCCGGGAAAACCCCAAACTCCGGGGAAAAACCCAACCAATGAAATTTCATTAAACATTGGCCAAAACCCTGGCCAATCCGACCAAGTGAGCCTTCACCGCTCACCTCCAGGCCTGCATTACAATGAAGTATTCCCAGCCTCTTATAGGCTCCATTACATGCAATACCATGGAAAAAAACCATGGGTGCACAATACCATGTGCCCCAAAACCACTAATATTTACCCTAGTCAGCATTGACTCCATCCCGAGTCATGTTTACCTAACAATTCCCCCCTTAAACTTGACTTGGGGATTATTGACTAAATCCAGCCAAACTTGCTAAGTGAAACAACCCCGCTCACTCTAGCTTTTCCCCCCTCAAATTTTACCCAGGGTAATTGTTAACTTGACATCCCCCCTATCATCTAGGTCTAACCCATACTTTACCAGTGATTATCCAGGGGTATGCATGCCATACCAGGTCTTACAGAATTATGCCCATTTACATGTAAAAATTAACTCCATAATAATTTTTTTTTGTTTCATTGTTACTGTCTTTATACATATGAAATCAATGTCCATATAAAAAGAATCCATCTACCGGATTAAATGGGTCACCAGCCTCTTTAACCGCCAGTCCTCTAGGAATTCTCTTTAGATACATGGTTCATCAATTAATTAATCCATGTACACATATCCTCTCTCATTTTGACAAGCTCTCTTTGATCTACATTTCTCCAGTGCTATGATCTGCACCTATTCATCACTTGGGCATTCTGTAATATCCATTCTTGCTTTGTGATTCATAGCTATTGACACTCTGGGCTGACATCGAACAATCTTGTGCAGTCCAAGGTTCTTTGTCACGTTCGAAGGCTTTTGCCAACACCTTAATAAAAGCATGTTAATGGTTACATGGGTTTATTTGAATTTCGAGCTGGAAAGGCTTTACGCATTTTCGTATTTTTTTTTTAGAATTGAAAAATGATTGTGGCAGCGATCTTATGAAAGTTGTGTGATTTCAGAAGTGTGATAGCCATAACATCCGATTTGACGGCTATGAAAATCATCTTCGAGCCATTATGTTGACACATTCAAAGCACACTATGCTGGGCAACTCTTCCAGATTGTGTTCGTCTCTATTTATTGGTCCCTTCCCTGGTAGTGAACACTGGGAGTAGTCTGATCGTGTAGCCATATTCACCTCCGGATCATCGCAGCTCCGCTCACACATCTGTTGCACCATCACTGAGCAACATCCGGGGAAAAAAAAACACATCGACCCATTTCTATTTGTTCCCAATCTCTCTTAGAATGCATACTCCTCGTTGCAACATGCACGCGAAAGTGGCCATGGCTTCAGATAGCACGATAAAAAAACGATCCCCTTTCAACTTAGTCGCAGCGACATGCTCTGGAGATTTTTCTCATGACCCCTCTTAGCTGGCTGAACAACAATTTACAAATTAACCACAAACATCGTGGTATTTCCTTCTAAAAAGTGCTCGACAAAATATGATCAGGGCTGTGCTTAGCATTGGCAACAAATTAACAATACACAGTTAAAAACCAAAGTATTTGGTGTAAGATTATGAAAACCACTCCAGCATCAGAAATACTCCATCTCATTATTTCGTGATGTAATATCCATTGCCTCGTGCTGGACTGATTCAAGAATGAATCTACGCGATTGATGGTCATGACCGCCTCACTGGTGATCGACTGCGGTTCCGTTTCAAGAAGGGGGCTTGCATCTCTGCCATAATCTGGATTATTCCTCTATGGACGGCTGGCATAAACAGGACTTGCAACCCTGCCATAATCAACACCATGCTTCTCTGGATGCCTTGCATAAATAGGACTTGTAGCCCTACCATAGTCCGGACTGCACCTCTCTAGATGCCTGGCATAAGGACTTGGAGCCCTACCATAATCAGGACTGCCCCTCATTGCATGCCTTCCATAGATAGGACTTGCAGATCGATCACAGCCATGATCCTCTCCAAGTCTTCCATACCGACCTCCATCGATTAAGCCCTTGTGGAGACCCGCGACACTGTGCCGCTTCACCAAAACAGCTACTCGGCAACCCTTGTGATACTGCAAAATTGGCCTTGCTCCGTCATGGTCGGTGGATCAGAGGTGGAAGAGCAGAAGCTCCTACCCGTAGGCCAACGCTACAATCACCCTAAAAAAAAAAATATCGATATTTTTTTTCATACGATTATGTCCATGATTTTTTCCAAAATTCAATAGATCTAATCAGATCTAACGTATTCATAATAAAATCTAACCAGATTTTAGGCAGACACATTCTATTTTTACATAGATCTATGCATGATCATGTTTAGAAAAAAAATAGACAATTATTACACTAGCTCTGATACCAGTTGTTAGGATTTACCGCAGAAATAAAACATTTACCGAGAGGAATAATCATCATGAAAAAGAACCAGCAACAAAACATTAACGTAAACACAAATTTTTATCTGAGAAAACCCCAAACTCCGGGGAAAAACCCAACCAATGAAATTTCATTAAACATTGGCCAAAACCCTAGCCAATCCGGCCAAGTGAGCCTTCACCGCTCACCTCCAGGCCTGCATTACAATGAAGTATTTCCAGCCTCTTATAGGCTCCATTACATGCAATACCATGGGCCAAAACCATGGGTGCACAATACCATGTGCCCCAAAACCACTACTATTTACCCTAGTCAACATTGACTCTATCCTGAGTCATGTTTACCTAACAAAACACTCTAAAAGAGCTCCATAGATTTCTAGTTTTTGCCAATTTCTACCACAGGTTTGTGTTGGGGTTCTCTCATATCACTTGGCCTTTGAGTCAAGTCACCAAGGGTGGAGCGCAAGAAAAATTCCTCTGTTCTGAATCCCAACAAAAGACATTTTCCAATTTGAAGCATCGCCACTGCTCTGCACTAGTGCTCACATTACCAGACTTGCAACAACAATTTGAGATTGAGACAAATGCTTTCGACTATGCTATTGGTGCAGTTCTTACTCAGCAGGGGCATCCAATGGCATATCACAGTGAGACAATTTTAGACATAGTATGAAAGTATCCCACCTATGACAAAGAGATGTATTCCATTATGTAGGCTTGCTGAAAATGAAAGCATTACATTCCGCGGAAGGAAACAATCATCCACACAGACCACCGACCCCTGCAGTTCATATAGACATAAGGGGAGTTGCAGAATGATCACCATCATAAATGGTCCACATAACCGCAATAATTGCACTTGAAAATTAAGTCTAATAAGGGAAACACCAATAATTTTACAAACTGCCTTAGCCGACCACCGGTCATGGCACTGACCACTGTGCTCGAATCTTATGGGCACGAGACTTTAGATTGATCACATTTGTACAAGAGCGATCCAAAATTCAGAAACACTCCTGGAAGGCAAGAAAGTTCAAAATTTCACCTTTGGGATACACTGTTATGTCACCTAGGACACCTTTGTGTTCCTTCAAGTAAGCATTCCAAGATTATTTGGGAGGCACACTACATTCAGGTCGCTGGACACTTTGGAGTAGAGAAGACAGTGGCAGTGGTACAAAATTAGTTTTAATGGCCGAACCTTCGACAGGATGTTGGGAAGTACATCAGATCCTGCACTACTTGTGCCATTACCAAACTGACCTTCAAGAAGCAATGCCTATATACTCTTATGCTTACTCCTAGTCGACCTTGGGAATCCATATCCATGGATTACATGTCGGGCCTCCCTTCGACTAAGCATGGCAATGACAATGTTTTCGTGGTCATCGACAAATTCTCTAAGATGGCCATTCTGGCGGCTTGTAAGAAGAGTATCACAACAGAAGCCACTGCTAAAATATTCTTTGAAGGAGTGTGGGTACACTTTGGAATCCCACATTCCATTATATAAGGTTGAGACAACAGATTCCTAAGTAAATTTTGGTCAAGTCTCTGGTTGATGTTGGATACCAATCTCACTAAGTCGATGACTTTACACCCCCAAACTGATGGTCAAACAAAGTTCATCAACAGGATGATCATACACATCCTACGCATGTATAACTCAAAGCATATTCGAACATGGGATGAAATCCTCCCCTATATCTAACACAGCTATGACATAACTTTCCATAGCTCAATTGGCCACAACCCCTTTCAGGTGGGGTTGGGATTCCATCCACTATGTCCCATTTATGTGGCCATACCGTTTGCAGCCACTTAGGAAAATTCGACCCATGTGCTAGTGTGAAACCAACAGGGCTAACAACTTCATTGAGAAAATCTAGCACATCCGCCAACAGGTCCATGAAATATTGGACAAAGCCAACGTTAAGTACAACCAGCGACATGATCAACGTCGGGTGCCACACAAGTTCCAGGAGGACGACAATGTTTGGCTACATTTTCCGAAGGAGAGCCTCGTTGGGCTCCATTGTAAAGATTCAGTTGCTCTAATGTGGGCCATACAAAATCACCAAGGCTATAGTGGACAATATTTTTGAGCTCATCATTCCACCATTCCTTGTCCTACACCCAGTGTTCAATGTGGACCGCCTTCTGCCATACTTTCCACCATTAATGGACACATATGACATTGCGGAAGAACTCATACCAACAAAGTTAAACCCAGATTGCATGGAACATGCCACCACTGATCGGATCATGGAAATTCAGATCAAGAAAACTTGCCAGAAGAATATCCAACTATATTGGGTTGTCAGATTTGGCTAACTCCCGCACCAGGGAAAGTGGCTCACTAGGGACCAAGTTCAATAGAAGTTTTCCCATCTCATGGAGGCACTCAAAAAAATGGGGACCATGGCTTCTCAAGGGGGGAGGAATGATCTAGGTGGATATTGTTGGCCACCTGCGTATTCCACTTGGAACCCCACAATTTTTGCTTTCAGTTTTTCAGTTTCCTTAATTGTATCACAATTTACTATTTTGGCAGTTTTTCGAGTCCTAAACTTTCAAAGCCGTTTTGAGATCGTAAATGACATTTTTTGGGAAAAACAGGGAAACAATTCATTATTAATTGATTTTTTCCACTTCAAAGTTGTAGTCCTTAGATAGATATTTCTAACGAGGTATTGTGTGCATCAAACAAAGATCGTATGGCATAACCCTGGGATGTTGATATACCAATTTACCCAAACAGGGTCCATAGTTTTGGTGCTTCATCCCCTAGGGTTAGGTTTTTGGATGTTTAGGGTTTTCCATTGTTTCTGAATAATAAAGAGGCCTACAAGCCTCATTGTAACACAATTCAGAAGCATGTAGCCACCAAATCTCTTCTTAGAGATAAGCTACCATCGCCCGAGCTAGTTTATTTCCATTATGTCTGTAAGCATATTTCAGTTCTTTGATATTAATGAAATGAAGTGTTATTTCTGCTACATCTCTATATTTATGGTTATATTTGTATTCTGTTACGTTCCTGTCTAAGCTCAGATTATATTACTAGTTAAAGCTACCCAGTTTAAGTTTAGAAGTACTAGTGCCACAAATTGTGCAAAGTTGGCATATGAAATTTGGACCTCGTTGGCATGATATCCTCCTTGTTGAATTTCCTAAATTGAGGCTAGTTGGGACACCACTCAATGAATTTACTCGTGGAGCTCTTGAATTTGGGTCCTTTAGATAAACATCATCTCCAACAATTCATCCATCTGGGCTAAGAAGTTGGAGAATTTTAAACTGAGAGTAATGATTTCCATATAGTTTGTGATTTCCTTGATATTTTGCTCCACCCTTGGGGTATTGCCATGTCTATGATTTTTACCATGAGCTTTAACACATAATTATTTAGTGGAACTCCTGACAACCCAAAACAAGTAAGAGAAAAAACTTTGTGGAGAAGAGAGGAAAAATCTGTTGGTTGCAAACGAGAGAAGGGTGGCAAGAAAACCACCACCTCCATGGTAATCACTAGTACAAAACCATCCTTGGGAGATGTATCCATTAAATGATGCAACAAAATAATGATTCCTTTGAACCATAATGTCTATGCACGATCCCTTGCATATACCATCCTCCATGTGATATGTTGTCCTTTGGAGCACGAGATTGAAATGGATAGGCTCGAGATTGGAAACCTCTCTTCTCACATGAAAATGGTTTGTTATGGCACCCGAGGTTTCATCCATGTGATAAGGAGAATTCTATTTCATCGAAGCTTTATATGAATGTGATCGTGAGATGGAAAGAAAACTTGTTGACACACAATGCTTTCTCGTGCTAGTGCTTGCATGCAAATTGGTTCATGGATGGGATGAGCATTGATCCTTGCATTGGGAAGACTTAGGGAATATGAACATAACTCATGGTTCTTATTACCACCAAAGCTCTAGGTGCAAGAGAAACCACATGCTTGGCTAGAGAATATGCCAAGGAATTAAGCTCTCCAAGCAATTTTTTTTCTTGAACCTTTGTGATAGAGGAAAAGTGACCCAAAATTATCCTATATAAAGAGTTTATATTTATGAAAGAAGGAAATGTACCCAAGTTGATATTATTGATAATATTTTTTGAGTCCCCCATTAAAATCAAGGTTTTAAGGGAAAATAATTAGCCTGAATTTATTCCCTCAAGGAGGCCATATAACTCCACACGGTTATTGGAGGCTAGGTCCAAGATACATGCATATGATAATTCAATTTGTCCTCCAGGGCCACAAAGTTTCCCCCTATGCCTTCCACCCTTAAAAGAGATTTGAACTCAAGAACTCTTACTAAACAAAGTAGCTTTCAACCAAGTGAGATAGTGCAAACACATTTTTCTAATCAATCATTTATCATCCACTTATTTGACCTTCTTTGTAAGTTTTAAACCTTTTATAATAGTGAAATGCACACACAAATTATTAATAAATATAAAAAGTAAAATATGGAAAAGACATATTACATAGATATTTACTCTAGAAACTCAAAGTGGGGAAACCAACAAATTGTTAAAATTTGCACCTCTAATTTTGATCATCAATCAACTTCATTGTTCAGAAATCAATATATTGGATTCCACAACATCTAAAACCCCTAATCCATTAGCCCATTTTAGATTACAACATTAATTCCTTAATCATATTATAAAGCGATGGGTTAAACCATGATGCGCCATAAAACCGCCAAAAGCAAAAACCATGTGTTGAAAACTACCAAAATTATATGCAAAAACTACCCCCCCCCCCCGCCTTTCCCCACCTCAAAAAATAAAAATAAAAATTGAGGGATACGCCCCATTTGTGATCCCCGAGTTGTACTCAACACAATGAATTTTATATGGGGCTACTCATGCAAATAATATGACACATACCCAACATTATTCTCATAGTAATTTACCTTGACCTTATGCATTTCTAACCATATTTGTTTAATTATACATTATAAGCCCACAAGGCCAGTTCACGAAAACATATGTCATTAGTCCATACACTTAGATCCATGATGCATTACTCATCTCCACAATTGGTCCACTTATTAGCATCATTTTCCATCCCCATTGATCCTGGATCTTATTGGTGTTGAGCTCATAATCAACTGCCATTGTAGCAAATACAAAATTGTGAGTACTTCTAATGTCAATAAAAAAGATATAGATTTAACTATAAATGCTACCTAGCACCAGTATTATGGAGCCTTGATACTTTTTATTACCACTATCCATTGCTACATATATATTTCCTTTTACCCCATCCCCCACAGTATCTTCTATTTCTAAATGGTTATTTCTCCCTTGGTATATTGAAAAATAATATTAATGACATGATCGTATGATTCCATGTATTATTGTTTTGACGTTAAGGTCTACATATTCAAGGAACAATAACCTCTAGTTTGGTTACAACCATTATGTTTCTCTAGGTATACATAATTCTTCTTGTAATAAGGTTCACACACATGTTATTATATGAATATGAACTATACAACAAAAAATGTGTGATATAACATATTATCTTATACTTATTTAGTATATGTTATGTTACCCATATGCCATAATCTCTCTCTCACTCTTTGTCAATTAATCTCTCGATTGATTGATGTGTGTGTGTGTTTCTAGGAAATAGTTGTCATTTCTATTTAAGGAGAAAACAAATAACACTTTGACTGTTATCACACATGAAAGGAAAATAATATAGGGGCATTCAGAGCCTTATATATTCCTCACAACTTCAAAATTAACTAGATCCTATCACTATACAAAACCAAAAAAATAAAATTGTATTTTTAGACCGTCTACAACTTCAAACATAAAAAGCATATTCTCCCTAAAGGGAGGAATGTCAACCACAAAGATTTCAAAAACTACTCAAATAAAACCATTGAAGTCCCTATAGTATCCTTAACCTCTTAATAGGATAACATATTTGTTTAATAACATTTTCAAATAGAAAGATAACTAGGAATATAAGTCAACATAGATATAAACATCTTTAACATCCATTCTCTAATGTATTCTATCAACATCTTACTGACTTACACGTTATGACCTTCTTTAGATAGTTTATCAAAATTTGAATTTTTCTCTCTATACACGTGATTTAAAGTGACTTTGTATATGTTTCCTACTAATAATTTGACTTGTTCGCCTAGATTTTCTAAATGAATGTTTGACAACTAGTCATTTCCATTCATCTATCTCGTTACCAGTTTTGAGTCAGTGAAAAACTAAATTAACCTAACTATTTTCTCCTTTACAACATTAAGTAGTCATCTTAGGGCCATTAGCCTTATGAAATTGTTAGAAACAATCTAAAGGGTTTCATTCATCTTTGTTAAATGTGATTCTAAAAGATAAAGAACACAACTGACACTATTATTGCTTTGATTCGCTTGACTAAAATAATTGAAAAACCCCACGCTTGATACTTGTTTATATTCAGATATAATATTTGTTTCTCAAGGCTTTGTGGTATTGGCATCTTGAGGGATAAAGCTAAATATTTTGTGTGTGCAATAACCTAAAAAGATGGAAGTCCTTTCTCTACAAAAAGCATATAGTTCCTTGTGAACCAAACACCCCAATGGGTCTGATGAGGAATTTCCCTCCATTATTTTAATTCATTTTTATTCCATCAAGAACTCAAGAATTTCTTATGATAATATGCTACCAACACTTCCTTTAAGCCAATAAATGGTTCAAATTTAGATCATAGGTTCTTAAAGTGAGGATTTTTTTAATTTTTTATTTATTTATTTATTTTTATTTTATTTTATTTATTTTTATTTTATTTTATTTTTATTTTTATTTTTTTTTGTGAAAATATGCACTATTATTTCCTCATTTTTATCTACAATGGATGCAAATTCCAATCCCCTATTTGGCTTATTTTTGAAAGTCATCCCCGTTTAACAAATTATTCTTTAGGGCTAACAATAAATCTTTTTTTTGGTTTTTTGGAGTCTTTGCCTTTCATAAAATTTATATACCACCAAGCTTTGTTTTCAATCTCTAATGAAAAGTTAGCTTGAAAACCTAATATTGCTAATGTTTTATTTCTAAACCAATCAATTGAAGTGTCCTAGGTAATTTTCACATAGATTTTATCTAAACTCTCCACATAAGTATTCCAAATTACTACATTTTTACCCTACAAACATAAAAACTCCACTTTATTCTACCCTTGTTTGCACATATTAGAGTTCCTTTGATCCATTGATTAAATGAGGGAATAAATACCTCTGTCTTGTAAAATATTAATTAACCTTTAGGGAAACATTTATCCTTGCTTGCAAATGACCCATGCTTCCACCCCAACTCTTTCTTGCTCCAAATTTTCAATCTTCCATATCATCCATCTGCATATCAAAGGGAAAGATTGAACTAAGGCCTTCCAATGGCTAAACACATTGTTAACAGACTTCTAATCCAATGAAAAATAGTTCCAAGGTTCATGTATTTTTCAATATAATATCCCTCCGTAGACTTCCTTTTGAGACAATTCTCCACAAACTTTAATTGCTAAAGACTTCCCCAAAATAGTGAATATTTTTTAGCCCCACCCCCCTTCATTTTTTTTCTTTGCTATTACATTTCACTTAGCTAAAATGATATTCTTAGATTGTTTTTCACAGTCATCAGAATCTAAAAACCACTTTACTAATTTTATTTCTAAGACACCTTTTGGAATGTAAGCTGATGTGCGCTAGAATACTAGTATAGCTTTAAAAATAATCTTAACCAATGCCAATATTCCACTACTCAATAGCCAATAGTTACAAAAAATATTAATTCTTACCTCAAATTTTCCCATTGACCATTCTTAATATTTTTCCCCATACACATTAAGTTTGAGTTGGAAAACCAAGCATTTGAAAAAATCAATGAAACTAGTACATGTTGAGAATCATATCACCATTGAGAGAAGGGGGGGGGGGGGGGAGGGGGTGAATCAATAATGATAGGGTTTATACAAATTTTATATATTTTTACCAATATGTTAAACAATTATAAACCCAACATAAAATAACATATATGAACATGTAAACTTAGAACAAAATCAACAGATAAACGTCATAATGAACATTAATACAACATGCACAAGGAGACACACATATATTTGGTGGAAACCCTAAAGGGGAGAAAAACTACCCTACTACTGCTGTTGTATTTCTCTAAACCTTCTATTATCAATCAAGAAAATTCATTACATAGATTAGATAGCTACTTCCATCGAGGACTCACGACCCCTACTATAGTTTACTAGTCACTACCAAGTAGTAAGCCCCTACTTCCTAACAATTGTTTCCTAGCCACCACTAATAAGGAGCCACTACAACTATCTTGGAAAGACACCACTTGCTGGAGGCTAGAACCTCCTTAACGTTTATGTGGACCTCATTTTAGAATGTTTTAGATTGGACCCAATATGATCTGCTCAACATGAAAACCACAACAACATCTCTAGTCTGCAACTCAATCTATGACTCTCTAAATGTTGATCACTGCTACAATTGTATACACAACCTCATTATGCATTGTGGCTACACTTCTCTCCAACACTGGCATAATACATTTATACTAATTTCTCCCTCATCAAGATGGACCAAATCATCACATTAAATGAACACCACTTCTCTTGATGACCACATCAACTAATCTCTCACACCAAATACCATGGGAAAACCCCTTTGTAATTGTGTGTGTTTTGATTTTCTCAAGAATACAACATCATCAAACTATAATACATAGTTATAGCCATTTGCAACAATAAAAACACACATGCAATCATGATACACCATCAAACTATGCCAAAACAAATATGAAGGTTGACATTAGTGCCAACCACACAACATATTCAAGAACATTACATTTGAAAGGGAATATATATAAAACCTGTATTTCTACCCCCTCAATTAAATAAGATAATAAAATTTCAAACTTTACAGTATCTACATCCATACGTATAGAATTTTATATGAATCCATTATCTTTTGACTTCCTTGATTCACTCGCAAATCCATTAAAGAAAAGTAAAACATCATCCATGAAGAGTAAATGCGTTAAAGATAAATCTCTTCCTCCTTCAACTCTTGTAATTACCTATGTGATTTTGGCTTCCCTAATTGCTACTCTTGAACCTTAAAAAATTATAATAAACAATAGGGGTGATAGGGGACAAATTTTCCTTTACCACTTAGAAGGAACGAAGAACCTTGAAGTTGAACCATTAATTGGCACATGAATTTTTTTTTGATGAGATACATCCAATTATCCATTTCACTATAGGAAAACTATATCCAATATGAATAAGAATAAATATAAGATGTAATCCTTAAACTTACCATATTCTTTGGAGAAATCTTGTTTCATGATAACCCCTAGATGATTTTTTTTTCTTTACGAAGAGAATTCCCTCTTGAGGTGACCCCATTGTATTAGGTCCCTATAATACTAGTGTATCCCCTTATTTTTATTGTTAGTATAGCCCCCTTATTGTTATTGTTGTGCCCATGTATTTCCCATATTGTTATTCTTGTGCCCTGTAGAAGTCCACTATTGTTATTGTTGTGCCCTTGCATTGTTATTATTATGTTGGTTAGGATTATATTGTGACTGATTGGACTCCTATATATATAAATGAGGTGTTGTCATTTGTATCATCCAAGAATTGTTCATTTATGTAATTTAAAGGAGGTTTCCCCTCGAAGTGGCTAATTTCTAAGGTGTTGATCTCTCTTTTATTTTATTTTTGGAGCTGGTTTCATAACATTTGGTATTAGAGCTTTGGATTCTAGGGTTTCACTCCTTCACACAGGTCATCGTGGAATTTTCGCTATAACTTTTTTTCTACGAAGGTTCAAATTCTAAAAAAAAAACTGTTTGCAAAGAAATCCTGAGGAACTTCTTGAAAAAATTTCAGATATTGGTTTGCAGTATTTTCAGAGATATGATATGTGGAAGTTAGGGTTTTTGTAGGCTCCCAAATTTCATCTAAAAGAGGTGACCTTGGGAAAATCATCATAACTCTCTCTCTGAGCATCAGATTGGAATTTTGTAAAAAGTGGCCGAAAGTACACAAAATTTAGTTTCCTTTGGATCAATTACAGAGCCGAAGGAGGAAACAGTGACATGTGGCACACCGTACAAGTTCGCTCTACTAGACAAGTCCATAATTAGGTCATTGTGGGAGATTGGGCTTAACTTTGTATTGAATAATCCAAATCAGGTCTGATCCATGGCATTGGAAAGAGGATTCAGAGGGATAATACAAGATATAAATTTAGATATTTAAGATTTGAAATAACAGAGATAAATCAAGTTCAATACAGACCTCCTAAAAAGAAAGGAAAATGTGTGTATTTTTTAAACAAGTTTGCATAATATTTGTTTGAAAATTCAGTTTGAAGTGATTCCAAGGGCATATTGAAGTATATATACCAGTATTGAGTTATATAATTCCTCCCAAAAATAATTCCACACCCATTATTCCCTCAGAAATATATACTAGGTCGCATGAAGAGGAACAATTGCAGTATGATATATCAAAATTATGGTACCAAGTGCAACAAATTTAGATCTTACAAAGAGAAACCAAATATGACATAGATGGTTTAAAAGCAGACACAGAGGCTAAGTTGGACGGTTTGAATGATAAAATGAAAGTTAATATGGATGATAAAGTAGTGGAAGATCACATCAAGCATCAATAACAAGTTCTCTAACTCTCAAAGGATAAGCTAACTTTGGTGCAGAATCGAATGAAACAACAAGTAGATCATCATCGCCACAAAAGAAGTTTTAAGCAATCATAGAAACAAGAACTCAAAAACTACAAAATCGATCAATTTCAGAGTATCTCAACAAGTGGAAGAACTTACCCACTGAAGATTCCACATGGGAGGATGATAATTTTATACAAAATCATCGAGAAATAACCAAGCATTGAGGACAACACTTGTTTGAAGGAGAGGGGCATGTTAGGTCCCTATAATACTAGTGTATCCCCTTATTTTTATTGTTAGTATAGCCCCATTATTGTTATTGTTGTGCCCTTACATTTTTATTATTATTTCGGCTAGGATTATATTGTGACCCATTGGACTCCTATATATAGAAATGAGGTCTTGCCTTTTGTATCATCCAAGAATTGTTCATTTATGTAATGTAAAGGAGGTTGCCCACTCAAAGTTGCTGATTTCTAAGGTGTTGATCTCTCTTTTCTTCTATTTTTGGAGTTGGTTTCATAACACATTGCATCATGTATTTTTCTACCCTCCAAAAAAGAAAATTGCTCCTTTGAAATTCTATTTGAGAGTTTTTATTTTTAATAAATTTTAAGTTCTCAATGCTAATATTTTTGCAAATATTTTTTATATACAATTACAAAGAGAGATTGGTCTGAAACATTCAAAGCTTTCAATGGTATCCTTTTTGGGAATTAATGATATAAATGTTGCATTAAATTCCCCAAGAACCCTTTCCTGACTCTTTAACCTCCTCTATCAATCTTATAGGACCCTCTTACATAAAATCATTATATTATATGTAGATCTCCACTGGCCAAATATCCATCCCTAAGTCTTTGTCTTATTTAAAAGACAACATGATTGCTTGGAGCTCTTCTTATGTATCCTCTTTCATAGGAATCTAATTCCCCTTCTGATTTACAAACATTGTGAAGTATAAAGATATTTTTAGTATATCTACTATGTTAATTCTATTCAATTCAAAATAAAGAGAATAAAAGCGAAAAACTCGTAGTTCAACAAATTTATGGAAATTTACCAACATATTGATTTCATCTCTTTTCGAATCCCATGTAGTATTTATTCTCTTCTTATGATTGGAAAAACTAATAAAGAAAGTAGTATTTTCATTTAACTTTTCTATATATATATATATATATATAGCCTTGCTTTTAATGCACTTTTTTTTAATCTCTCCTATCAAGTAGCTCATGTTTTGTTTGTTCCAATCTTCATATTATTTCTCTCTCATTAGAAAAAAATTCCTCTATATTCTAAGCATATATATGAGAATTATTGCTTCACTTCCCCTTATTCCTTATCAAAGTATTTGAAATTTTGTGAAGTCCAAGCTGCCACAATTTTTTTAATAATTTTCTCAAAGATTCTACAACTTAAAAATTGTTTATTCCTAGTCAAAGAATCATATCCCACCCATTTTTCATTCAAGAACTTAATACATTCTTCCTATTTTATCTATTCCAAATTAAACTTAAAGGGGATTGTTGGCTTAGTTTCCTTTATGTCAATTTAAGGAGGATAGGTAAATGTTCAAAGCCCCCTCCTTACATCTACCAATGATATATTTTTCTCCACTCCCATTAGAAAGGTTATCAAATGCAAGAAATCTATATAAATACTTACAAACTCCATCTTCTCCTAGTTTTTTATTCCTTCACGTAGGCATCTTTTTATGGCATTAAACATTAGCTAGTGGAAGTTTGAGCAAAACCATTTCTTTCCCTTCTCCATTTATAATGGAGATTGGTGGATAAATGTTTAGTAAATGCTCTTTATTTGGTTCACTTCAATCATGTTGTCACACAATATGATTGATACCTATAACACCAAAGTGGGTTTAAACATTTTGTAATGAAAATTTTATTTTAAAAAATGATAATTAAAAAATATTACTGGTGTACTATATAAGCACATTGTTGTCGCCCATGTGTGCTAATGCAACATTGTTGTCATCGAGGTGTGCTAATGCAAAATTGTTTTCGTCGAGGTGTGCTAATGCAACAATAACACTGGTTCATGGCACAAACATGCACACCAACATTAAGTTGTACTATGTCAAAAAACTATTGGGTTACAATAATTATAAACAATAATTGGTGTGTCTATTACTCTTACATGCATCAATGTCTCATGATATAGGGTGGTGTGAAATATATTTAAATATTTTACATTAAAATATCAGTTCTAAGAAACTAAAAAAACTATTACATGTGTATCATATATCTCCACAATTATCACCTTGGTTTACTAACACAACAATAGCACTAGTGTGCATCATTAACATGTGCACTAATTTGTAATAAATATCAAGTTTTAAATTAATTAGAAACAAACTATTATCAATGCATCATTTACTTGTGAATGCACCGATATGTATTAATATTAGGTGCTCCAAGATAACTTTAATATTTTTGTCTTGAAATATTAGTTAAAATCTTTACTTGTGAAATATGTACCTACACATGCATCTTGAATGTGTATTGATGTTGAGTACACTAAGTTAGGGTAAAATAAGTTTTTAACCACATCATAATTTCATTTGTAACTATTTTTCAATGCTTGAAAGGCATGTAAGCACCAATGCTCACTATTATCCATTATCAACCACTTCTAATTAAGCACGAGAAATCTCAGTACATCAAATATGCTTTAATTTTAATTACAATATTAATAAGATAACTAAAAATAATATATATTTTTGATAATAATACCATAAAATGTATTGTGGTGGCAGGAGGGGAGGTATTCTCACTAATCTTGATGGAAACATCGAATATAGATATGCATGGAGCCTAGGAAGGAAAACAAACAATCAAGTAGAGGCCTACGACTTACTCTTTGGAATGTCTCTTGCAAATAATAAGGGCATCAAGGAGCTTCAAATCCTAGGAGACTCCATGCTAATAATAAAACACACGAGGAATGATTCTAAATCAAGTCATTAAGAGAGCCCAAGGAATGATTCCTCTCTTTGACAGGGTAACATTCTGCCACATTCTCAGAGGAAACAACTATGAGGAAGATAAGCAAGCCAACTCGGTGTGTAGGACGAAGGAAGAAAATAAGGTTGTGAATGGAATTGAAGACACCCTATATATCCCATAATCATGCCTAAAGACCCGAAAAAAGAGATTTCTCTTGACCAATCCAACTAGAACATGGAAAATGGTTGAAATAATCCATGTGTGTTGGGGTGTCTAGACTTCTCTTACCCCCTGCAATCCTCCCCTTCATCCCACCTTAGCCTCCCCCACCTTTTGCCTGTTCGCCCCCCCCATGTTCGGTTGGATCGCCGCTCTCAACCCTGACCCCTCCTTTCATCCCCCCTCTGCTTCCTGAACCCCTTCCCCACTCCTCATCCCATAGCTCCCTCCCCCTTCCCTCATCCCCTGGCTCCATCCCCCTTTCCTCATCCCCTAGCCCCCTCCCCCTTTCCTCTTCCCCTTGCCCCTTCCCGTCATACCCCTCCCTTTCCTGACCAATTCAAGGTTGACCTCATGCCGCTCATTTAATCCTCTATCAAATCGAACTTAATTTCCCTCGGAATGCCATAGAGACTCATGGCATGGTGAAGCTTGGGTTTATGTTGCAGCGTGGAGGCCTTCAATCTGGCTGTCCTACACCTGGTACTTGGACGTAATTGCAGTAGCCGACATTTCAAAATTCGCCCCATGGGAATGGTGGGATCATGGGGGTTGAATTTACTCCTTAGGCTTCGAATTTTGCAGGTTAAGCATGGGAAGAACCTGGTGATGGGATTAACGAACAAGGAAAAGAGCAGGGAAATTATGGAGATGCATTGAAAATTAAGCATGGATGGTACAGTGACGAAGTTTTGCATAAGAATTTATACTTGGATTGGATATTTAGAGGATAACGGTAAGATCTGTAACATGAAGTTTTAGTCTGTCACGACTAAGGCGACCTCTGCTTTGCTGCAGAGGCCGTGGAAAAAGTTCAGGTGTTGTTTGGGTTTTTCTCTGGTCAGGGTGGCGAGGTGGTTTATGCTTCCGTGTAGTGAGTGTTGTGGGATGTCTTCATGGGATGGTATGAGGGGAAGGGGTCTTGTGACTTTTGGCAGTGGTCTATTTGTTTGGACCCTCATTGTGTGTGAGGTTCTTTATCTCCTAAAAGAGTGTGGTGTGAATTGCTTGGTGAATATCATCGTGAGTGGGCAGGGAAGTTCGGTGGCGTAAAGTTCTAGGTCAGGCTCCTGTGGTCTCCACAGACCCAGGTCTGAGGGATCGAAGGCGAGCAGGGCGAGGGATGGTGGAAATGCCAAAAACATTTGTGAAATTTGTGCACATGAACACAATGAATTCATAGATGGAATTGCAATACTGCAAATGTGTATTCATCAACAACACAAATATGTTATCAACATGGAAGAGAGGTAGTGGGAGAAGAGAGAACACATTTAAAGGCTCGAGGAAGAGGTGGACACTTTGAGGAAGGAGATCGAGATGCTGAAAATCAAGCTGGCGAAAAGCAGCTTGATTGTGGAAGAGGAGCGAAAGAATCTCAACCTCAACAACCCGATCCCGATGGAAGAATAGTATGTCTCTTCAGATAATCTCAATTTTGTATTATGGAATACCATACATGTAAATATCTATTATCACAGTTTTGCAAAGTATTTAGCTATGGGCTAGTAGTTAAGCATTTTTCTTTCGGAATGGTTGGAAAAAACTCTAGGAAAAGAGACGGTCTTAATGTAAAAACAACAACCATGAATAGACCCAAACTTCTGACGTAAAATCATGGTTAAAAGAAAAAACAACATAAAATGTATATTGAGAACCTAAATTTCATCTTAGAATGATAGTAAACACCCAATACAATGGAGGCACCTTGATTTTTTTAAATGAGATTATTAATCGCCATGAGACGGTCACTGTTACCATCACTATCACTATCACCATTACCCTTACCATTACCAATATTTCACAATCCACAAGAATATATACCATACTAATGATTAACATTATAGATCATACCAATGCTTTAGAATAAATAAGATGCATTGGGACATCTTAAATATGGATGTGCCAATGCTTGATTATGTATGTGATGTACTAACGAAAAGAGCTCCATTAAAGTTTTTGACTGCCCATATTTTTTTGGACATCACAAACCTCTACCAAAACCTATGCAAAAGCTTTTAATTTCTTTAGAGAAGTTTTTTTTCGATAGCTTTTATAAATTCCACAACAAAAAAATTATATATTAAAACCTCCACAAAAAGTCATCCTTGTGGTGCGTGTTTCATTTTCATGATACAAATATTTGCGACAACTCATTGATAAATGTTATGATTTTCCTTATTAGGTCGGCTGCCAGCAGGTATTATGCATTATGTTTTGGCTTGACCATCTATTCCTTTGGTCAAAGATGTTAAATGATTTTCAATTTTCTAAAGTAAAACTTTATAATTTGTTTTTTTATTTATTACAATTTTTTTTATCAACATTTATATGTAATAATATTGGCTATAATTTTAAACATCTTATTACTCCATTCCTAGTAACTCGTGACTGAGATATTATTCTGTAATTATTACATTTGTACATAAATAATAAAAATCTAACTAGTGTACCAAATTCTAACACATGTAACAAGTTCTCCATAGTCTTGGTTTTATTAATGAAGCGATTGCTCTGGTGGGGAAAGATGGAAGGAGTAACCTTTAACCTCAAAGAGGAGAGGCACTACCTAGAACGGAGGGATTTAGAATAAAAATTCCACTAGCATGGCAATGTATGGGATTCTATCTACTGGCCTAAGATTAAAACTTTCCTTTGGCTCCTAATGAATAGGATAATTCTCACTTGGAATAATTTACGGAGGAAAGGGTTCATTGGCCCGTCATGATGCTATTTGTGTGGGGATGAGGAGGAAATGATGAAACACCTCCTGAATTCTTGTAATTGGGCCAAAAATTTATGGGATTGGATGGCGGAAATTTCCGGAAAATAGACAGAAGCAGAGACTCTATCCAAGACAACATTTCTAGGTGGAGGATTAAGTATACTGACCACGAAACTGTAAGCCTACTTTGGCGTCTCGGCCTTGGTTTCATCGTTTGGTCAGTTTGGAAGGAAAGGAACAGGCGAATCTTCTAAGATGAGGTATGCCAACTTGACCAAATTAAAATTGAAATCATGAAGAACATGAGGGAAACAATTCTTACAAAGGTTAAAAGGGATCACAATGACAGGCCTTTGGCTAGCGAGCAGCGCATTATGAACCTGTTTGGGATTGAAGGTGCAATGGGCACAAGTCTGCCTCTGCGCCATTCGAAGCCTCCTCCTTCTCTTCTGTCCTGGCAGCTCCCTCACCCAGGTTACTGTAAGCTGATTTTGGACGGCGCGTCGCGTGGAAATCCAGGTTTGGCTGGTTTTGGAGGAGTTATCAGAGATGACAAAGGAGTGATCAAGCATATCTATAGCAGGCTGCTAGGTGAAGCTACTAATAATGAAGCGGAATTTTCCGCGCTGGAACAAGGCCTACGAACTTTGGTCCGGTTGAATAATGGAAACGTAATTGTGGAAGGGGAATCTCTATTAGCGATTAATGCGGCTAAATGCCTGCAGAATGGTTCAAAGCCTAGTAGGGTCACTAAGCAGTGGCGCCTCTCACAAGTCACAATGATTATCTCCGCCCACATCTCCATTCTAAGGGGCATTGTGTTTCAGGCTTTTTGGCACACAAAAAACTCAATGGCAGATGTTCTAGCTAATCATGCGGTGGACAACCCTGAGGTCGTTCTTGACACTTGCTGGCAGGATATGACACTTGAAAATTTGAGGGAGGAGTGTGAACAGATTTCTGTCAAGGAACTGACTGGATCGTCAGGCGGTCCAAACAGTTCACACGGAATTGAACATTAATGTTATATGAGGTCCCACAAATATTTTAATTCAAGGCAGTGGTATTAGTGCCCCTTGTCCTTTGGTAAGTATGGAAGAGTGTGGGAGATTTATCATAGCGATCAGTGACAGTACACCAAGACCGATAATCCTATGATGTGGCAAAATAAAATTATGAGAGGGCGTGGCAACCCCTACGAGACAGATCAAATGGGGCAAAGAAATATCCCCCACTTTCCTTCGGAACATACTATCAGAAGAAAGGATGGGATAGGGTGGTAATTTCATTCCAAGGAATGACATAACAATATTCAGATTATAAATATTGAGATGGGTATTAACAGTGAGACCATTAGTTTGGTGCAGACTGTCCTGAAACACGCGCCCAGGTTTCTTGATTTGCTTCTTTGCATTAGTGGGTCGGGAGAGAAAGGGCAGAATTGAAAAATGACCAAGTGCATCCTATGGAGCTCCAAGGCTGCCTGCGAGGTGCAAGAGGCAGAGGCAGGCTTCAACAACCCTGAAAGGGTAAATAGAAAATCGAGGCGCTGAAAGTTGAAGTGGCCAAAGCCAGTAAAAAAAATGAACGACAGGGACATTCAAGAGGAGGTGGATTGGATTACCGACCCTGGTACTCCGGCCACTAGGTCCACACAGTTTTTGCGAACCCAGAGCATGGCCTGGAACATGAAAACTATGTTGGCAAAGGTGATGAACACGCAAGAGACGGTGCATAGGGAGGCTTAACAAGTCGGCACACTCGCGTCTACTAAAAATTCAGCCAGGTTGGATAGTCTGGAAGTTACTCTGAAATCCTTGGTCGAGGAGATGAGAGCTCAGTCTAAGCATGTCTAGGGGTTCGTAAGGCTCTTTGAGATCTATCTGAAACATGTGCTGAACATTTCGATCCAGCTGCCTGAGGAGAACAACAGGACCACCATCATCCGTCGTTTCAAGCCCCGCAGCACGCCTAGTCGAGAGGACATTACCAGTCCAAGTGAGGAGGTGCTAAATTGATTACTTCTTTGCTCAAAGACTAATAATAACAAAATGAAATTTCATTCACCATCAATTAATTAGAATGTAACTATTTTTTTTTTAATATTTAAATTACTTTTATAATATATATTATTAATTAACAAGTTCAAAATTAATAAATATAGTTAATTAAATTTTTAATTAAAAATCTATTAGTGGATTTTTTTTTTTTTTTTTGTCATAAACAACTATAATGAGATAAGAGAAAATTGATTTTAATATATATATATTTGTTTAATATATATTAAAAATAGTTAAACCATTAATATACATATATAACTAGGTAATATAAATAATATATATATATATATATATATATATATATATATATAAGCCACTTATTTATATTACCTAGTTATCTATTTGATTCGTTATTACAAAGTTAAATAAATAAAATTATAGTAAAAATATATATATAATTTTATTTTTTTTAATTGTAACGAGTATGATTTTTATTTATATGAAGAAGAGAGAGTGGGTCTTTGCCGAAGCGACCCCTATTACAAAATTGTTGTCCAACAAGAGATGTTTTTGGAATTTGACATGTTCAAGGAGTTTCAAAGGAGCTTTCCTCATTTAAAATTAGCAGCCCTTTCGAAAGAGAGCACCCTTTGTTCGCCATCCGATTTGCTTCACTGTTAGAATTTCTGAGGATGTGATAAAACTTGTAGGATGAAAAGTCTAGTAGGACTCTTTTCAATCTGCCCAAGATTCTGTTGAGACCAGCATTTCTGAAAAGCTCTTCTGAATTTAATTTTTTTATTAGTATTTCAGAATCGCCAAATACTTGGAGATATTTGACCCCTTTGTCTCTTGCTATTTGACAAGCTTTGAGGAGCCCGAGAATCTCAGCTTGATTATTGGACTTCTGGCCTAGACCCCAACAGAAGGAGTCTCTTGAAGACCCATCCGGGGAGAATATGACCCCACCAGCACCGGAAGCACCGGGGTTCCCTTTGGACGCCCCATCAAAAAATATTGTGTATAACTTTTGGGAGCGCCACCAGTTTTGGAATATATCATATGGATCTCTCTTTCGCCAGTCCGGGTTAGCATTTTGGGGGGAGAGGAGGTACTTACGATGGTAAGGTTCAAGGGGGCCAAGCCACCTCTTTTCTTCAGGCAGGAGTAGAGGATCCTCTTTAAAGAACTGCTGTTGGGCTGCTTCCAAGAGGAAGGACTTGGCTTTTGCAGCAACTTGCAGCGGAGTGTGATTCAGGTCTTTGAAAATCATCTGATTGCGAGCCAACCAGATCTACCAACAGACGAATTTGGGGAGAGCGTTCCAAAATTTGCGCCAGAATGACTAGTGCGGAATTTGGTAAGGGTATAGGTGGCTCCATGAAGCAAAAATATCTGTGACAGAAATCTGTGAGGGAGTGGCAATTTGAAAATCCTGAAGAATGAGATCCCAAACCTCCTTGGCGTAAAGACAATCCACAAATAAATGTTGAGTTGTTTCTAGGTTGCTTCTGCATAATACACATCTGTGAGGCCCTGCTATTTTTCTTTTCACAATATTATCTCCGGTTAGAAGCTTATTATGGACCAGAGTCCAAAAGAAGAAATTTACTTTTGGAAGAGCTAATGGCTCCCAGACATTTTTCCAAAAGGCAGGCTTTTGGCTACTATTCCTTGAAGCCTGTAACACTCTGTAACACTCTGCAGTAGAGTAATCCCCTGTCTGGCCCCAACCCCAACGATATTTCATGGTGCGATTGATCGGAGCTGCCTCCTCCAGCAGTTCGACTAGCAGATTTTGTTGTGGGATAAGCCGAGCAGGGGCACCGTGGAAGTCCCAGCCGGCCCAATCACCGCGCTGATCCGAGGTCGAAAGATCATATATGCTATGTATGCCTGTTCTTTCGAGCCAGTTTCTCAACTCAAAGATCTCCTCATTGTCAGACAAGGGATCGCGCCCCATAATGCTGTCAAGCCAAAGATGAGTTCGTTTGCCATTACCTGGTATCTTGTACATGAATTTTTTGAAGAATTTACTGCTTTAGCTGCAGAGTCTCCATACCTGCGTGCTGCTGGCAGTGTTGCCCAGTTGCAGATTTCTAAAAGATTGATTTTTTGTGTATTTTGTCCTCAAGGTAACACTAACAGGGTGAGTTGGCTCTTGAATCATCTTCCACATGATTTTACCTCCTAATGCAATGTTTACAAGAGTGGGTTCTCGAATTTGCAGTCCACCCTCTGCAATTGGCTTTTTGATCAAATCCCAATTAACCAGGTGCATTTTCTTTTCATTGCCCCTCCCTCCTTGCCATAGGAAATCTCTGAGAAGTGAAGAGATCTGCTCCATAATGTTTCTAGGGGCAAGCAGGAATGCTAATTGATAGATAGGTAGGGCAGCCAACTGAGACTTTATTAGGATGACTTTATCGCCTTTAGTTAACCAGTAACCTCCCCACGCTGCAATTTTAGATTTGATTTTGCCGATAATTTCGCTCCAAAGCGACTATTATTCACACCTGAAGTAATGGGGAGGCCAAGATACTTAATCCTAACCCATTGTGCATGTCCTTTGAAGCCAAGAAGATTTGCTATGTTGCTGAGCTCTTGCTAGTCTATATTCCAACCGAAGACTTCACTTTTGCTGTCATTGACTAAAGCTCCCGAAACTTTGCAATAGCTTCTAAGGACAAAGTCGAAAGCTTTAGCTATTCTGATAGATGCTCCTCCCAAAAGAAGGGAGTCATCAGCGAAGAGGGCGTGATTCAGAGGGTCAGCACCATTGGTGGGTTTGAGGCCCGGTAGGATACCTGCCATTCTTTCTGCTGCAAGTTTTCGACTGAGAGAATCTGCCATTAAGATGTACAGAAATGGGGAGAGAGGGAATCCCTGCCTGATGCCTCTCCTAGCTTGGAAAAAGTTTGTAGGACGACCATTGATAAGAGGGGCAATCCACGGGTTGTCAATGCAGGCTTTTATGAGATTAACAAAATGAGAAGAAAAGCCAAAGGAGAAAATAACTTTGCTTAGAAAGGAGCGATTGACTCTGTCAAAGGCATTCGCCATATCTAATTTTATCAGCATACCTTTCTCTTTTCATTGCTTGCTTGAGTGAATAGTCTCCTGCACTTGAATGACATTATCCAGAATGTGCTTGCCTTCCACGAATCCGCCTTGAGAACTGGAGATCAGTCTTGAAAGCAGAGGCTTGATTCGGTTTGCTAAGAGTTTGGCCAGGATTTTATAAGAAGCATTACACAACGATATGGGCCTAAATCTTGCAAAAGTTTCCGGATTGGTGTCTTTGGGAATCAAGGCTAAGTAGGCGGAGTTGGTTCCTCCACCTATTTTAGCTTTTTTCATGAAGTCTCTTATCATTTTTTTAAGATCGAATTTGATGATTTCCCAACAAGCCTTGAAGAAATGGATTGTGAATCCATCAGGCCCAGGGGCCTTGTCTGCTTCCATGGACCATATAACCTTGATAATTTCTTCCTCAGTTACAGGTTTGCATAGGTCTGCATTGTCTCCAGGGGAGATGAGAGAAGGGATATGTGAAAGAAATTCAGCTACTTCCTCGTCATCACCTTGGGTTTCCTCACTGTATAGGTTCTTGAAATGAGTTTCGGCAGCTTCTTTGACCTATCTAAACCCTTTGCAAACTTGGCCCTCCAAAGTTTTGATTTCTGCTATATGATTCTTGGACAGTCTAGCTCTATACTGTTGGTGGAAAAAGGAGGTATTTCGGTCCCCTGCCTTTAGCCACAGACTTCTGGATTTTAATCTCCAATATTCTTCTTCAAATCTGAAGGATTGATATGCGGCACATTGAGCTTTTGTTTCCTTTTCCAACAGCTCTACAATAATTTTTTTTTTCTTTCCATATCAGTTTGTAGGGTCTGCAACACCTGCACTGCATCTTTTCTTTGGCTGGTTGGAGTAGGGGCTGGTTTCTTAATCCAGTCCTTCAACGCTTTTTTGGTGGCTTTCAGCTTTTTCTCCCAGACATAACTTGAATAACCTGTGATGGGTATGGCCCACGCAGCTTTCACAGTCTCAGAGAAGCCCTCTCTCTCTATCCAGAGAGGGTAGAATCGGAAAGGAATGGGGCCCAGATCCTCTTCGTCTTCCAGGAGGAGCTGAATTGGCTTGTGGTCTGAAGTCAGCTTGGGCAGAATTTTAAAGATGATGATATTTTTGTTCATCATAAGGGAACTTTGCACCAAAAAGAGATCCAGGCGAGCAGAAATATGATCAGCCCCAGTTCGATTGCTGGACCAAGTGAAGAGACCTAGGACAGGGATGAAATCTAATAGATCCCATAGCTGGGTGAGCTCATCCACATAGGTCACCAAGGGATCTTTGGAACTGGAGCCTCCCTCTTCTCTTTTGCTTTCAGAACAATATTAAGGTCCCCAGCTAAGATGATGTTGTTGGGAGAAAACTGGACTAGAAAAGCTAAAAGAGAATTCCAACATTCTCGTTTTTCAGTGTAATTGACAGGAACATAAAGATTGAAAAGAGAGATAGTCAACTTACTTGCAAAATGCGTTAGTTCCGTGAAGATCCAATGTTGAGTTTCATGAGATTTGTTCAGCTGGTATTTGGCTTCAGTCCAGAGGGTTTCCAACCCTCCAGAAGAGCCCCTTGCGCTGACTGCTTTACTTGAACTTTTTTTCCATTTTGACTTGCTGATATCTAGCAGAGATTGTCCTTCTATCTTAGTCTCTTGGAGCAAGAGGATATCTGAGGGTTCTGTGTTCAAGAGGTCCTTAACTGCATCTATTTTTGAGGGGTTCCCCAGACCTCTGCAATTCCAAGAGATGAGCTTCATTATTTACTTGTGAGGGGAGTGGGGCCGCCCTTGGGTGGCCTTGGTCTGGTATTTCTTCCAATAGAAATTTCTATTGTGGACTGACTTCCTTGTGTTTTAAGCCTTTCAGCCTCCTCTTCCCTTATTTCTTTACGGGATTTCCTTCCAGCTCTTTTTAGAGGACGCTCATAGATTTCGTCCTCCGAGGAGTCTGTGATTTCTACTGCTTTTTTCTTTGTGACTTCAGCATAAGTGGGGTTGGAGGGGCTGCCTTTGGTAGCTTCGATCTGGATAGCTATCCCTCCCTATTTTCTTGGAGGAGTGTCTTCTTCTTGTTCCACATTTTCCTAGGCTGAGTTTGAAGGATTTATTTGGGCACCTTCTGTTCCGTTTGGGATTGCTTCCTTTTCCTGATTAGACTTGGAATTGTTTCCGGCTCTTATCGTATTACCTTTGCCAGCACCTTTCTTTGGATGTGCTGATTTCTGGACTAGAGTCCATTGGTCCCCGTTTTGTTTGTCTATTTTCTCCTCTGCCTTTTTCTTGCAGTGCTTTGCAAAGTGTCCATGGCCATGGTAGTGTCTGCATTTGAAGGGGAGTTGTTCATAGTCCAGTTCTTGAACATGCGTCCATTCAGCAACAGTGAGCTTGATTGCTTCCGGCAAGCCCTCTTCAAGATCCACTTCAACGCAGATGCGAGCGCATGAGTACTGATCATTTCTAACCGCTTGATCTATGTATTTTCCCAGCGCGTTCCCAATGATCTGCAAAGATTTTTGGTTCCAGCAATGGAGAGGAAAATGAGGGAGTCTCACCCATACCGGCATAGCAGATGGGACATCCTGGGAGGGATCGAAGTCTGGAGACCATTTGTTTAAATACAAACCTTGCGGTCCCATAAAGTAAGGGCCATTTATGAATATTAAACTTCTGTCTTCCGGGTTTTTAAACACAGATACGAAGTATCCTTTGCCAACAAAATAGCTCTTGACTCCTTCTTTGGTCAGAGGTTTCCAGTTTCTTTGGGTCCATTCATCCACTGACTTGGGGGAGGGCCGAAGGCCCATGAACTGGCCTATGAGACCTCTCTCAGCTAGGTTCAGAGCTGCTTTACACATTTCCTCCTTAGGCAGGGTGACTGATGGAATCGTGTCCATTTTCTTAATGAATTTCTGCTGAATCGCTGAGGGAGGGCGCTTCAACCCAGCTTCAATCAGGGATCTGAAGGCTAATACCTCCGGAGGCAGATCAGAAGGGGGGACATAACCCCCGCTGGGCTCCATGAGCAGAGATGGGAAGAAGCGGGGCTGTGCGCAGGGCGCAGCAGCCAAAGCGACGCACGAGGGCACCCAGCAACCCTAAGCTTGTAGAGCGCAGAGATAAGTTGTTCAATGATTTTTATAAAAAATATATATAATTTTTATCAATAAGAAATCAGTGAATTTTTTTATTAATAATATATTAAAGTGGTTATCAATTTAAAACAAAAATAATCAAGTAATTAAAGTAACTCTATTTTTAATATTTATATATATATATATATATATTTTAAGGAATATATTCTTTTTATCTTTTAGATATATATAGGCAAGAACAACTACCCTTTAAAATATATCTAAGAAAATGTAAAACTTTTTGCACAACCTTCTCAACAAAAACATTATTATTATAGACAATATTATTGTCGTTGGGTATGATTAGATTCTCCGCAACCACAATGCAAAATTACAATTAAGTAGAACTAAAATTGACTAGATTATAAACGGTAACATTAACTTGAATTCCTTATCTTTAGTTTAATTTAGCTATATTTAAACTAAGAAGCACACACTAGCTACTATGTAGCACTTGTTTTCATCTCATACTATTTTTATTAGGCCTTCATTTCTTATGACTACGAGTATAAAAATGGTCCCACTTCCAATTTATGTATTTCATAATTCACATGATCCATCAACCTTTCCTTTCATAACACTTAGGGTTTTTTGTTTGATTATTTTTCTCATGAATTTTGGTTTAATTTCAGTTATTCCACTCCTTCCACAATTGACATTAGATCCCCTCTTGAACATAAAATTTTATGGATGGATACTATGAGATTTTGGAGAGGTGTTAGAGATTTTTTCAAGAAGGATTGTAAATATTTTCCATGTGTCCCATGCCTACCTTAATACTCCTCATATTCTTGATATCCAATTTTTTATAACTCTAACCATCATGGTTATGTATTGTCCATTTATTTAGATTGAACAATATGTGAAGCGTCAAATGAATTTTCAAGAGGAAGTGAATATATTTTCCAAATATTCTTCATAAACCCCATCTTTTAAGTCTCTATAATGTACTTGGCCCCTCTGATGTATATGGTAACATATTAAGTAATACAATTGCATATCTTAGGTAAGACATGATATTTCCATGGTGTTCTAGTTATTTACTTTGTGTTCAATCTTTCATATACCTACACATCTCAATAAACACTTTTTTTTTTCCATATACACAAAATTTCTAAATTTGTGCTTATTCCCATGTTTATTTTTAAAATTAAATTAATTATATTAGAACAATGTATATGTTGAATACTAGTCAATTGGGATTATCTCGAGTGGTTAGACAGAATGATTGTTATCTTCCCCACCCAAGTTCAAATCCTTGTTAGTGATATGCTAAGTTAAATGCCTTGATAAATATTGTTGTAATGACTGTGCATATGAATATTGTTGCATTGGCTTCAAGCATTGTGAACTCTTAAGTGAGTATATCGACAACCTCACTCTAGCCCCCTCACTGAGAGAGAATTTGTTTTCTTTTTCTTGGAAAAAAAGAAAATGTTGAATACTAATTTGAACAAGACATGAGTATATAAAACACATATTTAAATTGATAGCTTTATGTTTTATCCTTAACAAACACTTACTACGATACCAAATGGTGAGTAATATTCATGCCAACAACTTTGTTTGTAAATTTGTTAATTTAATCATTAAAGATATATTATAAAAAATACATACAATATTATTTCATACATATTCTAAAGAAATATTAATGTGTTTTGATCTAATACAAAATAATCAAACTTGAAGGTTTTGAGGCTCTTCCCATGGATCTCACTACTACTTATATGAAATTGATATATTGGATTTTCACTTAAACTCATACAACTCCCATTATTTATGAAATCAAGCATTCAAATTTTATATACATTAACTTTTACTATTTAATTATTATGAACCTTTTTTCATGAAGAAAAAACTGTAATTATTTTACTAAGAATAAAATTACATCTTTGATGTGCATGTCGGACTCATGGAATTTGAGTTGTCTATGGACATATGTCAAAACATTATGGCTAAACAAGCAGGTCATAAGTCACCAAAAACCAACTATTATAACCAATATACATAGGTCAAACTAAACTATGAACAATAAATTCCGACAAAGAGGACATAACAAAAAATGTTTGTACTAAAACTAAGACATGAATACATATTGTCTCCATCGATGACTAACTTCCACTGGCATAGCCATATGATGCTGGAAAAAGCCTTCATATTTATGTTCATATCATGAAAATACCATCACAAGAAACTCAACCTGGATCATCAACTTGTAATCCTTTAATGAAGGGTCTATGGAAAAATTATAATGTGACCCCATTCATATGCTCGTTGATCTTCCAAAATCCCAATGATTGTGAAGTGCCAACCTGAGAGAGAAAATTTACATCTTTGTTTCGTTCCCTGTAAATGTGTTAACAACATATCTTATTAAAAAGTTGTTTAGGATGTAAAACCACCTCCAAAATGGGCTTGAGTGTGTGAATGTGAAAATAATGCATCTCATTAAACCAATTAACAATAATCATCGAATCACCAAATATCCGTAATGAATGAATGCCCTTTTTTTAATTGAAACAAGAGAATAAGTTTGAGACTAAAAAGCTCGGCATAATTATTTTTACCCTTCCCTAAATTGCTTTACAACTTGAAGATGTGAGATTCCTTTAACATAGCCCCCCCGCCACAATTTCCATTCTCAGTAGATGCTCGATCGAAATAAGCCCATGACTTTAATATCAATAATCCTGATTTTGTGCAATCCCTTTTCCTTTGGAATCAGGTCATACTCTCCCAAATCTTTGGCAGCCACATGGACAGGGATGGGCGAATTATCTTTAAATATCTCCCTATTCATGACATTCCATATTCCCTAATATAATATGGGGGGAAATTCCTGAGATGCTTTTGAGGGATTTGGTATCACCAAATTTTCCATAAATCCTGAAATGTTGCCCCTTACCAAAATCTAACGTCTCCAATAACACTAATTATAGCAGACCAAACAACCACTATGAAAGGAAAAGATATAAATAAATGGTCATTTGATTCATCCTCATTTTTGCATAGGGAGCACAAACCCCGACTATGCATGTTACTTTTCTTTATGTGGTCCGAGGTTAGGGTTTTTCATGCTAACAAGAACCAAAGGAAGAGAAGAGACTTTTGGGAAAAATTGGGTTTCCATGTCTTTTTCCACCACCATACCAGTTCAACAGACTACATTTCAGTACAAATGAAAGCATATCCATATTTTGGAGTATATTCTCCCCATGAGGAAAAGACCCAGTGTAGGGCATCCTCCTCCTGTTCCCTGATGCACACATGAGTTGTATTTAAGGGCACTGTATAATTGTTCCACAAGTCATGATACTCAGGGGGTAAATTTATTCGATTATAATTGGTCCATCCTTGGGTCTATATTAGAGAGTTGAGATTATCTACAACTTGATTCAAAGTGAAGAAACATTGATCATTTAGGGATTGAACCATCTCCTTCGGTAGGTGAAATCTATCATCATAACCCAACTAAGGATCTCCGCCAATTCTAAACTTCTCACCATTACCCAATTTCCATGCTAGACTGCTTTCAATCACATAAAAAGATGAAATCGCTACTTTCCAAATAATGGATATCTTGGGTATTTTTTTGTCAGGCATCCTTAGCCAATACTCAATAGCATTAGGATACATATACTTTTTATGTGCTACAATCTTCCAAAGGTTGTCAATTGATAACAATTTCCATCCCACTTTAGCTGTTAACACTTTTGTGAAGGAGGGAAGACTCCTTAGGCTGCACCCTCCCCAATCTTTGGGTAGGGCTATTTTGTCGCTTTTAAGCCATGAAATTTTTTTACCCTCCTTGCTACCCAACCACATGGACATTATGCAGAGTTTTCAAATGGATTTCAAGGTCCTTAAGGGTATCCATAAAAAATATATCCAATAGATTGAAACCGCCTCCAACATATATTGGATCAACACTGCTCCACCTGCTCTAGAAAGCCACCTAAAGTACCATGACTTGATACCTTTTGCAATCTTTGATATAATCCACTACCTATCATTTTTCCTGTAGTAATTTGGTTTTTAAAGAAACACCAAATACTTTAAACCATCCTCATTTGATATGGAAAGAGATATTGGGCATAAGTAATCTCGTCCCTAGTCATACCATTTTGGGACGACAAAGAATTTTTTTCATTGAAAAACATTTCAGTTGCCTTCTGAAGCAATACTAAAACCTCTTTGATGGCAGTTGTATCCATACACGAATCATTACAAATAAGTAGCACATCATAAACATACAACTTATGCGTAATGGTTAGGTTCTTAACCACCCAAACTCCACATAAATCGCCTCTTATTTTCACCTCCTTAAGATGTTTTCTCAAACCTTCAACCACCAGAAGAAAAAGAAATGGGGAGAGAGGGAACCCTTTTTTGAGCCCTCATTGAGCTTGGAAGAAGCGAGATGAAACACCATTGATAAGGACCAGAAAGGTTACCTGTGATATACAACTCATAAAATAATTTATAAATGGCACCTACGTCAACAATAGTGTTATGTAACTCCAACTAACCCGATCATAAGATTTTGATAAATCAAGCTTGAATACCATCCCCTTATTCTTCTATATTTTTAGACCGTGGAGATTTTACTGAGCAACCCATATCACTTCATGTATCTTCCTGTCCTCCAAGAAGGAAATTTTTTCATTGGAGATGTTGCTAGACAAGATTGACTTCATTCTGTTAGCAATAATCTTATTAATTATCTTGTAGATGCAATTACAAAGGGCTACAGGTCTGAAATAATTGAAGGAGTGGGGAGCATCGGATTTAGGGATCAAATATATGAAATTTGAGCCGAATGAAGGTAATATATACCCATCAAAATGAGATCCTTCAATGATTGAAGGAGACGATTACCTAGGAGCTCATAAAAAACCAATGAAAAAGTCCACTATCCAGACAACATAGCCTGGGATTTTGTCCTTCTAGAACCCATTGAGAACTTTCTGTAATTCCTCCTCTGATACAGGCTCCATAAGGGATATGTTTTCCTTTTGGTCTATAAACCACATGAATGCCTAAGAAGTCCTGATAATTTCTGCAATGGACGTATCCTGTGGGGCTTGAAAAATACTGTTGAAGTGTCTCACCCCAAGCCTTGCCATATTTTAAAAAGATGAAGCCTTACCCCCTTCTTGGTCACCCAAATCCTATATTGTGTTCAAAACCTTTCTTCCCTTAGCATAATTTTGAAAAAAAACCGTGTTATCATCACCACTTTGAAGCCATATAACCCTACTCTTTTGCCTCCACTTCTCCTCTCTCTCACCCAAAATTATCATTCTTTCTTTTTCCAGTGTTAGAATTATTTATTTTTCTTCTTTAGTAGAATAAACCCCTCCATCAACATCTTCTAAACCATCCAAATCCCCTTTCCACTGCTTTCTTCTTCTGACGAGCCCAAATAACATTAGATTTCTTAACATTTTTCAAATTAATAGTGAATTGGTCAGCGCTTGTTCCACCCAAATTAGGATCATATGGGGTCCAATTATCTCTCACCATATTCTTATAGGGTTAATCATTGATCCAGGAGGGATTGAAATTGAAAGGATTCCCATGTTTTTTGTTGTCCCCTCTCATTTCCAGAAAAATGGGTGATGGTCTGATTCTCCTTCGGTTCCAATCCATTAGCGAAATAAGGGAGTCCTTTCTATTGGGCCTTTTGCCATCAAAATATAGTAAATTATTCTCGCCACTCGATCCTCACCAGAGCGATGATTCCTCCAAGTAGGAAAAGCCTTAATCAAATCCACATCGCCGAGCTTATGTGTCCCCAATAAATGTCTAAAAAATCTAGTCTGTGAATCCACCTACGTATGAGGGCCCCAAACTTCCAAGTCCCAACAAAAAATTTATGTCTCCCCCAACAACCAATTTTTTCAGCTACCATGAATGATCATGCCATCAACCCATTCCTGAAAGGAATTTGATCTAGACAAGGGCCATAAATGTTCAAAACTTTCAGTTCCTTCCCTAACTCCAAAGAGTAAATGTTAGCGCGCAGAATAAAATCCACCCCCCACGAGCCCAAAAATTTAATAGTTTTTTGATTTAGGCCCAATGTTAAACCCCTAAACCTTCCTTTTGCATATGATACAATAAAAAAGTGATGAGGAAAAATGGAATTCAAAACATATTAGATCTTGTCTCCATTCCTAAGAGTCGCTTATCGAAAAATTACATCCAACTTGACAACATTCTCTAAACTTCTGAGAGACAATTTTTTTGACGAGTTGGCCAAGCTCCTGCAATTGAAAGAAAGAAAAATAATTGGATAACAAGGTTTAAGTATATTCATTTTCTAAGAATCCCTTCAAGTAATTTTTTTCTTTCCCTCAGCCATGTCCTGAGTGGCCTTGAAATGAGCCCTAATCACATGAAAATTTTTAACTCTTGTCTTGCCACCAGTTTTAGCCGGAGAGAACATCCCCAAGCGCCCTACACTTCCCAAAGTATCTCCCTTCCCACATCTAGATCAAATGTTATAATGAACATTATGGCATGACTGGTATTTTTTAGCCTCAGATGAGGATAGATTAGGGGGGAGGTTTATAGGGTGGGGAGGAGGGAGGGATACCAGAATCCATAGCTATAATCAAAGGCAGGGAGGATACCAACAAGACATCTACCTTGTTAACATTTTCCCCTTCTTCCATATCAAGTGAAACCAAAGAATTAATTAAATTTTTAACAATAGGAGAGGTATATAAATTACCCATAGGAGCCTCTTCTAGAGCTTTAAATTCCTCAGTCCTGAAACCCAAAGTGGGAGACTTCGTTTGACACTCCTTGTCCAACTGAGACCCTCCCTTCTGCCATTGATTCCAAACTCCTCCCGCCAAACATGCCAAAAGAGGGTTGGGAACAATATTTCATTAAATTTCTTGTCTTATGGTAGCATTGACATCGGAAAGGAAATCCCTTATAGTCCAATAATTGACAGTGGGAGAACCCCCTGAAGAAAATATCCAACTTGTCTAAAAGGCCTTCTCTGGGGTTCAAGCTTACCAGTATTCTAGCCATCAATTTTTTTACACTCTCCACAAATGACATATCTACCTCTAGAAAAGAGACATTTTTATCACTGATTCTTTTGTAAACATCCAAGGTATAGAGCTGTGGTAGCATAGAAGGCATTCGATACCATACAAGAACCAAGTCAGTTTTCTTGTAGCTGGCATCGAACATAAGATGCCGCCTCTTTAAAACAATCAGTATTGAGTTGACACTCCAATTTTTTCTCAAAACCTTAGTTTTAGCCTTTTCCAACTAAAATTAAATCATGAACCACCTGTGAGAGAGAGTAGTTACCTTTAGGGTTTTTTCCACTAACCCACTCCAAGATTTTTCCACCCAATTCTGCAAAACATTATCTGAAAATTTCTTGCCCCTAGCCCTTCAAGCAATCATCTTTTCTGTTGTATCCATTATTGCATCCAAGTGTACTCCTGTTCCAAGAATCTAATTTTTTCCTGCCCCTTTTAAACTTGAGGCCGTTCCCTTCTTCTTCTTATTTGAGGAGCTTGTATTTTCCCCACTGGTAGAGATGTCTGCTAGGGTTTTGTCCCCACCTTTATGAAAATAAGATTCTTACACTTCCATCCTTGGATAAATTTTTTTTTCTGGGGTCGTCTCCTTCATTGGTTCTTTCGACCCAAGTGGAAAATTTTCACCTTAGTTAGGTGGAGGGTTTTGCTTACTAGGAGAAATCCTAGGATTTTCCTTCTGCCCTTTAGAAATCACAATATTTTTCAGCCCTTTGAGAGAGGGTTTCTCATAAATGAGGGATTTGGATTCCCCTCGAGAGACCTTATTCAAAAATTGATGTACCCAACCATCCTCAAATGTAAGCGATATATCTTGCTCTGGAGCCTTGAGCCTTGGTGAAGGGTTTTCCTACTGCACTGTCGGAGTTTCCATCTGCACTGCCTCTAAAAAATTCTCTCTATTGGCCACTTCCCATACCTCCTTTCAGAATTTTTTCAATGCCAACTTGCACCACCCTTTCCCTCCATCTATTTTCCTATACGCCACCTCATCGACACGAGGATCCCACGTCATGAAAATCAAGTCCATGTTAGCGGGGTCCTCCGAATAGTCTACCAACTCATCAATATCGCCCACATGACTAATGACTCAACAACCATCTTGTTTGATCATGGTTGTATACTAGCTATACTCCTGGCTGCTGAACCTAAGGCTTTGTTAACATATAGGTCAAGGCCATTACAACAATATACACTTATTTATTAGAAAATTTCAAAAGGTACATTTTTAATTAAAAATATTTAACATTATACTAATTATTTTTAAAAATAAATCTAAACAACATTATCACAATTATAATGTAAAATAAACAAATTTTACTATAAAATTTTTAAAATCAATATTAAATTTTCACTAGCCAAAACATAACTATTTAAATAATTATTACAAATGTGTATTTTCAATTTATAAAGCAACCAAGTATGATCAAGAAGCACTGCATGAGAGAGGGTTTCGAGCTATTGGTCAGAGGGTTTGGTGGCTTCATCTGAGTGCTGTAGCAAGCTCTGGCGGAGGGCAGGGCCCTTCTTGCAGAGCTCCTTAAACGTGTGTCAGCTCTGGCCAATCATATAAGACGAGCGGGGGAAAGTGGGGCCCCTTCTTACAAACAAATCATTATGGACAAAGGAAAATGCCCAAGCGAAGGGGTGCAGATTGTTGGTTCAGATACTGTAGGAAAGGATGATGTGGGCAAGAAGCAGAGGGATAGCGGGATTACCAAGGAGGCGCAGGGTCAAAGGTGGTCAAGTGGGATCAAGATAATGGAAGGAAAAGACAAAGATAACCCTACTCCCGAGTAGGAATCTTTTGGGATAGAAGAAGGGATGAAAGCCATAGTAGAAAACCAATCCCAAGCCCAAGAGGGCTTGGATCCATCAGGATCTGCCACAGAAGGAAAAAAGCAGATGGAAAACGGACGTTGTAAACCAAATACCTCAGAAAGTCTTTGGGTCATCATCACAGATCCGGAAATGCAAGATTATAGGGACCATATGTCAATACATGCAATGATCTGAAAATTTATTGGCTTTTGGCCAACAGAAAAAGCCCTTTGCCTTTGGATAAAACAACAATGGAAACCTAAAGGTGATGTCTGGCTCCATATTGGAGCTAAGGGTTTATTTACAGTTGTGTTTGCAAACTTGGAAGACAGAGATCATATTTTTGATGGGGGACCATATTTCTATGCTTCGGCAAGTCTATATATGAGATCATGGAAACCCAACTTTGCCCCAGAACAAGAAAATTTTACTCATGTACCGGTATGGATTCGCCTCTTCTCTCTCCCCATCGATTACTGGAAGCCCTCGGCGCTTGAACAGATCGATAACAAGCTGGGAAAATTTTTCCAAGCCTCGAAGGCCACGCTACAAAAAAGGTATACCTCCTGTGCACGAATATGTGTGTAAATGGATGTTTCAGGAGCCCTGCATGAAGGACTGTGGCTGGAATTTAGGGATGAAGTTTTCTTTCAGGCCATCGACTATGAGCAGATTCCATTTCGATGTCGTCGATGTCACGAACATGAACACCTGTTCAGGGAATGCCCTTTAAATAAGAAAACATAAAAAAGTAAGGAAGGAGCAGCTAAAGGCCAGGAAGGCTTCACCCGTCCGAATGGGAGACAAAGATAAAACCAAAGGAACCAGCCTAAAACAGGGATAACTACTAAAGGCACTAGAAATTATTTTGAAGTTCTGGGAGCCAATAATGATATAGCAGAAGACTCCCATCAGCTGTACTCTCAACCGGATTCAATGGGAACTACGCACCAGGGAACCTAAGCCCTAACATGCATACTATGGAAGAGACCCTAGAAGGCACTGGACGAGATGAAGATGTTGAGGGAGATGCAGAAATGTCAATAAGTGAAGCAAGTACGAAAGACCTAGAACTAAGGGATATTATGGAACGAGAGGGTATGGACCTGAACACTATGGTGGAACAATGGAAGGAAAGAGGATTGAAACACATCCCGGCAGAAGAGATGGAAAGGGTCAACTTCCTCATTCTAGCCTAACAAGAGGCAAAGACCAAGGGCCAGAAGAGAGGGCACAGAGCGACTAAAGGTCTGGGAATCAAAGTCCAAGGACTGCATCAAACTAACCAAAAGGCCAATCCTAGGCGCAAAAGGGGAATACGATCAAACAATGAAGCTCTCCAGGAACTTGATCAAATGCTCCTAAACTCAGGTAAGATGAAAACCCTTGAGGCTTTCACCTCCTCTTCTTAACTTCTTATGTTTATCATGAAGATCTTATCATGGAATTTTAGAGGGCTAAACAGCCAGAGGAAACAAATACTTCTGAAGAAGAAAGTCAGAAACGAAAACCCAGATATGATCTTCCTACAAGAAACTAAGTGCTCAAGTAAAAAGATGCAATAGATAAGCAGGAAAATCGATATGAGAATGGACTATATAGATGTTGAAGGAAATGGGATGGAAGGAGGATTGGAAACCTTTTGGAACCCCCACTCTTTTCATCTAGTTAATGCAAAAGCAACAAGATCTTATGTATCTTTGGAGATGCAAATTATAGGAGAACCCGGTACATATCTATGTATCAATGTTTACGGGCCCCAAAGACTAGAAGATAAGTTGCTACTTTTGGACCACCCTTCTCAACTGCAACATAGACACACTGGTGTTAAAGGGTTCTATGTGGGAGACTTTAATATGGTCACCTTGTTAGAAGAGAAGAAAGGGGGGTTGAGGAAGCTAAACCGGGATGCAGAGGCCCTCAGACACTTCATTAGGTCAGCCAGGTTAATCGATATTTTCCCTAGGAGTGGGCTGTACGCCTGGAATAACAAGAGGGGAGGGGATATGCAGGTTGCATCGAGACTCGACCGCTTCCTCATAATAGAAGACATCCTATTGACAGGTGTAACATCGGAGACATACATTATTCCAAGTGGGGGCTTCGACCATTGGCCCATCATCCTGGATGCTGCCATCTTGGGTACTCCAAAGAACCGACCCTTCAGGTTTGAAAAATTCTGGCTAGACCACCTTGATTTGAAATAAAAAATTAAACAATGGTGGCAAAAACCCTTGATGATCAGAGGTACGAAGATGTTCCATCTTCAAGAAAAGCTAAAACATATCAAAACCAGACTTAGAACCTGGAATCATGAAGTGTTTGGAAACATCTTCAAGGAGAAGTTAGCCTTGGAGGAACAAATGGAACGACTGCGTAAGGATTGGATAAATGAGGAAATTTCCAAGGACTCCAGACGAGTTGAGCAGAACCTCATGAAATAGTGGGACGAAAGATGTTTGTAGGAGGAGATCCTGTGGAAACAAAAATATCGGGTCCAATGGCTGAAGGAAGGGGAAAAGAATACTAAATTTTTCCACAGATCAGCTATTGACTATAGATGAAATAATAATATTGTCCGTTTAAAAGATGAACAAGGAAACTCTTATGAGTCCCATAAGGATATCTCTACCCTCCTGGTTGACCACTTTGCTCACATTTCCACAGAACCAGATATTGACAGGGAAGTGGCCATCTGGGAAGTGGTTGCCTCCATTCCAAGGATATTATCAAATGACCACAATATAAATCTGGACCGCCCTATATCTATGATTGAAGTGGAAGAAGTTGTTCAGGAGATGCCAAATGGTAAGTCGCCTGGCCCAGACGGCTTTACTATTTATTTCTTCAAAGCTTGTTGGGATACTATGCAGAATGAGATCTGGGAAGTGGTCGAAGATTCTCATAAAACCTCTACTATCCTGAAATCCCTCAACTCTACTTTTATTGCTTTTATTCCCAATGAAGAGGCGGCCTGTTCTCTGGTGAAATTCCGGCCCATAGCCCTATGCAATGTTCTGTATAAAATCATTTCTAAGGTGATGGAAAAAAGATTGAAGCATATCCTCTCGCTAATTATTTTAGAGGAGAAATCCGGCTTTGTTGAAGGTAGAAAGATAATGGACAACATCCTTTTAGCGCATGAGATGATTCACTCCCTTCAGTCCCAGAAAAAAGATGGAATGATAATCCAACTTGATTTGTCTAAAGCTTATGATAAAGTTAGCTGGAAATACATGGAGGCTGTCTTGGAAGCTTTTGGGTTTGGCCAACGTTGGATAAATTGGGTGATGGCTATGGTTAAGTCCCCAAGTTTTTATATCTTGGTTAATGGAGCCCCTACTAATCCTTTACCCCCTCCAGGGGAATCCGACAAGGTGATCCGATATCTCCCTTTATTTTTGTCATTCTCATGGAGGGGTTAAGTCGAATCATTAAAACAACAAAGGAGAGAGCTGACATTATGGGCATTTAACCTCTTCAAACCAGCCCAATGACTACCCATCACCAATTTGTGGATGATATGATGCTCCATGGCATTCCTATTTTCCGAGAGGCCCGGGGTTTCAAAGCAATTCTAAACCTCTTTGGTCGAGCTTCTGGTATGGACTTGAACTTAGACAAATATATGGTTTTCTTCTTCAATACGCATGTTGCTATTCAGAGGAACCTCACGGCCACCCTTGGCGTTAAAAGGAAAAGGCTCCCATCCAAATACCTAGGGATTCCCCTAACATACAAACCATGGCAGAAGATTCACTGGGAAAAACTGCTCTTCTCCCTAGAAGAACATGGAAAATATTGGACAAATAGAGCCCTAAATTTCGCAGGAAGGCTGATCATGACCAAGGCGGTGCTGCAAGCTATCCTGCACTACATGATGTGCATTTTACCTGCGCTAAAGGGAGTCCTCTAGAAAATTAGGGACGTTCAATGGAATTTCCCGTGGTCTGGAAAAGCTGAAAAAAAGAGGTAGGCCCTGGTGGCATGGACGAAGATCTGCAAACCTAAGATCCTGAAAGGTCTGGGTTTTCAAGACCCATAAACTGTTAACAGAGCTTGTGGTGCCAAGCTCTGGTGGAGATGGCTTAAGGAACCCACTACCCCTTGGGCGATGCTCTAGAAGGCCAAGGATGCAGAGTATTGGCGTCCCCCTGACCTAGTCAGAATGTCAGGGGTGATATCTGGATCCCCTATTTGGAACTTAGTGTGGGCTAATAGAAACATCATCCAAGACCACTGCTTTTAGGAAATCCGGAATGGCCAAATGACTTTCTTCTGGGAAGATGCCTGGCAACAAATGCCTAAGTTGGAGAGCCCAGAGTATCTACTAATTCAACAAATTTTTCAGAGGCTAGGAAAAACGAAGGTACATCACGACTAGACCAATGATCACTCGGACCCTCAATGGCGCCACTGGGCTCTGGAACTCCCCTCCCAGGATGACCAAGTGGTGAACCAAATTATTTCTCTACGTCCAAGGGTGGATAAGAGAAGAGTGCGTTGCTCGCAGGAGGATGATCAACTCTGGTGGGGAAAGATGGGAGGAGGAACCTTTAACCTCAAAGGGGAGAGGCACTACCTAGAACGGAGGGATTTAGAATAAAAATTCCACTAGCATGGAAATGTATGGGATTCTATCTACTGGCCTAATATTAAAACTTTCCTTTGGCTCCTAATGAATAGGATAATTCTCACCTGGAATAATTTATGGAGGAAAGGGTTTATTGGCCCGTCGCGATGCTGTCTATGTGGGGATCAGGAGGAAATGATGAAACACCTCCTGAATTCTTGTAATTGGGCCAAAAATTTATGGGATTGGATGGCGGAAATTTTCCGGCAAACAGACAGAAGCAGAGACTCTATGCAAGACGACATTTCTAGGTGGAGGATTAAGTATACCGACCACGAAACTGTAAACCTACTTTGGCGTCTCGGCCTTGGTTTCATCGTTTGGTCGGTTTGGAAGGAAAGACACAGGCGAATCTTCCAAGATGAGGTATGCCAACTTGACCAAATTAAAATTGAAATCATGAAGAACATGAGGGCAACAGTTCTTACCAAGGTTAAAGGGGATCACAATGACAGGCCTTTGGCTAGCGAGCAGCGCATTATGACCCTGTTTGGGATTGAAGGCACAACATGCACAAGTCTACCTCTGCGCCATTCGAATCCTCCTCCTCTTTTGTCCTGGCAGCTCCCTCACCCAGGTTACTGTAAGCTGAATTTTGATGGCGCTTCGCGTGGAAATCCAAGTCTGGCTGGTTTTGGAGGAGTTATCAGAGATGACAAAGGAGTGATCAAGCATATCTATAGCAGGCCGCTAGGTGAAGCTACTAATAATGAAGCAAAATTTTCCGCACTGGAATAAGGCCTACGAACTTTGGTCCGGTTGAATAATGGAAACGTAATTGTGGAAGGGGAATCTCTGTTAGCGATTAATGCGGCTAAATGCCTGCAGAATGGTTCAAATCCTAGTAGGGTCACTAAGCACTGGCGCCTCTTGCAAGTCATAACGATTATCTCCGCCCACATCTCCATTCTAAGGGGTATTGTGTTTCAGGCTTTTCGGCGCACAAAAAACTCAATGGCAGATGTTCTAGCTAATCATGCGGTGGACAACCCTGAGGTCGTTCTTGACGCCTGCTGGCAGGATATGACTCTTGAAAATTTGAGGGAGGAGTGCGAATAGATTTTTGTCAAGGAACTGACTGGATCGTCAGGCGGTCCAAACAGTTCACACGGAATTGAACATTAATGTTATATGAGGTCCCACAGAGATTTTAATTCAAGGTAGTGGTATCAGTGCCCTTTGTCCTTTGGTAAGTGTGGAAGAGTGTGGGAGATTTATCATAGCGATCAGGGACAGTACACCAGGACCGATAATCCTATGATGTGGCAAAATAAAATTATGAGAGGGCATGGCGACCCCTACGAGACAGATCAAATGGGGCGGAGAAATATCCCCCACTTTCCTTCGGAACATACTGTTAGAAGAAAGGATGGGATAGGGTGGTCATTTCATTCCAAGGATCGACATAAAAGTATTCGGATTATAAATAATGATATGGGTAGTAACAGTGAGACCATTAGTTTGGTGCAAACTGTCCTAAAACACGCACCCAGGTTTCTTGATTTGCTTCTTTGCATTAGTGAGTCGGGAGAGAAAGGGCAGAATTGCAAAATGGCCAAGCGCATCCTACAGAGCTCCAAGGCTGCCTGCGAGGTGCAAGAGGTGGAGGTAGGCTTCAACAGATCTATTTCCCAAAAGGGTAAATAGAAAATTGAGGCACTGCAAGTTGAAGTGGCCAAAGCCAGTAAAAAAATGAACGACAGGGAAATTTGAGAGGAGGTGGATTGGATTACCGACCCTGGTACTCCGGCCACCAGGTCCACACAATTTTTGTGAACCTAGAGCATGGCCTGGCACATGAAAATTATGTTGGCCAAGGCGATGAACACACAAGAGGTGACGCACAGGGAGGCTTGCCAGGTCAGCACCCTTGCGTCTGCTAAAAATTCGGCTAGGTTGGATAGCCTGGAAGTTACTTTGAAATCCTTGGTCGAGGAGATGAGAGCTTAGTCTAAGCATCTTGAGGGGTTCGTAAGGCTCTTTGAGGCCTATCTGAAACATGTGCTGAACATTTCGATCCAACTACCTGAGGAGAACAACACGACCACCATCATCTATCATTTCAAGCCCCACAGCACGCCTAGTCGAGAGGACATTACTAGCCCAAGTGAAGGAGGTGATCTTGAAGAGAAGAATAGAAAGAGTAAGGATTAATGCCCTAGCTTTTAGTCCTTCTAAGTAAGGTGCTGCTATTTTTCTATTATGTCGTTGTATTTTTATAGCAGCCCAGTTGGGTTGGCCAGTTATCTATATCATCGTCCTGGGAAGAGGACAAACTTTTGTAATCTACTACAGTATAATTCCAAGCTTGCGATGACTTAGTATTGTGCTCTGTCTGCGTTTGTTGAAGCACTATTCTGGTAGGCCTGGCCCACAGGGATTTTTTTTTTTTTACTGTGACAGGCAGGCCCTTTTTGTAACACTATGTACTCTATTTTCTCTTTAATACAACTGCTGATTTACAATTGTTTTTTTTAGAAAGCAACCAATTATATAAACATCATTAAAAAACACACACAATCAAATCATAAACATCATACACATAAACACACAGATTTTAAGGTGAAAACCACCATACTTCTTATTTCTTTATATGAATATACATTTAGAGTGAAAGATATTTTTGATGAGAAATATAAAATTCTTCATAAACCCTAAATGGTAATTACACAATTTAATATCATGAATATAAAACACAAAATAAATTAAGAAATAAATTAAGTTTTAAAAAATATTGAAATGTAATTTAGTTTTTATTCTGTTATTGAGGAGAATGGGTGGATTCAAGGGTCACTCATTTTGCACTTAAAGACAAGTGCTGCAAGCAACAGTAGTCCCTGCTGATTAGACAGGGTACTGAACAAGTTTCACAGGAAATTGAGGGAGTTTTTATGAATTTCGTTAACTGCCGATTTGACAGTGGACTCAACAACCGATTTGACAGTGGATTGAACAGGTTCGGTAGGAGACTGAGGTTGATTTTCCTTTTCCATTTATGGACGAAGTGATTTGACAGTGGACTGAACAGGTTTGGTAGGAGACTGAGGTTGATTTTCTTGTTCCATTTATAGACGAAGTTACAATTTTGTTGGCTTCAATGAGATTGTAATTATAGTTAAAGGTTAGCAAGATAAGAAAAATGGCCGAGATAATGAGCTCACATAAAAGAGTGAATTCCAAAGGGCTTGCTTCCCAACAAAGGAAATAGTCGACCTTAAATAGTTTGTTGTTATTTCCAAACCCGAAACCAGTTGGTTGTACTTTCACTCACACTGTTATGGAAGCCACAATCATCAAGGGCCCAAATGAAGTATATATAATTTCTAAAAATTTAGTTGTTATGCTGAATAATCACAAACAAATAAAGAAGTCGCGACTTGTTGCTTAATAAAATAATTGAGCACTGTATGAGTAGAGTTTGTAGTTCTAGCACCAACCCAACACTATAGCAAGGACTTGCTGCTCTACAACTCTTCTGGTTTCTATCTACTAATCTTAGTTGTGCACCCATAATTACAACACTAGCCAACAATTGTGGTTGTTCAGTTATGCCCTATACTTCATTTTGTTAAACTATTGATTTTGTAGTTAATGGTTGGATGGTCAAATTATTGAATGGTGGAGATTAAAGAAAGCTATAACCATTGTACACATAAAAATGTATTAATGACAAGTAAATTGGAGAGGATAGAGAAAATTTATTAAATATAGAGTTGATGTTCTAAATTGAAATGTATTAATGGCAAGTAAATTGTAGAGTATAGAATTTTTTTATTAAATATAGATAGAGTTTATTAAATATAGAGTTGATTTTCTAAATTGAAATGTATTAATGGAAAGTAAATTGCATAGTATAGAAAAAACTTATTAAATATAGAGAAAATTTATTAAATATGATGTTCCAAATTGAAATTGTTGGATTTTTTTTTTTAAACTATTGATTTTATAGTTAATTGTTAGATTTTTTTAAATAGATGGTTAAATTATTAGAAAGTGGAAATTAAAAATATATATGATGATTAGACATGTTTCCACCTTCCATTATATTTTCAAAATAATAAAAATTATCAAAATGTTAAAATAAAATTCAACCATAAAATATTATTTGTTTATATTAAATAATATATAAACTTCTATATAAAAGCCAAACATAAACACCACATTTATTAATAAGGATGGAAGAAGCTCTAATTATTTTAAATATAGTATAAATGTGCACCCTTTTAAATATAGTATAAATGTGCACCTCCATATAAAATCGTTACCATACTAAATTCAATTAATTATTAACATAATTAAATACATTTAAAATCGTTACCATAATAAATTCAATTAATTATTAACATAATTAAATATATTTTGTAATAATTAAATACATTTTGTATATTGGGAACGACAACCACAAATAATGCCTGCATATAAACATAGAAGATATTAATCCTACCAAATTGAGTCGAAAGGCTGAAATCTGTAGGATCAATAAAATTTTAATCTTATTAAGACCAAATAGATGAGGGGACTGGGCTGGACTGCATGGTTCATCCCTATAACAAGCTTACATCGATTTGAAATAAAGATTTATAATATCAAAAACACAAAATAGTGCTTAAGCTAAATCCAAGTCTACAAAAATTTCAAAAATTTCCATAGTTAAGGCTTATTAATGCTTCTGCAGAAGGTTTCCATATGAAAAATGAGAATAGAAGGTCGCCTGGCCTTAGTAGAGCACAACACAGACAAATATGTTCAAATGAATCTAGAAAAAATCCATAATTGTGCTCCTAGACTCCTTAGGAATGTCGTGTGATCGCATTTTCATAATTGAGGACCAAAAATTTCCCTCACAGCCCTCAAACACACAAAAACCAAGAAGCTGGAGATGCCCTTTGAGTGTAATGCTTCCATATTTTTCTGTGATAGGTTCTAAAAGGAATTGCTCATAGCAAGTGCAAAAAATGTCCTGAGATCCACAACACTTTGATGTTTCATATAAGTAATTTCTATCAGAAAAAACAAAGGGATAGTAAATATATGACATACAGTAGTAATGAGAGGAAGGAGAAGGGATCCACCACCTTCACTCCTTGGCGAGCCAAGAGGATAGATGAAAAAAAATCTGCATGTAGCTCTCCACCTTCACTTCTTGGCGAGCCAAGAGGATATATGAAAAACAATCTGCATGTAGCTCTCCACCTTCACTTCTTGGCGAGCCAAGAGGATAGATGAAAGAGAACATCGTAACGTTGAAGGCAACATAAATTTTGCAAACATGAACCTGTGAGGAATATCCTGTTAATTTGGGCTCAGAGTAGGTGTCTAAAGAAATACAAATGTGTACATTGAACCTGCAAATAAGAACTGTTTAAGTCCTAGCAATGCAATAAATGTGTGCAATGAACCTATAAATAATGACTGTATAGCTCCTAGCAATGCGATATTCCAATCTACTAGCCAAAATGAGCACCATGTTTGTCGAAACTTAACATATGAAAATTTCCATCATCATCCGTCTATTTAAAAAGAAATCAAAATTTTTCAAAATCAATTTCAATGATTGAAATAGATAAACTTATAGTTATGTTATGCCTTATGTTATGAATTTTAGTTTCAAACACAAAGCCTTTCATCACCTCGCAACAGACACTACAATGATGCCTGAGAAACGTTTTGGCATGAAACTTATGATCACGTCGCTGCGAAACGCGTTGGCAAGATATTTGGAGAAGATAAGAATTTGAACACGAAGAGAAGGGTAGTGGCAAAAGAAACTTGTAAGGCACTTGTAAGACATGCAAAAGTGTAACATAAAAAAAATTAAATAACTGAATTAAAAATAATTCAACACGTCTAACTCTGTGGGCCCACAATTTTACCACTTGTCTGCCTCCTTCCTAAACTTCTTAGTGTTGAAAATGCAACAAGATGATGGAGCTTAGTGAAATGAAGTCGCCTTCACTAAGTGGGCCCGCAGGCTATTTTTGGCGCAAAGTCTATTTTTAGACATATGGAGCATGGTCTAGGAGTTGCAGTATGCTATTCTTGGATGATTGGTCGAGTTGGTAAAAATAGATGGACCTATATTTTTAGACATACAGGTCGAAGTCTATTTTTAGACTGCCTGTCTAAAAATAGGCCAGTCAAATATTATTAGCCCTTAATAATATTTAGACTCTAAACTTCAGTTTATTCTCTTGGAGCACTTCAGTTGGAGCTACGGATGTGGCCCATGCATATGACAGAAGGAATTACGCTATTCCTTGGGATTTGGTGAGCTCATGCATGGTTGACTTCAGTTAGGACTTCAGTGGCAGAAGTTTGGTGGAGTTGATGAGACAGTTGGTGGAGTTGTGTTCGGTTTAACTTAGTTGAACTAGTTGAGATTAGTTTAACTAGCTAATCAACTAGTAATGAGTGGAGTGAATTAAATATTGTTTAATTCATTAATTAGTAACTCATTATTCAACTCAAGAACACATCAGTTCACTACAGTGCATGGACAGTTCAGTGGAGACCAGTGAAAGAGGTAGATGAAAAGGGTGAGTTTGCTATTAGTTGTGACATCAGTTGTGCATGAGATTTGCACAAGCATTGGAGGAGATTGCCAATGAGGATTGCGCAGATCAAGCCAGTGGGATTCAAACTTGGATCTCTCATTACACCAACTTGGATTGCGCAATAGAGGCAGGCAAATAGTGGATGAGTTTTGAACCTGTGACTTGTTCAAAACTGAGCTAGTTTGTGTGTAACTTTTGGAGACAGTACTGAGTACTTGTGAGGAGTATTGTATTGAGATTGTTACATGTTCTCTTCTATTATAATATACAATAGCTGGGGTTTAAGCTATAAGCTTTCCCCATTACATATTGTGTTTATGTGCGCATACGTGACACCCATTTCCGCAAAATTGATGATTGATTGTAGAAGAGATTATGTGTTGCATAGAATTCGAATTAGTATGTGATCGGGATAATCTCGGTGGATACATCTTCATTATTCAAATTTATACATGGTATCGGAGCGAAATTGATCATCGGATCTATTACAGTGATTACAATTATTTCGGTAGACAGAGTCTGTAACGGGCCAGGTAGCCTCTGGATCCATCCTTTCTTTGAAAGGTGATATATCCAGTAAATGCCCCTACAGTCGATCTCTGTGCTAGAAATAATTTGTTCTCACAAATCCAGAAGCAGTTGAGTTTTGAGCTTGGAATTCGAATTTTGCAGCAGATTGTTTTCTTGGTGCCGGGTTGACAATGTCTTTCAACGGGTTGCGACTCGAATATGCTCTTGAAGGCAGTTCGAATTATGTTGCATGGAAGGATCGCATGGAAGCAGTATTAGAAGATAATGGTCTCAAGGAGTTCGTAGATACGGATGTTCAAGCGCGATCTGGCGAAGTGAGAAGCTTGGCAAAGATGGCGGCGAAATATTCGAGGATTTCGTTGGAGGGCGTGAAGGGATCACATTGTATCCGGCCTGCATGGAGAGGGGAGAAGCTTCTCCATATTTGATGTGAAACGTTAGCCAGGATCTATTCCCGAGTAGAGCGACCAAAGGAAGTTGGCGCTCAAGGATAAGCTCGGAGAAACATTAAGATGGAGAAAGACGTAGCCATCGCCAAGTACCTCCCACGAAGTTCACTCAATGTAGAGATGAATTTGGGAAGTGTGGGAGTGTTGTCGAAGAAGAGGATATGGTGGACCTGGCTCTCCTTGGTCTTAGAAAAGTTGGCATGCATATCAAGATGGTGTCAATGGTCGGGAGAAGTTGCCGGGATGGGAGGCGACTTTGGTCGGATCTCATGCAAGAGGAGATAAGGCAGAGTACCAGGGACAGACCTTCATCAAAGGCATCTGATGAATAAAATTGCGCTTTGTTTGCCAAAGCAAAGAAGGGGAAGAGCAAGAAAGCTTCTCATTCCAGTGCGAAAGGCAAGAAGCAGGACATGTCCAAGGTGAAGTGCTTTCACTGTCACCGGCATGGACATTATGCCACAAATTGTCCGCAGAAGAAGAAAAATAAGAAGGCCGCTGGATCTGCAGCGGGAGAGGCATTGGCTTCTAAATTCGAACTGGATTTTTCATTGATCGCATGCTTGGTTTCAAGTGTGGCGGGATCATTTTGGTTCTTGGATAGTGGTGCGTCATTTCACATGACCAGAGATCGAGATCTGTTTTCAGATCTGGAGGAAAAAGATCTTGGAGTGCACATCGAGATGGGCGATGATGGTAGATAAAGATAAATTCTTGGTGACATTGTACCATTTTGTGAGAGGTACGAGCAAGCCTTTGTATTGAAGTTTTGCATGTACCCGGATTGAAGAAGAACCTGATTTCAGTAGCGATGTTGGAGGATAAGGGGTATGATGTGGTCTTCGACGAAGGAAAAGCCTTCCTGCACAGTAAGACTACTGGAGAGACCCGGAAGATAGGGGTTCGAACTCAGAACCTTTATCAGTTGCAGGTAGATGACTGCGCAGCTATGGCATGCAAGGCGGGAGAAGTGGTGAGTCGGGATGATGAGGGCGAACTATGGCACAGGAGATTGGGCCATCTTCACCATGGAGCTTTGAAGATTCTGCAGCAGATTTCTACTGGACTTCCTAAGGGCACCCTTGCGCAGTCAGATCAGTGCAAGGGGTGTACTTTAGGGGAGTATGTGAAAGCCACCTTTCACGAGAAGGATAGTCGCGCCACGACGATCCTTGAGAGAGTTCACACAGACGTGTGTGGTCCTTTCTCAGTTGCTTTGACAGCAAAGCACAAGTATTATGTGATCTTTATTGATGATTTCTCTCGAAAGTGCTGGATCTTCTTCATGCAGAAGAAGAGCGATACATTCGCGAAGTTCTGTGAGTTTAAAGCACTGGTCGAGAAGGAGTCGGGGAAGAAGGTGATTGCTCTAAGGAGTGATAACGGTGGTGAATTTATCTCGGCTGAATTCAAGGAGTTCTGCAGTGCAGAAGGGATTCGAAGAGAGCTCATCGCACCCCATAACCCACAGCAGAACGGGGTGGCTGAGCGGAAGAACGGAACGATCGTGGGTGCTGCACGGGCGATGTTGCATGATCAGGGCCTACCCCTTCACTTGTGGGCTGAGGCATGCAATACAGCAGTGTATGTGCAGAACCGTTGTCCTCACAAGGTTCTTAGCATGAGTACACCAGAGGAGGCTTATTCTGGCAAGAGGCCTGATATTTCCCATTTGCGGATTTTCGGATCTCCTGTCTACATGTATGTGACGAAGGATGCGAGAAGGAAGCTGGATCCAACTGCTGAAGTTGGAATATTTGTGGGGTACACTGATACACCTCATAACTATCGAGTGTATGTGCCAGACGGTCGCAAGACTGTTGTGCGACGGGATATAAAATTCCAGGAGGAGAAAGCCATGCAGTGTTCGCTTGAGAGGGAGCTACACTTGCATGCAGATGAGGAGCTGTTAGTTCCTAAGGAGGAGCTTACGGATGTGGATCAGCCACAAGAGGAGGTTCAGGAGGTGGAAGAAACCACCCAGGCAGCGCCAACCATCAGAGGGCGCATGCGCACTACAGAAGCTGAGCGACTGGCTCGGGATGCAGAGAAGGTTGTAGGACCACCTACAACATAGCGCAGACAGAGGCAGTCACCGGATCGGTACACTGGATACATGGCTCTTGTGAGTCAATGTGTTGTGACGGAGCCATCCTCTTTTGAGGAAGCTGTGGAGGAACCCGCATGGGTAGATGCCATGATCAAAGAATATGATTCGATCGTCAGAAACAGTGCATGGGAGATTTTCCCAAGACCGGAGGGGAAATCAGTGGTGGGTTCGCGATGGATCTACAAAGTGAAGCAGGCGGCTGACGGGAGTGTGGAGAAGTACAAGGCGAGATTTGTCGCCCGTGGCTTCTCACAGATCGAGGGGATCGATTGTGAGGAGACCTTTGCACCTGTCGCAAGGTACTCTTCCATACGGACGATCCTTGCTCTCTCAGCGCAGATGGGATGGCACATCCATCAGATGGATGTGAAGACTGCGTTCCTCAACGGATTCATTGAGGAGGAGGTGTACATAGAGCAGCCTGAAGGTTTCGAGATCTTCAGCAGTGAGTCGCATGTTTTCCGACTCAAGAGAGCACTGTACGGGCTGAAGCAAGCACCTCGTGCTTGGTACACACGGATAGACAGTTATTTCACCGGGCTTGGATTTTCCAAGAGTGAGGCGGATCCTAATCTATACCAGATTGTGGTGGAGGGGAAGCTACTGATCATTGTACTATATGTAGATGATCTGATTTTGACGGGTGATGAGCTGTTGATACTTTCATGCAAGGAAGATCTTGCTAGAGAGTTCGAGATGAAGGACTTGGGCCTCCTTCATTATTTCCTGGGATTGGAGATTTGGCAGCGCAGTGGAGGACTGTTTGTTTCTCAGGGTAAGTATGCCCGGGAGATTCTGGAGAGGTTCAACATGCATGGCGCAAGCTCCACAATTTGACACTCCTCTTCCTGGTGGTTGGAGGAAGGAGGTCACCTAACTGCAGCGGAGGTAGTGGATGCCACTTTGTATGTCGGCAGGTTGGTGGGACAGCTTATGTATCGGGTCAATACACGACCCGATATATGCTATGTTGTTGACCGGCTTTTCGCAAGCTATGGTTAAGCCTACCAGCTCTTACGGAAGCGGAAAGCATGTATTGCATTATCTTAGTGGCACATCGGGATATGGTCTATGGTACAGACAGGAGGATGGAGCGAAGCTTTCCGGCTTCACTGATGCAGATTGGGTAGGGAGCCCAACGGACCGAAAGAGCACATCTAGAGGAGTTTTCAACATTGGGTCGACAGCAGTTTCCTGGTACAGCAGGAAGCAGAGATCCGTGGCACTCAGTTCAGCAGAGGCCGAGTATATGGCAGCAAGCTTGGCTGCATGCGAGGCCATATGGATGAGGAAGATCCTGGTCGGGTTGTTCGGGTCACACTTGGAGCCTACTGTGATTTATTGTGATAACGAGAGTTGCATTAAACTCTCGGCTAATCCAGTATTTCATGATAGATCCAAACACATCGGCATCAGGTACCATCATATCAGAGATTGTGTGCGGCGGAGAATCATGTTACTTTCATACATTCCCACGGAGGATCAGGATGTTGATATCTTGACGAAGGCGCTCACTAGGAGAAAATTCGAATACCACAGAGGCAGGATAGGGGTTGCAGATAATCCATATCTTGTTGAGGAGAGGGTTGAAAATGCAACAAGATGATGGAGCTTGATGAAATGAAGTCGCCTTCACTAAATTGGGCCGTGGAGCTATTTTTGGCGCAAAGTCTATTTCAAGACTATGTGTTTTGAACATTGGAGCATGGTCTAGGGTTGCAGTATTGCTATTCTTGGATGATTGGTCGAGTTGGTAAAAATAGATGGACCTCTATTTTTAGACATACGGGTGAAGTCTATTTTTTTGTTTACTTTGTCTAAAAATAGGTGAGTCAAATATTATTAGCCTTAATAATATTTGGACTCTAAACTTTCGATTTATTCTCTTCTGACACTCTGAGTGGGGCTACGGATGTGGCTCATGCATACGACGAAGGAATTACGCTATTCCTTGGGGTTTGGTGAGCTCATGCATGGTTGACCGGTTAGGACTTCAGTGGCAGAAGTTTGGTGGAGTTGATGAGACGGTTGGTGGAGTTGTGTTCGGTTTAACTTAGTTGAACTAGTTGTGATTAGTTTAACTAGCTAATCAACTAGTAATGAGTGGAGTGAATTAAATATTATTTAATTCACTAATTATTAACTCATTATTAAACTCAAGAACACATCAGTTCACTATAGTGCATGGACAGTTCAGTGGAGACCAGTGGAAGAGGTAGATGAAAGGGTGAGTTTTCTATTAGTTGCGACAACAGTTGTGCATGAGATTTGCACAAGCATTGGAGGAGATTGCCAATGATGATTGCGCAGTTGGAGCCAGTGAGATTCGAACTTGGATCTCTCATTGCACCAGCCTTGATTGCGCAATAGAGGCAAGCAATTAGTGGATGAGTTTTGAACCCGTGACTTGTTCAAAACTGAGCGAGTTTGTGTGTAACCTTTGGAGACAGTACTGAGTACTTGTGAGGAGTATTGTACTGAGATTGTTACATGTTTCTCTTCTATTATAATATACAAATAGCTGGGGGTTTTCAGCTATAAGCTTTCCCCATTACATATTGTGTTTATGTGCGCATGCGATTGTTTCCATTTCCGCAAAATTGATGATTGATTGTAGAAGAGATTATGTGTTGCATATGAATTCGAATTAGTATGTGATCAGGATAATCTCGGTGGATAAATCTTCATTATTCAGCAAATTTCTACACTTAGCCTCGCTATTTGACTATTATCAAAATATTTAATTACATTTTAATTTATTCATTTGTTGAGAAAGGATTAAGATTAGGTTTTCTTCATCTTGAAATGGAATATTATATACAACTCTCCCTCCACGGGAAATACAACAAGCCGGACTAGCGTTTGAAGAGCAAATAAAATTCGACCAAGGCAGCTCAGATCGCTTTCGATTAGCTATCTATCTAAAAAGGAAAAAACGCTCCTGGAAAAAGTGCTCCCGGAGGAAGGAGACCGACTAGCATGGATACACACAGTGGTAGGTGTTGGAAATACTGAGAGGGGGTGTGAATCAATATTCATTTCAATTAGAGCATTAGTTAATATTCAATTATTAATGATATCAGTAAACAAAAGGAACACAAATGCACACAGTTTTTAAGGTGGAAACCCACTCCGGGACAAAAACCACCTAATTCTTTTCTAATAATTTTTCAATATTCAACTCCAATTGAAAATAAAGCTTCAACTTCCTAGAATCTAGAAAATCATTCTTCTCCACCTCCCACTGGATGGACGCTCCAATGCCTGAGATTCTTCATTAGTCAACTGAACGGATGCCCCAACAACCAATGAGTTACAACTCACCTTAGCACCACCTTACCACCCTATAGAATAATAAAAGAAGAATGGACTCCCGTACTAGGGAAAATGATCCAATTTACAATGATATAGAATGATGTAGAAGAAGAAGACACACTAAACCATAACCCCAACTATGACACAACCACCTAATGATGATCCTAGACCTCCTGACACTGCCTCTTCAACTTTTGGCAGATAGACACTAGTACAATTTTTACAATAATGTATTTACAATGACTTAGTACAATGATACCTTTACAGTGACTGTATGCAGTGCTGCCCACTTGAAGACTTCATGCGATTAACTTCTTGTTTCTGTTCTACACCTTGGTTGCTGCTCTTTTCATGCTACCCTTTGCTGCACCTTGCTTTGCTTTGCTGCCCTAGAAAATCTGGTCCTTTGCAGCACTCGACAACACATGATCTAGCTTTATTGGATATGGTGTATCTCTGTTATTTCAGATCCCCAATATGTGATTTTCGGTCATGTAGTAGTCCTCTGAGTCTTCTTTCCAATGCCATAGGTCTGACCCGATTTGTATTCTTCAAGAGAGAGTTATGTCCAATCTCTCACAATGCCATAATTATGGACTGTTTCAGTAGAGCGAACTTGTATGGTGTGCCACGTGTCACTGTTTATTTATTAGGCTCTGAAATTTATAGGGTGAAAACTACAGTCTGTTTCCTATCTTCCAATTTTTACAGAATTCCAATCCAATACTCAGAGAGAGAGTTATGACGATTTTCCCAAGGTCACTTCTTTGAGATGAATTTCAGGAGCCTGCAAAAACACTGACTTCCACAGATCATATCTTCGAAAATATTGTGCACTTTGATCTGAAATTTTCACAGGAGCTTCCTCAGGATTTCGGATTCGCCTCATAAAAATTTCAGCGTGTGAAAATTTGTAGAAAAAAAGTTAGAGCGCAAATTCCACAATGACCTGTTTTAGATGGCGAAATCCCTTGCATAAGGAGGATATGAGGATCACAATTTATATAAATGCTTAGGTTAAGAGGGGCTTCAACAACTGAACGTGGGAGGGATTTTAGGAGCTTAAAAAATATTAATTATGACTTTTAAATGACCCATGCTACAACCCCATGGGGTTTTAGCCCACTAATTGGGACTACAAACTTCAAACATGAATACCTCTCAAACCGTGAAGAATTACGTGGCGTGCCATATATCAACGGAAATATCTCGACAAGTAGAAACCATCAAAAGCATTCTTGACCCAGAATATATTAATTTTGTAGGTCAAAATTACCATGCAATATTGGGGTAGCCCCTGGTGCTGCTTGGGTTGACATCAATGACAACCGTTGATCAACAGCAGGAGCAGTTCTTCCTATTTCCAAAGTGTCTTGCTGATATCAGGTCCCTTTTTTGACCTTGTTGATTCAGTTGCAGAGCCTACAGGTAGGGAAAAGGTGCCCTTTAGTGCAGTTTAATTTCCTATGCAAATAAAGCTGATCGACGCACAATCCACATATCCATGTGAAACTTTGTTTCGGGAGCATGAAAGGGAAACCTACCTCAACCCCTTAACAAAGGAAGCAAGCCCCAAAATCTTACCAGTGTAGAAAGCTTCTTACGCTAACGAGCTTGTACGGTGGAAAGCTTCTTCCACTGACGAGCTTGTACTAGGAGTTATCATGTTGTTGGTCGTCATGGTAGTCTATCTTGTGCAAGTGGTCGGGTTTATGTATAGTTACAACTATTTCCCCTCCTACCTTTGAGTCAATGTTATTTACCCCACTAATTATCTCAGTTAGCCCCTGGATAACCCAAATTTTCCTTTCTCTAAAACACGTGGTGGAATTTAGACAACCAGAGCCTCCTTCTCACCCAAGTTATGGAAGCTTAAACCGCTTCAGACTCCCTGTGTTCCATGGAATATGTGGGGATAATGCTGAGTAACACTAGTTCATATGTGAGGCGATATGGATAGTGAAAAAGGTTATAGATGATGTAGTGAGCCTTTGAGATATGGAGTGGTTAATTCCAGAGGGATCTCTTCAAAGATAGGTTAAAGGTCAATGCGAACAGAGGAGGGAGGAGAGACATGTATAGGCGGACATGCAGGGTAGGTAGCATACCCAGGAGCGGATATATATACATATACCTGAGCAGATTCAATAATTACATTCAAAGTTAAATTCAATAATTAATTAGGTAAGCAACATCAATCCTTTCATAGTTTTTTGCAGTGTAAGATGAAGGCATAAGGCAAACAACTTGTGCTTTTGTTTTTTTGAAAAGCACCTGATTTGTGGATGTGAGCAAATTTCGTGAGCCCTAGCCTTCCCTCCTTTTGAATCTGTGGTACAGAGAAGCTCTTTTCTCTATTATCTATCCTGTGACATTGTTGCTTTGCTTTTATGGGTAGTGATATCCGTCTTTTTCTCTGTGCCTAGATCCGCTTTGAAGTTGGTCAAACAAGGGCTGATGCTTTATGCTTGAAGCATAGCTCCTTCAATCATCAGCCTTAAAAGTATTGGGTTACTGGTATCAAAATTCTATAGAATTCCTCTTCTGTTCGACTTAACAAACCTGAATGCCTGGACACAATCCCCTGAAATGCATGAATTCAGATATTTGGCTCCAACAAAACTGACAGAAGCATAGATCCTTCAATAATATTCCTTAAAAGGATTGGGTTACTTTCTATCAACAATCGATAGAATTCCTCCTGTTCGACTTATCAAACCTAAATTCCCTGATACAATAACTGAAAATGCATGAAATATGAAATCAAATATTTGGCTCCACCGCTTGGATAAATCACCGAAAATGCATGAATTATGAAATCAGATATTTGGCTCCAGCAAAAGTGCCACATTATTGTTTGGTGTATGTTTGATACACCACCTTCAGGATTGTCCAGAAGCCGCCAACATGTGGCATCTCTTGCATTAGACACTAGTGACACCAGTGTTGTTATAAAGACTTTGAATATAAAAAACATTTGGATACCACAAAACTTTGCCGCAACTCGATCGTGGATGTGTCACAAGTGGACTTTGGATAAAAAAAGTTTGTACACCATTATTTTCTTGGACTTTCGATAAAATAGTTTGTCACAACATTTTTGTGCATTGGACAAGCTAAGCTTGCAATAAGAAGTCCATATTTTTACAATAAAAAACTTTCGCTAAAAACTCGATAGAAGAAAATAGCTACTATAAAAGTTTGGTTAAAGATGATTAATGGTAAAATTTTTTTGGTCAACTAACAATTTAATTGAGTTAAGTATCAAATCTTTTGGTGAAAATCACAATGGAGACAAAAATTTCTCCATTGTGATTTTCACCGAAAGATTTGATACTTAATTTATGGATCACAGAAGTCAAATTCCTAATAAAATTTAATTGAGTATCAACGATCTACCAATCGTTATAGTTCTGTTGAAGGCAAGAATAAGAAACACAATGTATTGCATACATGCTAAATACAATAATTATTTATATAAAGCTAAAACCTCTGCTCGAAAAAAGTTCATAGAATTGGAAATTAGATGACTCGGAAATAATGATATAAGTTATGGGATTTTATATTGAAAATCATTAACTAGTTTTGCATAAATAAAGGGATATTGAGATTCTACAAAAGACTAACCAACGGTATTTTATAAGGAGTCACCACTTATTAATGACTTCGATCACAAATAACAAAAATTGCAAGAGGTCACCAATCATTAACGACTTCAATCATAAATAGTGTTAAGTTTAGCTAATGTCAATGAGGTATTAGTAGGCTTAATAAACTCATATATAACCAGAAAAGTTGAATTCAACGGAAATACTATTAAGTTTGGCTAATGTTAGTGAGGTATTAGTAGGATTAATAAGAAAAATGTCACTAACTAGAAAAATGCCAGCGAGATATTAGTAGGATTAATAAATTTATAATTATAACCAGAAAAGTGGCCTTTAATCACAAATGCTATTAAATACTTTTAAATCTAGCTAATGTCAAAAAAGTTGACTTCAATAAAAAATATGGCTATTAAATACTTTTAAATTTGGCTAATGTGAAAAGTTGACTTTAATCACAAATACAGTTAAGTTTAATTAATATCAATAAACAATTAGTCGGTAGTTTAGCTAATGTCAATGGGATTTTGAATACACTTCTCAATGCTTTGAAATTAAGATTGAAATATTCAATTAAAAAAAGAATTTTAATTTTATTTTAAATGAATAAAATTTAAATAAATAAGAAATTTAATTTTTATGTAAATTCAAAGAAAATTGGAATTTATTCTGATAAAGAATTTTCTTAGAATATTGTGTAATTTTATTGGGAGTTTGATATTTAGGGTGAATATTTCATCTATTGAGGATGAAGATAACCTATGGGACATATTGCTTCTCTATGTGGCTCTTGTATTCGACCATTTTCTTGTGAAATTTCACAATAAATGCTCTCAGCGTCTCGACAAACCTCTTGCTGAATAGATTATCCCAAGAGCTAGTTGACAAAATATCTGCATAACTTTCCCTACTGACTTTGAAGACCTCACATTCTAAAATGAAATGCTTTTATGTTTCCACTTTTTTGGAAAAGCAAAAAATACATATTCTTTCCTCCCACACTTCTTTTGGCCTTTTCTAGCGCCCCATTTCACAACATAGTTGATGATAATTAGTCCTTAATTGAGCAATGAGAATTTTGGCTCTGCAAGAAATATTGACCCCTATGTATGCTTTTTGTTGATGATTATGAGTGGGATTAAACTCTTTAATATAATACTTTTTCTTTCTCCCTAGGTCCTTCTCCCAGGTACATTTGTGGAACTTATCCATAACAAAAGCTTTTATCTCTTTACTGTTTGTGGGACACATGCTCAAGCAAATGCCCCATTTTCTAAACCATTTTTTATTTTTCCACATCCAAGTCATATTTCTTTTGCACAATATGTTATTAAACACAACCTTAGGTCATCTGCCCTCTTCCATTTTCTCAATTTTCTTTAAATACCTTATTACCCGCACCATAGCAATTGCTTCAATAGGAGAAACTCATGTTTCACTTAACAAGATAGCATAAGGAGCTACACTTTTAATTTTGAATTTGTTTGTAATCAAACGCTTCTGAATTTTCTCAATCTATTTCCAGTGCATGTTGGATGTACTATTAGCCCACAATTCACAACCATAGAGAATCACCAGAATCACTAAAAGCCTAAAAAGAGTTAGAGTGGTTTTCGAGTCCCATAATTCTACCTATCTACACCTATTTTGAAAAGCATAAAATGCTTTCCAACCTGCAAAATTTGTTTTCTTTCTACATCCATCCTAGATTAGATTTATGTTGAAGTCAATTCTGAGGTATTTTTTAATCCACAAATTCTTCCAGAATGCTGCCTTCAAAGTAGAACTTATAATGGTTATGTTTTCTTTTGTTAGATAAAACCACTACTTTCGTTTTGCTAATATTGACTTGCATCCCCACACTTCTACAAAAATGCTCAAGGGAAAGTAAGTGCTCTTGCAAACCAAGAGTAGATTTAGCAATCAGAATAAGGTCAACTGTGTACAAAAGAAGCCTTATAACAAAATTTCCCAAATGGATACCGTCACTCCCTTGCAAATTTAGCCACTCTTCAAGCTTGTCGATATATAAACCAAAGAGGGTAGGAGACAATGAGCAACCTTATTTGACCCCAACATTGCTTCTAAAACTTTCAAAAATACCAGTTGAAGTTCTAATTTTGACTTTCATCTCTTCATACAGCCTATGCACAACTGCTCTCAAATGCCTGAGAACCTTACGTTCCTCCATTTTGTGCTAAAGCTTATCCCTAGGCACTGTGTCAAAGAATTTTTTGAAATCAACAAAGCAACAAAATAATTTTTCCTTTTTCTCCAAACTTTTTCAGTGATGTGCCTTAAAGTTATACCATGATCAACTGTGGAATGTTTAGGTTTAAAACTTGCTTGCCCTTTATCACGTTTATCTCTTTCTTCTGCCCACTTGCTGATTTTATTTTCTATCATGCTTCTAGATAACTTTGCAAAAAAGGGGTTTATCATTGTGGGCCTATAATTGGAGGGATTATTGACGTCACCACTCTTGAAAATAGGTATTGTTAGACTAGTTGTCCAATCTCTGGGGAATCCTTGTTATATGATGTTGTTGAATTTTTTTGTAATGTGAGATGAAAGAATTTTTAAGCCCCACTTTAGATACTTTGCTTGGAGTTCAACTAAGTCTTTTTCTTTTCCAACACCCAACTTCTTGATACCCATATCTACCTCTTGCACCATGAAGAGTTTTGTATCAGTGTTGACCAAGGGAGAAGGGTCAACCTTGGGATCCCGCTCATAAAGTTGTCTTGCACAGTCAAACCATTTAGAAGTTGTAATATTGTTTTCAATTTGCATATTTCTCAGTTAGAGCTCCTTCCAAAATAATTTGGGGTTATTTTTCCAAAGGAAGATTAGTTCTCCTCTCCTCGAAACTATGAAATCAACCTTTTTCTTTCTTAATATCTTCTTGTAAGCTTTGAGCTTTCTGTTATCCTTGTTTGAATCTTTCCACATTCTCCTTGCTTTTTGCATACTTCGTCAAACCAAGCATTAACCAAAAAGAAATTTGTTTCAATTTTATTTTATTTTATTTATTTATTTTTCTCTCTTTTGCACTCTGTAATTGCGCTTTGAATTAAATGTGTTAATTCATGACTATGCATGTCGCGAAATGGGATTTTCTCCTTCTCGAAGAGCCTTTCTAGAGCTATTTTGAAGGTATTACAATTTTCTGGAGTCAAAATAATTTTTCCCTTTGGAATATTTTGTTGAACACACTAAGTTTTTGACCGTAATTGCTTCTTTTTGGTCCAATAGAAACTTAAATAAATTGGCTTGTGATATGATTTTAAGTCCCAAAGCTGATCTCCAATCAAAACTTCCTCCATTTTCTCACACAAACTATGTTAGCAAATTACATAGTCAACTACACTTGCTCCATTGTAAGTATTGTAAGTGAAATTACCAGAATTTTCCCGTCTAGTCAAACCTATACAAATGACTAAATCGAAATCCCCACATAGAGTAAGCAACTGTTCACCAAAGAGATTTCAACCTTTGTCCTCTGAAATTATTTTCCATTGATGATTACTCTCTTTTGTAAGCCAGATAGGGTCGCAGTCTTCTTCAAAACAAAGAATGCTAGCTTGCTCACTTGCAGTCCTAGCATTGAAACCACCCACTATAATGACTTCACCTAGCTGAGAATATGTTGCAATATCTGCCTTTAAGGCTGCAAGGGATCTTTGTGGTCAAGCCCTCTACTTTTGTAGATTTTGGAAACTTGCGACGCAAAATAACATGCTATAATTCTGATGTGATTTCCATTTTATGATATTTTAAACCAAATGAATTGTTTATTTGAGTCTTCTTTTTCTGGCTGAATGAAACGGACTTCTTTTTCTCTCACTAATACCATGATACCCCTATGTCCTTTGCCATTCCCTGCTGCCTTGTTCCATATTGTAATCTTCCAGTATCCTTCAAACAAAGGTGTCTTGCAACCTTCATGCTCATGTGTTTCTATGAGGCAATTTATATCTCTATCTTCCGCAATAGGCCCTAACCAAGGTCCTCGTCTCCATGGGTAACCTATGTAGTTCCGCAAACTCAACTTAAAGAAACCTGGGTATGGATTAATTGCTATTTGAATTGACATGCAAGAATCATAACTGAGTCTTTGTCCCTACTTGCCCATATTGACCTTGCTTTCCGATTTCATGCTAAAGAGTTTGTTGTCTCTTATTTATTATCATATTCCTGACCTATTTTGAAGGAGGTCCAAATCGTGCTATCACAACTTCACCTTTATTAATCCATGATCTCTTTCCGTCATCTCTTGCTTCCCTAACCTTTGACATTTCCTCCCTACTTTCCTCTTGTTGTCTTATGGTTAAATATTCTTCTAGAAAAAAGAAATAACCCCTCAAGAGCTTCTTCTTGCTTAGAATGATATCTTTATCATGCAAGTTAGGCATGATGACTGTTATAGGTTTGGCTCTCTCACCGTTAAACTTTCCTACCCTCCATGCTTGGCATATTTGTCCTTGCCATAACAACTTGTCTTTCAAGAAGTCCCTTGCAAGGTCAAAAGTAGATTCATTTTTTCCATAGTATTTCACCCCTTTAATAATTATGTTTGCTACTTGATCTTTCCTTTCCTTGCTTTATTTATCTTGCATGTTGTCGACCCGAATGTTTGCTTCTCCTTCCCTATTAGTAGAGTAACTTCAACCCAAATTTTGGAAACTTTTATGGAGCGTCCTTTCCTTTCTTCTCTTGTTGTCTATTTCGGCAGTTGCTTTCCCTTTATCCTGGGATGGTTTCGCATTCACCACCTCTGTACTCTTGAATACAAATTTCTTCATGTTTTTCACATCTGCCTTCATGCATTACCATTCCGTCTTCCGTATCAGGAGAGATTCCTATAGCAATGCCACTTACTCCTTCAAAATTTTATTGCTTTATGTTAATGCCTGGTTCTCAGTTTTTATTACATGGATTGTATGAAGTGAAGAGTGCTAGGCCAAAGATAAAGCCATATTCTATTTATTCTACGTTTTGGAAGGTTTTTCAACATTTTTTGTGTAATTTTTCCATAATATAATAGTGATTTCTTGGAATCACAAGTTTGAGTTGTAAACTCTCCATTATTTGAGTGCCCTAAGGGTTTTTCAAGGTACTATACCTATATATGTAGTCAAAAACCCATTTAAAAAAATAAAGATTAAGGTTTGGCCAAAAAAATTCGTTAGATTTTGATAATAAATTCCAAAACATAACATTCTTACACAATGGCAAAATAAATAGAGGCAAGATCAAAGTAATGGAATTTGATCGTTGGAGGGATAAAGGGATTGTGAACTGTAATGCACATTATTAATTATTAATTAAATTAGCGGAAAGAAGATGTTAAGAAGAAATACACCTATAAAATGTTGAATCAAATTAATAATTAATAATGGTCAAATTAAACCATATATCCAAATTCCTCTCTAAAAAGAACATCAAAACCTTGTTCAAGCCCCATAATACTCTTAGTAAACTCTTCATATTTTCTAAACACAATAACGACCCTACGCTTAGACTTGGAGTTAATGAGATCCCTTGCTCATGTCGAATGCCTTACATAGGACAAAATGTGAGGTCCTTTAAAACACACCTTAAAGAACATATTGCTAAAAACAACCATAATGGTATTACCAAATCCACCATTGTTGAACATTCACAATACCAAACACTCACTCTCTTTTTAAAAAACAAAAATCTTAGTCCCCACCCTCTTCCAATCAAACCATGTCATTAGAGAAGTTTTGGAAATTGAAAAACACCCTAACAACTTTATTCATGAAAATGTATATAAGTTAAGCCAACCTTGAAAACCCAATATTCAATTTTATTTTTTCAATAAACCAAATCCCCTAGTCAATGCTACCCTTTCTTAGTACACCACCCTTGATCTTATTTGTCCTTATCCTGTGTTAATCTAGTATCCCCACATCATATTATCTAATCCTCTAGTATCCCCACATCATATTATCTAATCCTTTAATCTAGTTAATTAAAATTCCTTAAAAATATCCCACCATTTTTCTTAATCCAATCACATAAAAAAAAATTATTACCTAATCCCTTTAATCTAGTTCATCTAAATTCCTTAAAATATCCTAACCTCTTCTTAATCTAATCATATTAGAAAATTATCTACCTATTCTCCTCCGAACTCCCTTCCCTTTCTTTACCATTATTAATCATATGATACGATTCTATTTTAATGACTTATATTTAGTTGTATTCTAATATTTAATTTTGTGATTTTATTTCTTGCCATTTCTTTCTTATAAAATTTAATAAATAATATTTGTTTTTGTTGAATTATCATATTTTTATTATAAAAAATATATATCATTTATTGTATACTCTAATTATTTTAGTGGTAATTTTATGTGACTAATATTTATTATCTTTGTTTTAGGTAGATATAACACAATTGATCATTTTTTGATCATCAATTATTTATTATTGGACTAAAAATTAGATTGCAATTTATAAAGTTAACATTAGAAAAAAAAAACAATAGTTGATTTTTTTATAACAATTTAATTACATCGAAGGTGTTCCTTTGATGAGTTTGGTTAGGAAATTTTGACCAATAAGATCTGTGTATTTTCGTCCTAATACCTGCAAATAAAAATTGACACTAGGCACTCCAACCGTCATGGAATTAACTGGGAAGTGTGTTGTCCTTTAAAGTTTTCTAAATCCCATCTTTTTTTATAAGGAAAAAATCAAACTTGTTCGTGGGGTCTTGGTTAAACGGTGATGAGACGGGCTGTTAAGGCACTCATCATAGGTTCAATTCCCTTCCTCGATCGGGGTGATGTATCTGGACATGTTGATGAAGATGTAGTCCTACCAAACTTACAAAAAAAGAAGAAGAAGGAAAAAATAAAACTTTTTATATATTGGTAAAAAGTTACATCATATATGCCGCAACATTCCATATGGTTTTCATCGCCCTTGAGGGCCGCAGTGTTACCTGTCTAGCATAGACAAACTGATAAACACAATACATCAAAACCCCAACACTTAGAAGTGTCACAACAATCAACTAAAGTATCTAGCCAAAAAAAAAAAAACAAAAAACATGTGCATTAGGGCCTCCCTTAGGGGAAAACAACCCAAACAATGCCAATAAGTTTTTATGGATATGTTAGATCATATACAAAAAATACATAGTAGCTGTCCAAAAATAAAATATGTATACAGGTACTCCAGAAAACACATCATGTACTGGACTGAAATATAAATAAAGAAAATCATAATAGACCCTGTTAATAGGGTCTAATGTGCGACACACATAAACCACTTTCATCTTTCTCCGTTATGTGCCACGCCTCCAAATCCTGTTGTAATCTGTCTTTAGAAAGATTGTCAACTGTCCTGTTTCGTTCCCTGTAAATATGACATACAAAAATAAGTACAAAAGGCAATTTTAGAGCATGTATCTCTTCAAGTATAGGAAGTAACACAATATTTTGACATCTCAGTGCATTTTTGACCCAATTTATGACATTCATAGAATCGCCAAAGATTTGAATCGAATATATTCCAAGTTGGATGAGGCAGCATAAATTTTTTTTAGAGTAAGGAGTTTGGAAAAATTAGTTGTGCCTCCGCCAATACCCATTGATGCAGCCAATGAAACATTGTGATTTTTATGAATAATCATACTTGCACCACATCTCATTTGATTATCAGATGCCCAATCAAAATAAGTCCACAGAATAACATAGTTTATTTTTTCAATACATATGTGTCTAGGCAATTTGATGAAATCAGCAGATGGAAGAAAAGACAAAATCACAACACATTCAACAACAACAACTGATGGTGAAGTAGTGATGTCTTGGAAAATCCATTTATTCCTGGCCAACCAAATTCCCTACGAAATGATTAATGGAATGCTTCTATGGTTTGTCTCTTTGTTTTCCACCCACCAGCTCTGCCATGCCTCTCCGTAGTTATCACCATTCCAAATCGAGATGATATTGATGAGGGGCAAAGTGAAATCCCAATTTTTTTTTGTGAAGCGACAAGAGAGGAAGAGGTGATCCGAGGATTCATTTGCATTACCAACGAGGCCCAACTAAGAATCTCTTTTGAAGTATGTCCCAAGTAGGCACCTTTTTCTTTAGAATACACCAAAATAAAATTCTAGCTTTTGCAGGACCATTCAACTTCCATAATGACTTGCACCGCCATTCCTGATCACCCCATTTCCTTCTCTTCATTAAGAAATCATATCCTTCTTTTGGTGAATATTGGCTTGATTTTGAATGAACCCAATAGATGGTGTCTGGGAAATATTTTAACTGAACTCTAGTACAAGATAATTCCTAAGTATATCCCTACCATTCCTGCCTCCACTCTTGCTCAATTTGGAGATCATTCACCGATTTCCAGGCCTATTTCCAAATGGTGGTTTCATCATGTTTTGCAATTTGATACAGATAATATATCCCTTTTTGATTTAATGTCTTGATAAGCTCTATTGAAAGAGTAAATAAATCATTGCACCCTACCCATGGATCCATCCCAACCCTACATTTTTCACGATTACCCACCTGCCATGCCATACCTTCTTCCACTAGCCCACGTGAAAACATCGATGCCTTCCATATCACTGATGATTTTGTGTATCCTTTTTTGGGCTATCTAATCAATTCGTCCAGAGGAGTTGGATCAATATATTTCCTTTTTACCACCTTCGTCCAAATATTATCTTCAGACATCATCCTCCATCCTAATTTTGCAACTAGGGAAATGGAAAAAGAACCGAAGTTCTTTATGCCCCATCCACCCCATTCCTTTGGTCTTGCAATTTTCTCCCAAGCCACCCATGGGAAAACTATATTTTCCTTATTTCTACCCCATAATAACCCGCTACACATGCTCTTGATTTTTTTTAGTATACCTTTAGGGACCCACAACAGGGCAATCCAGTACACTGGAATTGCCAACAACACCGATTTTATTAGCACCAGCCTCCCAGTCCTAGACAACCATTTGTAGCTCCATAGATTTATGCGCTTCAAAATTTTTGATAATAACCACGAACAATCCTTTTTTCAGTAGGAATATGATTTTAAGTGAAAGCTCATGTATTTTAGGCTTTACCCCATCTTGATTCAGGCATAAGGGAGGACATTTGATACCCAAGCTAGATCTGGAACCGATATACCCTCATGTGTCAGAGACGATTTTTGGATATTTATAACCATACCAGTAGCCTTCATGAACAAGTCCAAAATACTTTTCATTTGAAGAACTTCCTTTCGAATCCCATTACTCAACAATATTATATCGTCCACAAATAACAAATGGGATATGAACAATTTTTTTGCTACTTCAATACCCTTTAGTTATTCTCTTCTCTTTGCTAAATGAATCAACTGACTTATGCCTTCAACAACTAACAAGAATGACAATGGTGATAATGGACAACCGTGCCTGAGACCCCTCTGGTTATGGAAGAAAGGGGACACTGCCCCATTAATAAGTACCACAAAGGACACATTAGAAATACATCCCAGGATCCAATTTACAAAATCAATTCTGAAGCCCAAGTGGGTCAACAAAGGTCTCAAGTATAACTAACTAATATTTTCATAAGATTTGGAAAGATCAATCTTAACTATCATACAATTTTTCTTGGCAAGTTAATGCTACACATAGTTTCTTGCACCACCCCAATGGCTTCATGAGTTTGCTTGCCATCCAGAAATCCAAATTGTTCTTTAGAGATATTACAAGACAATAAAGGTTTTAATATGTTTGCAACGACTTTTGCAATGATTTTATAAAAATAGTTGCATAAAGAACTAGGCCTGAAATCATCAAAAGATGAGGGAGGGTAAAATTTAGGAATGAGGGCCAGGAATGTTGAGTTGAAAGGATCATGGATAGTTCCTTTTTGTCTGGATTCTTCCACCACATCAGTAATGGCCTCCCTCATCAACTCGAAGAAATGTTGAAAAAATTCCATAGTCCAGCCATCCGGCCCCAAACTTTTGTCTTTTTGCATAGATTTCACGACCTGTTCTACTCTTTATTTATTTTATTATTATTATTATTATTATTTTTTTAAATTTATTTTTCGTTACAGGGGCCGTGAGATGTTCATTGTCCACCTCATTAGCATACCTAGGAAAAAGTTGAGCCACTTTGATCACTTCCCTAATTGAGGGTCCCTCCTGAACACCGAAAAGGGATTTGAAATAATTTTTACCCATAGAGGCTAACTCATTAAAGGATTTGGAAACACTACCTTCTGGCTTGTCTAATTCCCAAATAATATTTGTGTTTTTTCTCCCCTTCGCATAATTTTGATTTATTTTTGTGTGTGTTTTCATCCCCTATTGAGAGCCAAATTGCTCGACTCTTTAAAAGTAACTATTCTTCCTTGTCCAACAATATTTTACTTCTCCTCATCTCTAGAGTCTTGATCTGATCCCTCATCAGATCATCCACATAACCTTCAAACCCCTTACTTTATATTTATTATAATTCCTCCCCAATGGACCAAATGCTCCCTTGTTTATTTATTAGACTTCTCTTTTCCCCAATTTATGGAAGCCTTTTTGATATTTTTCAAATTTTCTACAAAATACTATGCAAAGGTGGTGTTTTCAACCCTATCCATAGGTCTCCATGTATCAAACACCAATCTATTATAGTCCTCTTCTTTTAACCATCCATCATTAAATTTGAATGGGGATCCCGATTTATTATTGGGTCTAGCTAGCTCCTTCACAATAGGAGAATGGTCCTTCCCCTCGGATCCCACCCATTGTTTGAATCCCAAAATCCGACTAGCCAAGTCTTCATTTAGGAGAAAATGATCGAGTCTTTTAGCCACCCGAGCCTCCCCCACACGCTTATTCCTCCAAGTTGGTGAAGTTTTTATAAGATTAGAGTCAATGTGTTGTCCCTCCCTTAACTTGTTTAAGAAAAATTCAGCTAAAGGATCTGCATAAGCCCGAGGGCCCAAGGTTTCTGACATCCCCAGGGAGAAATTTAGGTCTCCCCCAACCACCAAATTCGAATCTTGCATAAATGATTTTGTTAGAAGGTTATTCCAGAAGGGCACCCGCTCCAAACAAGGTCCATATATGTTCACAATGGTGATTTCAGTACCTAATTCCATGGTGAAGACTTATACTCCAATCAACAACTCAGAGGTCCAAAAGTTATTAAGATTTATGACACTGTTTTTTAAACCAATCGCAGTGTGTTGAACCCTTAGTTAAATTGAGAGGGGGGGGGGGTGAATCAGTTTAACACATACATGGACTTTTAAAATTTTTCTCTTAAAACTTATTTACACCTTCACTTCATGATCAACTTAATATGTGAGCAATCTTTATTAGTGAGCAGCAAGTATCAAATAGATTTGTTAATGTAACAACAGTCTTAATATGTGAGCAACAAGTATTAAGTAGATTAGATAAACCACATCAACACATAGACATCATGCACAGAGACACCAGATATAAGTGGAAACCCATGAAGGGAGAAAACCACATCTTATTATTGTTGTTATGCAAAGGCAAGCTCCAACTCCCTCTCACCACTGATTTTCTGTAGGCACCAACCTACAAGAGGCTCCTACCTCAATTCTGCAAGCTACAGCTTGCAAGGAAGCTCCAACTCCCATTAATTTTCTGTAGGCACCAACCTACAGGAGGCTCCAACCTCAGTCAACTACAACTGACATTTTATCAAGCTACAACTTGATGTGGAAGCACCAACTCCCATCTATTTTCTGCAGGCACCAACCTACAGGAGGCTCCTACCTCAGTCAGCTACAACTGACATCTATCAAGCAACAACTTGATAGGGAAGCTCCAACTTCCTTATTCTTTCAAAAGAAAAACACTTGCTGATTTACCTTGGATATCACCTCTGTTCGTTCCATCTGTCCGCTTGCTCATCTGTCTTCGTTATCCGCTCTTTATTCGTCCCCCGCATATTTTCTCTATCGCCCTTCTCCTTCTTTCTCGCCGCCCTCCTCTTTCTCTCGCCCATCAAGCCTATTTTCGTATTCTCTTCGCTTTCACTCTCTTTTCACTTGCTACACTCTTTGGCATACTTAACGATATTTAATTATAAATTTCTTGATGACCGTTGTTTTTCTCTTCAGGAATCCGAAATGTGGATGGTCATACCCTTGCCCTCGCTTCCCATTTTCTTTTTCTATCCTAACCTAATGAAAATCATAATAATATACAAAAATTTTCATGTCACAAAGTGATTTTTGTCTTTTCCCTCAAGATACTTTCTTTTACCTCAAACAATAAAAATAATTACAAAATTTACATTTTTTCAGTTATATAACTCAATTTCACTCAGCTCCTTTTCAGTTATATAACTGAATTTCACTCAGCTCCTGTTCACTGTGCTTTTGTGATCCTGCTGCATATATATATACCTTTTGTAAAATCAACTCTCGGCATCTTCAAAACTGTGATCGAATAAAAAATAAAACCCAAGCTTATGACTTTAGTATAATGTATAGATATCTCGTCGTGTATGCATATTCCCGATACAAACTGTCAATAAACAGTGGCTTTAATAAACTGTGGCGATGTTTAAAAACTGTATTACGTTCCCCACTTAAACATATATAAATATATCTCCTAACCTTATGTTATGCCACCAACCTTAAGCCAATGTTTAATCTTCAAAACTTATATTAATACTCCACCCTTTATAATAATGTTATCACCGGTGGGATTTTATATTAATAGCCAACACTCTACGAACTAATGACTTGGAATAACCCCGTGGCTCCGGGCCCTACCTCTACGGTAAATCGACCAATCAAACGTTCGTATCGTACTTGGCCTAACCTCCGCACGCCTTTGTTAAACTTTGAGAAAGTTATGCGAATGATCACCGTCGGATATCGAGCCTCCAGATCAACGGTGTGTATCGATTTCGCTCGATGTCTTCAGTCGATGTATAACGCGCGAAAGCGCACTTTAAAGGGCGGTTTTGAAACGGTCCACAGGCCACGTGTCGATTTCTGTATGGAATCGCTGCCCATTCCTCCAATACCGCTTTCCGACGGATGGTGGTGCAGAAAAAACCATGGTTTCACTCCAACCCACCGTTACTGTTCACAAGTCTCGATTCCGCTCCTCTCCTCTGCTCCAGATTCTTCTCATGGTTTTAATTTAATAGTTCTATACATCGTTTTAACGCTAATTCCTTCGCATTTCAATTATATATATATATATATATATAATTTTTTGTTTGGACTATGATTCCGCCTCCAACGCAGAGTTCCGCTCCTTTTCTCGGTTCCATCTATTCTTATGCAGAGTGCACACAGCCACTCGTTCACAGAGAATATGGTTCACACAAGATTTAATTTGACCATTTCACAACAATATTAATTCAATGTTTCATGTTATTCAACCAAGAAGACACATAGTCACACAATTGCTCCTCTGTCGACAGTATTAACACCGGGTTTTCCAACTACATACAGGCACAATTAACCTCAATTTGTAGATTAAAATAATTACACATTCTTGCATCCGCGGAATTGAATACACAGATAGAATCTTAGCTCGAATTATAGAGTCCAGATCCTTCAAGAATCTAAAGCAACTTCACGCAGGAATCTCATCAGTAAATACACAGTTCTTCACAAACAGATATATGTATATATACAAGTGGTAGGTCTCAAACAAATTCTTACAATTTCATAACAGCCAGATATTCAACTCAGTGGCCATTATTCTCCTATTCTGTTACTGAAGAGGTTCTCTGCCTCTCTCTAGCTCTTAGGCTCCCTCTCTAGCCCTATTCTGTCATTTAAGCAATGCTCCAACTCATCCTCAAGCATATTAAGTCTTTACCACAGGGTTTTAGTCTTCAATCAAAGTCTATGCCATACAAACTCAATTAACGAATAATTGTTCAATAATTCATCTGCAAACTGTATTACACCCCTAATTCATGAATAAACCTTTGTATTACACTCCTTCAAGCCTTTTCAACTCCACTGCTCTGTCTCTAATTCCTTTGTTGCTTCTGCTTCAATTCCTCTGTTTCTTCTGCTGCCTCTGCTACCTCTCTGTCTCTTTTGCCTTATGGATAGTTTAGGTGCTGCTCATGTCTTTACCTTTGCCATCTCCTTTGCCATCAATGACAACATTTCCAACAGTCTCCCCCTTTGGCATTGATGGCAACATACTTCCTCTGCTTGCCTTTTAAAAGCCCCTTTTTGTTTTTCCTCCCCCTTTGACATCAATGGCAAAGGGTTGCTCATTTCTTGGTTTTCTTTCTGCATTTCCTCTCTCTGAGTTATGTTTAGGCCCTCTTCTGCTGACTTTGTACCATTCTGCTCTAGACTGATGTGCAAGACTTGTTGAAAGAACACTTTGAGGATTATTGGACTTGAATATACACTGTAAATTGATACAATCCAAAGCACAGTCTCCTTTTACTAGTATAAGGCTGAAAGTGAGGATAATGATCCTTCATAGAACACATTGTACCAGCATTATTTAATCAGAGATGTATGATTGGATCAAGAAATAAAATACTGAGAAGGCTTCAAATATACTTCTGTCTCAGTCTGATGTAGTGCACTAATATATTTTTGTTGAAGAAGATTGTAGATTGAATATGTCTCTTCCTGCAATATTCATCTGCAGTACCACACCTGTTCAATTATGATAATGATGTCAATATATATTTTATTGCTATGGTACACCTTTCCTGCTTGTTGGTGATGATATGAGCTAGAATGTTGACAAGGATATTACATTTAAAGTTTGAGAGGTTCTTGTTGTTGATGTGAACAAATGAATCAAACCAGAGCTTACAACTTATTGTAAGAATAGGCAATATTTTTCAATATTAGAGGCCAACTGTCTTTCCTTCTTGTACAATGTATTTCCAAAATAAACTCTTCAATGTATTGGTCAGTTTCACTTATCAACCACACAATTTTATTTATGACATAAGAAGTATGTATGTCAATGATCACTCTTTCTTTAAATGGTGAAATACCAGCAATTCCTTTCTGCTGAAGTATGCTTGGATGGACTAATAAAAGACTTTTGAGCTTCAGTGGTAATCAAAACTAGTCCTTCAAGTGTAAACCTAATGCTGATCCTTTAGCATTGCTACTGACCTTTTCATGCTGAATGCAGATAACCCTGGGAATTTTTCCTTGATGCATTCTTGCCATAGTCATTTGATCCTGTGGACCTGTATCATACTGCTGCTCCACTGATAATGCTTGGAAATCTGTTGATAAGCATGCTGCTTGTACCTAACCATCAATTGATATTATTTTGATAAATCATGCAGAGATTTCACTTTAGCTAGCACATGTACTCATAGTTTCTACTATTGATCTTTTCAATGTTCACACCAACCACCATCAATATATTGAATTGGACCTTGGCATCATTAACCTGCTACTTATTCTGTCATCCTGATTTGAAAGAATGTCACTGCATTTTATTTTCTATGACAGTTCTAGAATCATTGTTGCTTTATATATTGCTTTATATACCAATTCAACTGTTCTGACATGATGATCTTTGTGAAGACATTTTCAATTTCTTTGCTTGGAATCTTCAAGGGCAGAACACTCTCTTAACTGTACTCCTCCAAGAGACATTTTCATAGATGAAGGAAGTAAGGATATTAATGATGACAGGCACTTTTCTTACTCATTCTTCTTAATGTGTTTCATTGTCAATTCTAGCAATATGATGTACAAAGTGATCATCATTTAAGGTGCTGATGTCTTCTTTCTATTACCATGGCTGCTTGCTGTCTTTTCTTCTTTCGTTAATATGTCTGCTACTTGATACTTTAGATGATCTTATTCCTCTATAGTATTTTTTTTTTTTTTTAATTTCTTTCCCTTCCTGATCTTATAACTGTTTTCATTCGAAGGAGCTCTTCTTATACTACTTTCATGGGGTCTATATATGAACTAATCTCCCCCTGAGATGCTGCTTCATATCCATAACTGGTTGGATATTTGCTTTGTTTCCTAGAGCAGCTCCCCCTGAGACTATGCTAGATTCATTATGTTATGGAGATAATAGGCTCCCCCTTTCTCTTTTCTTTCCATACTTTATTGAGGTTCTTCATAATGACTGCTCTTCCTTTTGATTCATAGTTTTGATTGATCTGTTTTGATTTCATCATATGTCTAGATTTCTTTAAAATATATGGCAAATTACAGTCCTTTGCTTTGTGGCCAAGCTTGAGGCATACATAACATTTTATTTGACCAAGGTGCATTTGAGCAGATGTATAATATTTTGTTCCTCTTCTTGAATACATTTTACAATCAACAATTTTATGTCCAAAATTATTGCATGCATAACAATAGCCATGAAAATGATTTGTGTACCTGGTGAAAGATTGTCTTGTCCATTTTCTTGCTTGAGGAATTCCTCTCTTTTGCTGCATCCTTTGCTGGTTGGATTGGATTGGCTTTGTATTACAATATGCTGCATTATGTCTTGGTTTATGACAAGAGAAACATGTGCTATTTTTCATAGGAGGGAGAAACCTCCTTTGACATCTTCTGAATTTGTTCATTTCATCTTTAGGAGCATGTGAGCCTTTAGCAACTGATTGTTTCATCCTCTCATTCTCTGTTCTTTCATGTTGCTGCTTGATTATGTTTATTTCTTTACAGCTCATGTTCCTGCTAGCTTCTTCTTCTGTAGGAGTTTGCTGTGCTGCTTCACTGTTCTTTACAGCTTTTACAAAAATGATTTTCTTGTTGTCTTCTACCTTGGGCTTACTAGTTTCTCCTTCATATCCTATCCCAACCTTTATGAGAGGTGTATTCATTAATAGTTCTCTTTGGGATTTTTCTAAGTTCTTTCTTAGGCTCACTACTTCTTCTTCCAATCTTTCACATTCTTGACTTTTCTCTCTCATTTGTTGCAGCAGAGTGTCTTCTACTTTCTTTGCCTCTTCAATCTGTGTCTTCAGGAAAATAATTTCTTTTCTGTCTTCATATTCTTTCTCATCACATATTTGTACCAATATCTTAAGGTATTTGTTTTCATTCTTCAATTTTTCTATTTCAGTTAGAGTTGTGTCAAGTTTGGCTTTTTCTTCAGCTGCAATTTATTCATGACTCTTACTACCATTCACAATAGCAGGTACCTCATTTGATTGAACATCTTCTTTTTGACATGAATTTCTCTTTTTCTTAATTCTCTTTTCCTTCTTGACAATGCAGTCCTTCGTGTCTACTCCATGCATGAAATGTAATCTATCCCAGATTTCTTTTGCTGAGGTTAAATCCATTATTAACTCAAGATCCTTGTTATGAAGATTGTTATATATCACACATTTTGCCTTGGCATTCCTCTGTTTTTCTTTCACTGTGGGCGAGTCTGTGCAGTAGCCATCACATACCAGCTTCCATACCTCAGGTTCATAAGCCAATAATCCTGTTTTAATTTTATCTCTCCATTCATAAAAGTTTGTTGTATTTAACACATGTACATTTTGATATTCCATGACTTAACCAGATCTCCTTCAAGCTATTAAGCTTACACCAAAGGAACCTGCTCTGATACCAATTGTTGAACCCTTAGTTAAACTGAGAGGGGGGGCGAGGGGGGTGAATCAGTTTAACACATACATGGACTTTTAAACTTTTTCTCTTAAAACTTATTTACACCTTCACTTCATGATCAACTTAATATGTGAGAAATATTTATTAGTGAGAAGCAAGTATCAAATAGATTTGTTAATGTAACAACAGTCTTAATATGTGAGCAACAAGTATTAAGTAGATTAGATAAACCACATCAACACATAGACATCATGCACAGTGACACCAGATATAAGTGGAAACCCATGAAGGGAGAAAACCACATCTTATTATTGTTGTGATGCAAAGGCAAGCTCCAACTCCCTCTCACCACTGATTTTCTGTAGGCACCAACCTACAGGAGGCTCCTACCTCAATTCTGCAAGCTACAACTTGCAAGGAAGCTCCAACTCCCATTAATTTTCTGTAGGCACCAACCTACAGGAGGCTCCAACCTCAGTCAGCTACAACTGACATTTTGTCAAGCTACAAATTGATGTGGAAGCACCAACTCCCATCTATTTTATGCAGGCACCAACCTACAGGAGGCTCCTACCTCAGTCAACTACAACTGACATATATCAAGCTACAACTTGATAGGGAAGCTCCAAATTCCTTACTCTTTCAAAAGAGAAACACTTTCTGATTTACCTTGGATATCAGCTCTGTTCTGTTCCATCTGCTCTGCTGTTCATCTATTCTCATATCTTCCCTTTATCATCTCTGCATCTTTTCAGATTCTCTATCATCTTCTCCTTCTTCTCTGCTCAGCTCCTCTTTCTTCTCTACCTCACTGCTTCATTTCTGCATTCTCTTCGCTCACTCTCTCTTTCACTTCTAACACACTCTTTGCATATCAGAATGATATTACTTATAGAATTTCTTGATGACTGTTTGTTTTCCTCTAGGAATTCGAAATGGATGGTAATACCCCTTGGTCTTCTGTCTCCTCATTTCTTTATCCAACTCAATTTAAAATCATAATAATATATACAAAAATTTCATGCTACAATGGGATTTTGTCTTTTCCTCAGGATACTTGCCTTTGCATCACGAAAAATAAAAATAATTACAACATTTACATTTTTTCAGTTATATAACTCAATTTCACTCAGCTCCTTTTCAGTTATATAACTGAATTTCACTCAGCTCCTGTTCACTGTGCTTTTGTGATCCTGCTGCATATATATATACCTTTTGTAAAATCAACTCTCGGCATCTTCAAAACTGTGATCGAATAAAAAATAAAACCCAAGCTTATGACTTTAGTATAGTGTATAGATATCTCGTCGTGTATGCATATTCCCGATACAAACTGTCAATAAACAGTGGCTTTAATAAACTGTGGCGGTGTTTAAAAACTGTATTTCGTTCCCCACTTAAACATATATAAATATATCTCCTAACCTTATGTTATGCCACCAACCTTAAGCCAATGTTTAATCTTCGAAACTTATATTAATACTCCACCCTTTATAATAATGTTATCACCGGCAGGATTTTATATTAATAGAAAACACTCTACGAACCAATGACTTGGAATAACCCCGTGGCTCCGGGCCCTACCTCTACGGTAAATCGACCAATCAAACATTCGTATCGTACCTGGCCTAACCTCTGCACACCTTTGTTAAACTTTGAGCAAGTTCTGTGAATGATCGCCGTCGGATATCGAGCCTCCAGATCAACGGTGTGTATCGATTTCGCTCGATGTCTTCAGTCGATGTATAACGTGCGAAAGCGCACTTTAAAGGGCGGTTTTGAAATGTTCCACAGGCCACGTGTCGATTCCTGTATGGAATCGCTGCCCATTCCTCCAATACCGCTTTCCGACAGATGGTGGTGCGGAAAAAACCATGGTTTCACTCCAACCCACCGTTACTGTTCACAAGTCTCGGTTCCGCTCCTCTCCTCCGCTCCAGGTTCCGCTCAGGGTTTTAATTTAATAGTTCAATACACCGTTTTAACGCTAATTCATTCGCATTTCAATTATATATATATAATTTTTTGTTTCGACTATGATTCTGCCTCTAACGCAGAGTTCCGCTCCTTTTCTCGGTTCCGTCTATTCTTATGCAGAGTGCACACAGCCACTCGTTCACAGAGAATATGGTTCACACAAGATTTAATTTGAGCATTTCACAACAATATTACTTCAATGTTTCATGTGATTCAACCAAGAAGACACATAGTCACACAATCACTCCTCTGTCGACAGTATTAACACCGGGTTTTCCAACTACATACAGGCACAATTAATCTCAATTTGTAGATTAAAATAATTACACATTCTTGCATCCTCGGACTTGAATACACAGACAGACTCTTAGCTCGAATTATAGAGTCCAGATCCTTCAAGAATGTAAAGCAACTTCACGCAGGAATCTCATCAGTAAATACATAGTTCTTCACAAACAGATATATGTATATATACAGGTGGTAGGTCTCAAACAAATTCTTACAATTTCATAACAGCCAGATATTCAACTCAATGGCCATTATTCTCCTATTCTGTTACTGAAGAGGTTCTCTGCCTCTCTCCAGCTCTCAGGATCCCTCTCCAGCCCTCTTCTGTCATTTAAGCAATGCTCCAACTCATCCTCAAGCATATTAAGTCTTTACCACAGGGTTTTAGTCTTCAATCAAAGTCTATGCCATAGAAACTCAATTAACGAATAATTGTTCAATAATTCATCTGCAAACTGTATTACACCCCTAATTCATGAATAAACCTCTGTATTACACTCCTTCAGGCCTTTTCAACTCCACTGCTCTGTCTCTAATTCCTTTGTTGCTTCTGCTTCAATTCCTCTGTTTCTTCTGCTGCCTCTGCTACCTCTCTGTCTCTTTTGCCTTATGGATATTTTAGGTGCTGCTCATGTCTTTACCTTTGCCATCTCCTTTGTCATCAATGACAACATTTCCAACACAGTGCTCTAGGTCTCCCTTTGACATCTGAAGTCAAAATTGTCCAGCCCGGGAGAATTTTCATAAGAGTTTCTGAAACCTGGGCACCCTGACCTAATGTCTCTTGGAGAAATAACATATCAGGTCTCTAATTTATGAGAAGAGATTTTAAAGCTAGTTTTTTAGGGACACTAGCTAGTCCTCTGCAATTAAAAAACAATACATTAATTTAGTCACAATGTCAGGGGACCGCGTTGCACTGAGTGCCTCTTTTAGAGAGTTTTTTTTTCTTCGTCTACTATATCAAGCATGGCCCTCAACTGGGCTTTGAATATATCAGTTTTACGACCCCTAATCCGTTTTGATTTATCCGAGTTATTGTTTCTCCTCAATCCTCTATAGGTCTCAATCTCCATCAAATTTTTTTCCTGGGGTCTCATATTTTATGGAATAATATCAATAGAAAGTTTTGAGATTGTAGTAATAATGCTATCCATAGCCAGTGAAAGGTTAATAATGCACAAAGAATCATTTTGATTCTGCCCGGAAGGACCAGGAATATTCATAACAATTAATAAAAGACCAAATGAGTTTATAATAGAAGATGATGAACTAGGATCATTACTTGCCAAATCTGATGCAGGATCAGCAGGGATTGGATCAGTCTGCACAAGGTTTATGAAGTCTACTTTATTAGGCTCCAACTAATGTTGTGGAGCCATCGTATCTTCCATTGGAATTGAACCCTCCTCCTGCTAGATAATCACATTGTCCTCCAGTTCCTGATTACCTCCAAGCACCTCCGGTGCACCCTGTTCCATCCGGTTCCGAGATCCATGTTTGGTCCCTCCCTTTTGTCTACACCTTCGACTGAAACCAAGAGGAAAATATCTAGCCAGGTGTCCGCATTTATGACACCTATGGCACCAAAACGACAGGTGTTCATAATCAATCATTTGTAAATGTGAGTGACCTTCCAAGTGAAATAATATTTTCGCAATCAAACCCTCTCGTGGAGCAAGGCGAACTAGGATGCAAGCGATGTTCCTCTCTCTTGTCTCCAAAAACAACATATCTGCATCCAAAAATTGCGCCAAGACTATTCCCAATAGCCCGAAACAAATCCATAGTCCAGAAGTGCAGAGGCAGTGCAGGAAGACGAACCCACACGAGAATTTCATGCAGTCTTTCTCAATTAGAATCAAACATTGGCATCCACCGTTTAATGAGTATCGACTCTATGCAAAAACCCCAGTTTCTCTCCATGAACCATTCCTGGGTTTCACCATTATGGAACCTGAGCATAAACCATCCCTTTGATAACGTAATGAATTGCACTTCCCTGTTCGGAGGTGCACCCCAGTTGTTCTTAATTCAATAAGAAACACACTCAGCCGAGTAAAATTTCCCTCGAGCTCTGCCCACAAGTATGGCTTCTGATGCTGCCATCATATTTTAAAAATGTATATCAACCCTAGACACCAAATATGGACACTGATTTCCTTTATCACCTTCCCTTTCTTGCACTTCGTCCCCATGTTACCTCCCGACTACACTAAAATATTTGTGATATTTACCCCTTCATTCGACACTTGCTCCGTTACTTTTGGGCCCGAAACCCTTCTCCCTAGCTCCAAAAAAATTATAATCCCTCCTCCTAGAGGCAGGGTACCTTCTTGAGCCCCTTCATATCATGCCGTGATATTTACCTATTCTATGGCACTTGCTCGACATAGTTTTCCCTCGAGAGACCCCTAGAAACTTCCAGATGACTGACATGAACCCCTATCGCCTCTCAATATACAATTCTGCCAAAGCCCTCCTATGTCCCCCATTCGGCCCCCTTTAATCCTACTCCATACTGCTCTAAGACCACCACATAAAGAAAAAACCCTATCCTGGTACTCTGAATCGATTTTTCAAAACCCCACAGCTAAGACCCCATATCATACTTCCCCAGAACCTCAGCATTAACCCCAAAATTGAAACAATATTTTAGACCCTCCTTCGAGCCAAACCCCACACCTAATACAATATCCTCCAAATCCATAGAAGGAAAAACATGAATAACTAGATTATGCGTTGTGATTGAACTTACTTGTGGGATTTCAGAGAAATTGACAGTTCCGACTTCCAACAAAGGTGCTTCATGTTGACCCTCCAATAATTTGTTGTCAGGACCCTATTCAGTTCTGTGCACTACCAAGTCAACATCCGTGATCCAGGTGGATATTGGTGGCCACCCACCTATTCTACTTGGACCCCCATCATTGTTTCTTTCAGTTTTTCAGTTTCCTTAATTTTAGCACAATTTACTATTTTTGGAAGTTTTTTCGGGCTGTGAACTTCTGGAGTTGTTTTGAGGCCCTAAACGACGTTTTTTGGGCATCAAACCTCCTGAAAATATGAGGCTATTCTGGACTTCATATTCATTAACAATCATTGTAGTCCTCGGATAGATATTTTTAACGATGTATCATGTACATCAAATGGAGATAGTATGCCAAAGTTACGACCCCGAGAAATTGATGTACCAATTTACCCCGACGGGGCCCATATTCTGGCGTTTCATATCCTAGGGTTACGTTTTTGGATGTTTAGGGTTTTCCATTGTTTCTAAATAATATATAGGCCTTTGAGCCTCATTGTAACATAGAATTCAGAGGTCTGTAGCCACCACATCTCTTCTTAGAGATAAGCTACCAGCGCTCTAGCTAGTTTATTTCCATTATGTCTAAAAAAAAATTTCAGTTATTTGATATTAATGAAAGTAGGTGTTATTTCCATTGCATATTTGTATTTATGGTTATATGTGTATTCTATTGCGTTCCTGCATAAATTTGGATCAGTGGTATTAGAGCGGTCTGCTCTTTCTCGATCCTTCTTTGCATGTCCCCAACGAGGTTGGGGTATAAGGAGTTAGGGCTCAATCTGCTTGAACCTTTGCAAGATCAGCCTCGCAAACCTTGACGACCGCCCATGGGGGATGAAAAGAATGACGAGGGAGAAGGATATACTATCAAAATATTGCTCGAGGATGCCCTTGAAAAAAAAAGGAACACAATGATGGATAAATTCGCCCAGATCCTTCAACAACTGCCAATTGGCGGCTCATCTGCATCCAACAACCACTCTGGAGGCACAACCCCTTTTAAGGTACAAGTAAACTTTGACATTCCCATATTTTATGGCCAAATAGACGCAGATGCCGTAGATAGATGGTTGAATATATTATAAGGATATTTCTCGGTTCATGAATTTTCTGAGCGGGAGAAGATTATTTTTTTCACTGCTCAAAGTTGTCCCCCATGTCAAGGATTGGTGGGAAACCTACTATGAGAAAAAGGACGAGGGGGAACCCTCTCTGTTCTCGGCCATACCCAATTTGAATTCTTTCTAAGACATCATCAAGGAACAATAGTATATCATGGGGAGCTACGAGGACAAGTACATACAATGGACTATGCTGCAACAACAAAGGGATCAATATGTGCATGAGTTGACTAATTTGTTCCATACCTTGGGCACAAAGTTGGGTATTAAATATTCGGAGAAACATTTGGTGCTGAAGTATCGCAGTTGTCTGCACAGATATGTTTAGGAGGAGGAAATGGAGTTCCTCAACATATCTTCGCTTGGTACGATATACCGGTATGCTGCCAATATTGAGTAGAAATTCAAAGAGAAGAAGCCAGACTTTGGATCTGTGAATCAAAAGCGAGCGAAAGGTGCCCCGAAACTGCAGAACAAAGGAAAAATCCAAGGCATGCGTCACAAGACAACCTGTCAAAGCCGCAAGCAAAGAACAACACCGCAAAACCGAATAAGGACACGTGAAAGTGGTGTGAGTTCCATAAGAGCTCCACTCACAACACAAGTGAGTGTCGGGCCAAGCAGTCACTGGTGGCCAAGATGAAGTTTTCTGAATCAGACGCATGCTCTGACACTGAATCAGACCCTAGAAGTGGAATGACAAAGGGAAGCAGATTATTGATGCGGATCCGAATGCCACCATTGCGACCACGAAGATCCAAAAGGAAGAACCGAAAGTTCCAGTGGAGGAGGAGTGTCTCTTCCACTCCCAGATGTGGGTAAAGGGTTCCCCACTACAGTTCATTGTCTACAGTGGGAGCCAAAAGAACCTCATTTCAGCAGAGGCCGTGAAGTGGTTGGACTTACCGACCACAACACACCCATAATCGTACACCATCGGGTGGCTTCACCAAGGTTAGGATCTCTGCATCAGCCAACAATGTTGCCTTCCTTACAACATCAAGCCCTTCACCCATGAGGTATTATGTGACATTGCTCCTCTTGATGTTTGTGATGTATTATTAGGCCAACCATACTTGTGGAAGCGACATGCTATGTATGAGTCTTGGCCTTGCACTGTTATTGCTAATTTAGGAAATAAGTAGCACAAAATACTAGAGGTACCACCACCTGCCGCTGTCTCTTTGGTTACTACAAAACAATGTAGTAAGCTCATTTATGTTACACAACATTTTGTCACTATCCCTGCAATCCCCATCTCGCCCATTGGAGGGTCATTTCTGTGATCAATAAGCAGTGTCATGCCTTGCAAAGACAATCATTGCATCCCTTTTCACGAGTACAATATTCCTTCTGTTGACAATTCCCTGAGCAGAGATTCAAAAACCCTTGTTTTTGCCTTGGTGCGAGTAGTCCGTTCTGCCCTCGCGATGATGAGGAAGATTAACATTGGGCCCCGCGCCAGTTGGTGCTATGCCTCAGTTAGCCACCCACGCTGAGATGTTTATGGAATGTTTTTTAAAAATAGAGGTGAAGATTCCACTCCAACAACTTCGAGGATGAGTCATTGGGAGTGGTTGGACTGAATAACCATAGACTCCCTCCTTTAGTTTATGGTTTCCACCTCTTATGGGAACCTGCCTCCTTCCCACCTTTGTAGGGATCCTAACCTCCTCCTTTTCCTTTGTAAAAAGAAGCTATCTCTCCTTGCATAAGCTATATGAACATGGATACTTGAGTATGCGATAGCTGAATTGTTGAGGAGATAGAACAAGAAGGAACTTCGTTGAGAGAGCTTAAGTCCATGCCCTCATCCCGTCCGAATCCCCTGACGAGTATCTGAGATGCGCTTTGGCTGAACCCCGCTAGAGGAGACTGCGACGTTAAAGCTTTGTTTGTACCTCTTCCTTCTATCATTATATACGTGACTATTGTTTGGGTTCCCATTTTGTGTTATGTCTTTTGTTTGATGCAATATGATTAGCCCTCTTTGACTATCTAGTAATTACGAATGAAGTTATTGTGTCATATGCTGTTCTTGTTTACTGTTCTATGTGTAGGTATCCGAGCATGACTGCAGAAGGATTGTGACTTGCCGAGGCAGGAGCGAGAGGCCACCACCACTACAGCCATAATGACAACATTGGATTCCAGGTAGGTCGATCTACCGTGTCCTCTTTTCATTCAGTAATTAGGAATATACACTCTAGCATGTCTCTTTGTTTTAGACCCACTCTAGGGCTAGAGGGGATCGTTTCTGTCCGCAGAGAGGATTTACCTGCTTAACAAATTGGCGACTCCACTGGGGATCAATGTGAGTTTGTCGCTTTAGCTTGTTTGGGTCGAATTTGGTCGTTGGCTTGCTTGTTGGTCATTTTCTAGTTTGCTTGCTTGTTTGCCATCCCCTGTCAGCTCCAGAGTGTCAAGATTGACCTCTACTCATTGGGTTTTCCCTTTTCCCATAGTTATTCGGCTTGGCACGTTTTTCGTTTGAACAGTTGCGCAGATTGGCGCAGGTTGCTTTTGGTGCAGTCACGCCAACCCCTATTTGGCGCTGAATATCGCCTCACAGTCGCGCCAAATCTTGTAGGATTTGGTTTTCCCTCCTTGATGAGTCTTTTGGTCAGTTGTAATTGAATCTGGGTTATTTTTTGTGTGTAATTAAGCTTTTGGGAATGTTTTGACTACTGTAGGCATGTTTTTCTCAGTCGTTTGTCTATTTTCCTAGCAGTGTAGTTTAAGGCCTTAGGGTTTCTAAGTGTCTTGGTGCACTGAAACTTCTGTATGGAAATAAAATTTCCTTGATTGTTGTCACTTTCATTCTTGGGTTGATTGCACTAAGTTTTCTTGATCCTTTTGAGTGTTTGCTTTGATTGAATGACAATTTCATTTTCGATTGATTCTTCTCCTTGTTGCTCCAAACATAGATTACATTGCTTGTTTTGGGTCGTTTTGAAAAATTTATTTTGGTTTGGAAGACTGCAACATTAGTGTGAGTGCTTTCTTGTGTTTGTTTTGCATTTGACTGAGTCATTCAATTTCAATTCTTACATTCGCATACTCAAGCTAGTGTTTATTTTCGTTTTTCATGTAATTAGTGCATTATGTACTTCTTTTCATTGAAAATTAAAAAAAAAACATTTTGCATTCTTTCCTTTGCATCGAAAGTGAAAACTTATTTTGCATAACTAGCGGTTGATAGTCTAGGAAAGAGTTTCATTTTCGTTTGATTGTGTTAGATGCATCAGTAGATTTCTTCGCATACTTTCATTGTTTGCTATTGTTTGAAATATCTCTATCCTTCTCGTAACTAGCATTCATGGAATCAAAGATGATGTTCATTTGCATATAGTTTTCATTTAGGAAATTTGAGATCCAAATTCGATAGGGCCTTGAAACTGAAACATAATCCAAGATCAACTTTAAAATTTATTCAATTAACCTAAGGAAGCATTGAAACCTAATACAACATTTTTAGTGATCTAGGCTAGAGACGTGTTCGAGCGTCTTAAAACCTAGTAGCTGTCGTTCACCATCTGTCTTTAGACAACGCTAGTACGGACTTGTGCTCCCCGTACCGTCGAGTATATAAAGGGAGACCCCTCTAGGTTGCAATCCTTTTATTTGTAGGAAGCCGAGTCTATTGCCTTGTAACCGTGATACACCGAACACAACATTCGGGGAGACTACCTGCATGTACGTTAAGTCCTTGGTTATTTCTCTTTCGTTTGATCACCAAGTTGTATATGGCAGTTCACAGAAACCTGGTACACCCTCTTGCGTAGAGTACCTGAGTAGTCATTTTGATCTTTTCATGACTCCTTAAAAAGAGAAGAGATAGTTGAGCACTTGTCCTTTCACGCTCGTTTAAAATTGAAAGTGACTAGAGTCATCTTTTACCCGTTTCTCGACTCTTAAAACATGAAACAATGAAATTCGGTTTTAGTGTCATAAAATTAATCACCTACGATCACACGCTCGTTAAAAGTTTTATTACTTGGCTTGTTTTTGTTTTCCTTAGTTTTTGATCTTGGAAGCCTTCGATTGGTTATCATTTTCCTTCCTGTTTTGATATACAGTCATAGTGGCGGAACCACCAGTTTCGTCGTCTTCACTGCCTCCTAGTGGTGATTCTTTTCTGGACGTTTCTTTTGAAACCCCTCAGTCCACTAGGTCTGCCGAGTTTTCACAACCTATTCTCCCATCTGTCCTGCCTCTTGCTACTCGATCTCCCCCTGAAGAGCCAGTTGAATTCAATTGGCCTCCTTTTGGTGCTTGGTCTAATTTTGGGGAAGAAGGATATTTTCCTCCTCTTATGTCGGGTTCACCATTTTTTGCTGCTGCTGTACCTCCTAGTCCCCGTAGTCTTTTCGAAGATCTTACGGTAGAGTCAGACATGGATTCATCTAGTCATGTTGGTAGTGAAGAAATGCCTATTTCTATAGGAGAATATCAAATTTTTCCTGAATATGTCCCTCATGTTTTTACTCAGTCTTCTCCACCATCGGTGTCACTTCCACTTGGATATAGGTCCTTGAGTCAGATTATGTATGGTGTTGCATCCATCGTACAATCCAGTACATTCACTCCTCCTCAAAGTTCAGTCCTCCCTTTGTTAGGACTATCACCTTCGACACATAGTTCATCGGTTACTGTTACATCTGTTCCAATTCAACCCACTGTCTGTGTGGCTTCATCCACACCGATTGATACCACTCAGTCATCAGGATCTTTTCAAACTCGCAGGTCCATTTTTCTCAATCCTACATGGCTTGTCAATCCCAGTCCGGGTAGATCATAATCTCGTGTCGCGGAGGCCCCAGCTGCGCCTAGTGTAGTCTCCACTGCCCCAGTTATTCCTGGCGGCCTTAATTTTGAAGAGTATTTGTTAGCTATTTAGCAGAAGAGCTCTCAGGGTTATCAGCAACCCCAAGCTCCTGCCAATCCTTGATTCCATCACTATGATGCTGTCGGTAACCCTGTATATACGTTTCCGCATAATTATGACGAATATGGTAATCCTGTATATTTGCCTCCTATTGATCCTCATTAGGCTGTTTATGATCCTTATCAGATTGTTACTCATTTGGGACGTACCTTACCTGTGAAACCCTCTGGCTTGCAAGGAAAACCCTCAATGGGACAACCTTGGGCTCCCCAGGGCTCTGCCTCTGGTCCATAGGGACAACCTTACGGTCCACAAGGTCTATTTGGCCAACCTTAGAATCAGCTAGGACCATCTTATGCTCCTGGGGGGGAAATATACCCACCACAATGACAACCTGTTGCACCACAACCGTATCCACACGTTCAGTATGGCCAAAATTTTGTGCAACCAGGACAACCCTACGGTCCTCCTCCGGGTCAACCTGGTTATCAGGACAACTTGTTCCATCACAACCATCAGGCCAACCTCTTCAGCAAGGGCAACCCAGTGGCCCTCAATATTCAGTTCAACCAGCTCAGCAGCCAATTCAACCTGCTCCTCAGCCGGTTTAATCAGTTCAGCAGCTGGTTCTACCTGTTTATCCGATTCAGCCAGGTCCACCTGCTGAGCAGCCTGCTCAACCTTCTCAGCAAGGTCTGCCTGCTCAACCACAAGGCGCTTATTACCTTCAAGGTCAATATCAACTGGTATATAGTGTGCCCCAAGGTTTTTACCCTCAAAATAAACCTCCATTGGTATATAATCAACCTCAAAGCCATGCTTAAATTTTGTAACAAAATCCATACGTTGCTCCGGAAGGACCTCAATGGTATCCTAAACCCTAGTATCAACAGAGTTATCCTGCTTCTAACCCCTATGGTCAGTATCCTCCAGGGCAGAATATGTGGGGTCCGAATTCCTCTCAGACTGGTTGGAATGTAAACACGGGTCCTTATCATAGACCTCTGATGAATTTCAATCCTCAATTACCAGTTCTTGCTATGTTGGAGTTACCAGATGTGTCAAAGTTAACGAACGATCCCATTCTTCATAACCCATATTGGCCTCCGGTTCCTACCAAGATTCTTGGTGATTGTCCTAAGTTTGAGGGCAAGTCGGGCAAAGACCCCTAAGCGCGTGTTATGACTTACCACTTGTGGTGTTCCTCTAACTCTTGGGTTGACGATTCTATTCGACTTCGTCTTTTCCAACAAACTCTTACTGGTGCCGCTGCAAAGTGGTACATTGAGCTGTCTCGTGGCATCTTCCAAGACTTCAATTCTTTAGCCATGACATTCCTTATGCATTTTCAGTTACCGATCTGCTATGAGACTAGGACACATCTCCTCACTTCGTTGAAACAGGACCGAGCTACTCATATCTCGGATCATATTCATGAGTGGTGGCGTCGTCGTTGCATGATCAAATTTGAAATTCCTGATCAGCTTCTGACTCATTGGTTCACCACGTCCTTTGTCAATTAGATTGCGAAATACATAGCTATGGGGGCATGTGTCACAATCCTTTGTCAATTAGATTACGCCCAATACCTTGATCTCGTGTACTCTCAGTTTGGTGCATTGTATGATATCTTTCCTGATGCTCCTCGACTTAGAACTTATAAACCACCAGTGACTCCATCCGTCGATGGTATTATTGGATCTGTATCTCAGACTTCTCCGAAGTCTTCTTCATCAAACTTTGGGACGCCGAAATCTGCTTCGTCCAACAAAGTTGCTTCTTAGTCTACTTCGAATTTTGGTAACCCCGCAAAAGTTAATGCCGTTCAGGCTAATCCGGCGGATAACACTTCTAAAGGTAAAAAGAATGGTAAAGGTAAAGCCAAAGCCAATACCCCAAAATAGTATTCTCAGAAACCTCATGCTGGTGATGGTTCTCAACATAAACCGAAGTACCCTTGTTTGATTTGTGATGAAGAGCACTTTACCAAGGACTGTCCTCGACGGTCCGAAGTGAGTCGGTTGCTTAAAGGCACCGAGGGAACTCCAGTTGTTCTTAAAGAACCTTTCCCATCTCAACAAACTCAAATGGTAGAGCAACCTCCATCCTCTGCCCCATTTGGCTCTCAGGTGTTCATGATGAATAGTTCTGCAACCGTTTCTATTGCTACTTGATCAAAATATTATACTGGATCGCGTCAGGCAACGGGGAATGAGATCGTTGATGGTCCTCCTCCTCCACCTACTTCTAGCCCTCTTGAGATTGAAAGACCTACTGCCGAATCCGTTGTACGAAAGGCCTAGTGCCGCTCAACATTACAGTATTGTTGAGGATTTGGCTCAGGCGCCATCTGCGATGTCCTCACTAGAACTACTCCAGAGTTGTCCGTCTCAACGAAAGGCTTTGTTGTCTGCGATTGGTGGAGTTGATCCTGCCGATACTAGTCTTCTCACTTTCGATTTAGAGAATTTAGTTCCACGACTTCCGCATCAGATTGTACTTATTATCCAAGTGGTTATTAATGGTCTTGATATCCATCGAGCAGTTGTGGATGAGGGTGAATCAACCTGTGTCATGTCATCCTCTTGCTGGAAAGATATTGGTTCTCCAGCCCTGAATTCATTGCCAAATTCCCTTGAAGCATTTCATGGAAGGGAATAAAAGCCTTTAGGTGTTCTCGCTAGCTTACCGATTACCTTGAAAGGGAAGACAATCAATGTCGAGGTAGAGGTAGTTGATGCCAAACTCAATTATAATCTTCTCCTCGGTCGTAGTTGGACTCACGCCATTCTGTGCGTTACTTCCACTCTTTCGTGTTCTGAAATTTCCACACGAAGGAAAGATTGTTACTGTTGATCAATTTTCCTTCTTCACCTCCTCTTCTGAGAACAATGTTCCATATGTGGATAAAATTCCTACTCCCTACGAAAGTGTAGGGCCAGGCCTTTTCAAGGATCTGACCCTCATGGGTATTTTTCCCCTTCCTCCACCAAACACTATTTAGATTAATATGCTCTCTCGGTCTGATGACCCATCGATTATCCCTTCACCTGAACATATTGATTCATTCGGAGATTCGATGCCGTTGAGTCTGATTGAGATTGATTATTGCGAGCTCATTGCGGCTTTGGACACTTCGTCTTCTGATGGTGTTCCTTTGAGCATATATCTTGACATTTATTCTCAATCCCCCTAGCTTGGCGATTCAGCTACGCTTGATCCTTTGCAAGAAGTGTTTCCCTCCGATGAAGCCATCGTAGAAACTATTTCTCTTGAAGAGCTGCCGTGGGATGATAATCATCATCGTTCCTCATTTATGCCTAGTCTCAGGGCTATGTCTACGTGTCTTGAGCGATTCGCATCTTAGGTTCCTTCTCCTCCACTTCAAATTCCGGTTCTCATGCATGACGTTTTTACGGAAGGTAACTTGAGTAATATTACACAGACGATGGCTATTGACATTTCCATTAAACCGGGAATCGTCGAGAACATCCATATCGGGATCACTTGTTCTTCAGATGAAGTCCAAGTTTACACTAGCCTTTTCCACGAGTTCCATGATGTCTTTGCCTAGTCCTACGAAGAAATTCCCGGCATTGATCCTAGTATAGTGGTGCATGAAATTCCTTCTTACCCTAGTTCGAAGCCTGTTTTCCAGCATATTCGTCCTGTGCACCCTAGAAAAGCTGCTGCCATTAAAGGTGAAGTCGAAAAAATTCTCCGAGCTGGTTTCATTTATCTGATTCCCTTGAAAGAATGGGTCTCTAATATTGTGCCTGTAGATAAGAAACAAGGAACAATTCGGGTCTGCGTTGATTATCGTGATATCAATCGTGCTTGTCCTAAGGATAATTATCCTACTCCCTTTATCGATCAAGTTATTGATGACTGTGCCGGGAGTGAGATTTTTTCTCTCATGGATGGTTTTTCTGGTTACAATCAGATTAAAATTCTCCCAAATGATCAACATAAGACTGTCTTCATCTATCCTTGGGGTACCTTCGCATATAAGAATCTCCCTTTTGTCTTAAAGCATGCTGGGGCCACATTTCAGCGAGCGATGTCGTATGCTTTTCATGATATTCGTCACATCGTTCAGCCTTATCTGGATGACCTTCCGGCTCATTCAGCTAAGTGTATGGATCATCCTGACCATCTTTGTCAAATTTTTCTTCGTTGTCGACACTACAACATTTGGCTTAATCCAAAAAAGTGCATCTTCTGCATTGATTCTGGTAGACTCTTAGGGTTTATTGTGTCTAAAGACAAAATTCTCCTCGATCCGCTCAAGGCTGAGGCTATTGTTAATCTCCCTTCTCCTTCCTCATTACATCAATTGCCGAGTTTGCAAGGGAAGGCTAATTTTATACGCCGTTTTATACCCAACTATGCAGAAGTAGCCAAAGGATTCACACGATTATTAAAACAGGGCGTCCCATTCTGTTGGGATGAAATTGCTCAGAAGTCTTTTGATGCACTAAAGACATTTCTTGTCAATGCTCCTCTATTGCATCCTCCAAATTATCATCGTGATTTTTCCCTTTATTTAGCTGTCACTTTCAGCATGATTGCCATGATTCTCTACAAGATGATGATGACAGTAGCAAGCACCTTATTTATTACTTGTCTCATAATCTTCTCGATCCTGAGACACGCTATGCACATGTCAAGAAGTTAGCGTTGGATATGGTTCAGGAAGTTCAATGTTTTCGTCATTATATCCTTTTGCATACTGTAACTGTGATTTCTGATTGCAACCCTATGACCTACATATTGTCTCAAAAATTGCTAGGGGGAAAATACTCGAAGTGGATTTTCATCCTCCAAGAGTTCGATTTGGAATTTACTGTTGCCAAGTCAAAGAAATCATTAGTTTTTGCTGATTTGATCTGTTCCCTCCCTTCAGGCTCTGCTCCATCTTGTTCTGAGGAATACATTCTAGACGATATGCTTTTCTTGATCAACACCCTCGATCCTTGGTATGGTGATATCATTTTTTATCTCCAAACTTCTACTTTCAGATCTGAGTTGACGAAGGATGCCCTTCGACGCATCCGGCATCAATCGAAACCTTATCGTATCATCAGAGATACGCTCTATCGTGTCGGAGTCGATTCTATACTCTGCCGATGTTTTACTCTCAAGGAAGCTGAGAAAGCCTTAAATTATTGTCACAGTGGCGCCTGTGGCGGTCACATGTCTGGTTATGCCGCTGCACAGAAGATTCTTCGTGCTGGTTATTTCTGGCCTTCTATCTTCAAGGACTGCATTGTTGCGGTTTGTAAATGTCACGATTTCCAGGTCTACCAACGCAAGATGCATGCGCCGCCTGTACCTATTCATCCTATCATTACCGTTGGTCCCTTTGCGAAGTGGGGCATCGATTTTATGACGTGTAACCCTCACTCTGCCGAGGGGCATGCCTATATTATCGTAGCCGTGGACTACTTCACTAAATGGGGCGAAGTAATGTCTACACTTGCCGCTGACGGTAAGACAACTGCTCAATTCATATTCAATCACATCATTGCTAGGTTTGGTGTCCCTCAGGCCATCGTTACCGATCATGGTTCTCATTTTCAGCATTATATGGTGGCAGAGTTGACTTCCAAGTTGGGTTTGCGTCACGAAAGCTCAACACCGTACTATCCTCAGGCCAATGGCCAGGTTGAAGCCGCAACAAAGTTCTTGTTACTATGCTTCAACGTATGATTGGGATCCAAAAATCTAATTATAATCTCATGTAATTTTCAGCTCTTTGGGCATACCGAACCTCAGTTAAGAATGCAACTGGATTCACTCCTTTCCAGTTGGTTTATGGTCTGGAAGCTACTCTTCCGATTGAATGTGAAATACCTTCGCTCAAATTTGCTGTTGAATTACTGCCGAATACTTCGCCAGAAGAAGAGTGTCTCCTTTACTTAGAAAGGCTAGATGGAACCCACCGCTTTGCTACTCTGGTTATCAAAGCTCAGAAGAAGTGGGTCAAAGCTCATTTTTACCATTCGGTTTCCCTCGTTCCTTCGTTGAAGGAGATCTTGTCCTCCTATACGACCAAGCTCATGATAAGCTGGGGGCAGGTAAATTTCAACCCATGTGGCATGGGCCCTACATTATTAAACGCGTGTTGCAAAATGGGGCCTATGAGCACATTGATTACGAAGGTCATCTTCTAGAACAACCAGAAATGGGTTGTATCTCAAAAAATATTATGCATGAGTCATTCATGCATGATTTGTGTACATAGGTGTTGTTTTCATTTTTGTACATGTTTTGGTTTGATGTGCTTTGTGAGCGTTTTTCCTGCTTATTGGGTCTTTCTTATTGTGCAGATGTCTATTATCCCTTATGTCGGTTTCGCGGATGGTGCCTCCCGCAGTACCATAAATTTATCTTCAGCAACCTCGGTAATTTATAATCCTGCTGGTGAGTTGATAGATTTGCAAGGTATTTGTCTAGGACGGACTACAAACAATGTCGCTGAATATAGTGCTATCCTTGAACTATTAACCGAGGCAATCAACCTCGGCATACGCGCATTGCTTGTAAATATAGATTCAAAGCTTGTTGTTCTACAACTCAATGGAAATTATTCAGTTAGAAACCCGTGCATTTTGAGATTGTATTTACGTGTTCGCTTGTTGGAAAGAAATTTTGATTTTATCACATATCAACATATTCCTAGACAAATGAATACATTAACTGATACAGTGGCCAACATTGTGTTAGATAGACATTTGCATAATTTTTAAAATCATCATCATATGTAAAAGATACACGCAAGAAAAAAAAAAAAAATATATATATATATATATATATATCGAATGTTTGCATCAGCGTGCATCATAAATTTAAAAAATATGTGTGTTTCTGTTACATTCCGAGACACCATGTCTCTCAAAATATGTAGATATAAAACCTAGGTGTCTAATCGGCGTGATGCTCATGGTAGCATGTCACTGCCCGTACGAGCCGCCTCAACAAGCAGTAAATGTGGCTTGGCACCCCTACGGTATGCCTATGGTAGGCACAAGGAACATCATCGAATCATGCATAGTCTAGGACTCCACCGGTGATTCCCTTTAGGTTACGCACGATATCCTCCTCCTCGCTTCCCTTGCCATGAGAGTCAAAATTGCGAGGGATTTGCCTCGCTATCGAAGACATGCCCATGGGTCTCTCTAGGCCAACATCTGCAAGTGTATGGATTTAATGTCAGAACATACATGATAAAAAAAAATCATAACACTCATGAAAATTAAAAAATGAGTCTTACCGAAATCTTCATCCAAATCCTCTCCCTCCGAGGGTGGGAGGTCCGAATCACCAGTAAAAACTGTACCAGAGTAGGTCCAGTCCTCGACGACGATCAGTTGTCGGCGGAGCCAATCAAAGAACTCCGGTCTCCATGACATTTGTTGACTGCCCCCTACCCTTGGCATCAGAGCCGCCCATCGGGATATCCGTGGTTCCCTCACTGGTGGTGTTGGGAATATGACCTCTTGACGCTGAAAGATTGGTAATCGTTCCAAGAAGAACGATACCAGGATAAACCCATAACCAAATTGATTCAATTTGGTCTTCTTTCACTTTGTTAGCCGACGTTTCATGTTGACTGTCACGGCTTCTGCCCAGTTGTAGATGGTCGATGTCAAGCAGTCTACAACAAGAAGCAACTGTGTCTTTTTTGCTTCATGCGGTGTTTGCGATCCCACAACTCGTGTGATGGTATGTAGCACTACTTTTAGTGCCAAGTCTGGGATAGTCTGGATATCGACTTTCCCACTACCTGATCCCTTCCGTGCCACTCGGCATAGCCTGTCAATCACCATGGACATGCTCTCCATGCAAGGCCAAGTGCTGGTTAGGATTGGTGCTGCTCCCCTCCGCGATAATCCTGTTATGAAGTAGACGTCAGAAACATCAATCTCAAGTTCCTAATCTCGAAGGATGAACTTTTCCTGATCCTCATCCCATATGCTGATCAAATACTGTAGCAGCTCCGGTTGAGCTCAGAGACACGGTGTCAAAGAGAACTTCTTTAGTACACAGTCTCTGAGAGCTTCCATGCATCTCTCATTTTCCATGGCAAGCTCGTCCTCTTTGCTGTGTTCCCGTTCTTTCCATTCGATTACCATTTTGCCGCTTTCTACCTGCAAACATGTTCATATGGACAATATTAGCTATTTTAGAAGCTTGGATTTGTAAAAAAATGGCTCTTTAACTTGCATTTTTTAAACAAAAATGGTCTGCGTGGTTGGCGCGACTGTTTCTCAAATGTTTGTGCCAATGGGCGCGCCCTAGTTCAGAAAAATGGGCGATCGGCGCGAGTCCATGCCAGAAACTCGCACCACCCGCCGAACCCTAAACTTACATCCCCCCCCCCCCCCCAGAAATCAAGTTTGAGGGTTACAGGTTGTAAAGAAAGACTTAAAATGAAGGGAAGGATATCAGATCTTACCTGGAACTGACGGATTCGAGATTGGTCTACCGGATTGTCCGCTATCGTCGCCACAAAATTGCAGTGTAAAATGGGTAACTATTGCTCCACAAGAGGTAAAAAGTGAAAAGTAATTATTTTTACCATTTTTGGCATTTTATAACTTTTCACAACCCTAATTAGGTTTTTAAACATATTTTTTTGATTATTTTATAATATTATTATCAAGAAATGGGTTTTACACGTGTCTCTTGTGTAGCGACAGGTTTTCAGGCCATAGTGATGAAGTAAGGAGTTATATTTTATACTTTTTCGGACTCGGTAAAAAAACGAAAAAGTCACTACTGGAGTCATCCTTCAGCTCTTTTCTGACTATCTAAAATTGAAAATATTGCTGAGATTCTTGTCGTTTTGAATTCGTTAAATGGCTACGAAACGATATCTACCCAGTATACATTTACCCCTTTTTCAGACTGGGATGGATTATTTACGAAAAAGGAATACCTTAGCCTATCACGACTAAGAGGTTCTTTTAGATGTTGTTTTCTACATTTTCGGATCTGAAAGACTATTTACGAAAATGGCCATGCTGGAGTTTTCTTTTCTGCCTTCTTTTCAAACTCTTTAAACATGAAAAGATGTTGAGTTCTCCCTTTGTCAGACTCATTAAACCCTGATGACATCGGACTTCGTCACCGTGACGTTACTCGAGTTATTCCTTCCTAGGGCTCGTAAAATGTACTAGGTTGGATTTGTCCAAAGGAAAAACTTACATTGCAAGCATATGCTATCCCCTTCAAGCTTTTTTTAAAAAATAATTGGGGTACTCGCCAGAAATGGTGGGGAAAATGGAACCAAGTTTTAGCTATGTTGGCAGTATGTCGCTCTTGAACATGGCACTTGTCTGCATTCGTGTCGGGTTGGGGACATCTCATTTCGTCATTTTTTCCTCCATGGGTTTGGGTAAAATCTTTTGACCTCTCATCCGCTCTTTGCCACATCATCATGACCTCAGATCCTTTGATGTCAAATACTGCCAAATCCAGTGTCGTGTCGCTGATATGTTGAAGAGAAGTTTGCCGCTGCAGTTTTCAACCTTCCTCTGATTCTCTATTGGTCCTGATTCAATATCATCATGTTCCTCTGTCTCATATCGATGATGTGGGAAACATTATGGCCCACCTTCGATTAGATCATTATCCAGGAATTTGATCTAGAGACTCCCTTTCGATACCATGGAGCCTGCATGCCTCAATGGCAGGTTCTTTGCATTCGACGCAAGGTCCACATCATTGGCCTTCGATCGAGTGATTCTATGGGTGTTCGACGTCAGATCACTATTCACATTCTATGGATTGTGCCTTTTGTACCTTGAGGGCCATTGTCATTATTGGTGGTTTCTCTCATGTCTGTTAACAACTTTCATCATTGGCCGGTAATCAGACGATTTTCTTGCATGTTCGACTTCAGCTCATATATTTGCATGCTTGAAATTGTACTTTTTCAGGTTGAGATGGAGCGCAAGACCCTGGTTTTTGTTTGATAAAATCCAGGCTGTGGATTCTTGTGGATTATTATGACTTATTGCATGAATATTTTGATTGGATGGATGCGACCATACCTGAGTCTATTTGTTGATCCTTACTGCTGGATGGCTGCGTCCATACCTCAGATCTCAAATTTTATGTACTCCATTATGGATGGCTACGCCCATACCACATGTTCATGTATCAGAGATATCAGTTGTATTTGTAATTGCAGGTTTTCCGATAGCAGTGTTTAGTTCGAACGCATTCTCATAAAGCATTTTGCCTCTCCCTCTCCCTCAGACCTTATTCTTTAGGGGGCATATATTACACAAAATTTTGTCACTGTCCCTGCAATCCCCATCTCGCCCATTGGAGGGTCATTTTTGTGATCAATAAGCAGTGTCATGCCTTGCAAAGACCATCATTGCATCCCTTTTCACGAGTACAATATTCCTTCTGTTGACAATTCCCTGAGCAGAGATTCAAAAACATTGTTTTTTCCTTGGCACGACTAGTCCGTTCTGCCCTCGCGTCGATGAGGAGGATTAACACTCGTCCCCCGCCAGTTGGCGCTCTGTCTCAGTTAGCCACCCGCGCTGAGCTGTTTATGGAATGTTTTTTAAAAATAGAGGCGGAGACTCCACTCCAACAACTTCAAGGATGAGTCATTGGGAGTGGTTGGACTGAATAACCACAGAATCCCTCCTTTAGTTTATGGTTTCCACCTCTTATGGGAACCTCCTAAAGGATAGGCCTCCCTCCCACATTTGTAGGGATCCTAACCTCCTCCTTTTCCTCTATAAAATGAAGCTATCTCTCCTTGCATAAGCTAGATGAACATGGATAATTGAGTATACTATAGCTGTATTGTTGAAGAGATAGAACAAGAAGGAACTTCGTTGAGAGAGCTTAAGTCCATGCCCTCATCCCGTTCGAATCCCCTGACGAGTATCTGAGACGCGCTTTGGCTGAACCCCGCTGGAGGAGACTGCGACGTCAAAGATTTGGTTGTAACTCTTCCTTCTATCAATATATACATGACTATTGTTTGGGTTCCCATTTTGTGTTATGTCGTTTGTTTAATGCAATATGCTTAGACCTATTTGACTGGCTAGTAACTACGAATGAAGTTATTATGTCATATGATGTTCTTTTTTACTATTCTATGTGAAGGTATCCGAGCATGACTGCAGAAGGATTGTGACTTGCTAGGGCAGGAGCAAGAGGCAACCACCACTACAGCCATAATGACAACGCTGGATTCCAGGTAGGTCGATCTACCGTGTCCTCTTTTCATTCAGTAATTAGGAATCTACACTCTAGCATGTCTCTTTGTTTCTAGACCCACTCTAGGGCTAGAGGGATCGTCTCTGTCCGCAGAGAGGATTTACCTACTTAACAATTTCCAGAATCGAGAAATTTGTTTTATTGATGATCTACCCTCAGGGAAAGAAGAAGACTGTCGCCACGACCTATAGACAGGGCTACTCCAGACGAAAACAACAAATGAACAAGGTTGTGGAGGAGTTCCGGGAAATCTTCACCTCACCTGCAGGGGTGCCTCTGCACTCTCAAGTCAAGCACCCCATTGATCTGACCTAAGGTGCACCGCTTCCCAATGGACTGATCTATCGACGCTCTTTTCTAGAGAAAGATGAAATCAAAAGGCAGATTCAGGAGCTACTTCAGAACGGTCACATCCGGCCAAGTTCATCGCCATGTGGGAGCCCGATCGTGTTGTTGCAGAAGAAGAATGGGACTTGGAGACTCTATATTGACTATCGGGCGTTGAATAAGATCACTGTCCATAATAGGTACCCGATCCCATGGATTGATGACCTTCTAGATCAACTCAAAGGGGAAAAATATTTCAGCAAGATCGACTTGAAGTCTGGGTATCACCAGGTACCAATCGAACTGATGTGTGGAGGATTTCCTTCAAAGCCAAGGAGGGCCTTTTCAAATCGCTGGACATGCCTTTCGGGTTGATGAATTCTCCCGCAACCTTCATGAGGCTTATGGACAACATCTTGCGGCCATTCACCAACTCATTTGTAGTAGTGTACTTGGATAACATCCTGATCTTCAACCAGACTTGGGAAGAGCATCTCCACCACATCCGATAGGTCCTCCAAACACTATAGAAACACAAGTTGTGTGCCAATTTGGAGAAGTGAACTTTTGGCATGACCCAGGTTCAGTATCTGGGATACATTATTGATTAGCAGGGGGTGCATGTGGATCCAACCAAGATCCAAGTCATTCGGGATTGGCCAACCCCAACCACTCTAATAGAGCTTCACAACTTTCTGGGTATTGCTAATTTCTACCGCAGGTTCGTGTTGGGTTTCTCTCATATCACTTGGCCCTTGAGTCAAGTCACCAAGGGAGGAGAGAAAAAAAATTTATTTTGTTCAGAATCTCAATAGAAGGCGTTCGTAGAATTGAAACATTGCCTCTGCTGTGCCCCAATGCTCACATTACTAGAATTGCAACAACCATTTGAGATCGAGACAGATGCCTCTGACTATGCTATTGGGGTAGTTCTTACTCAACATGGGCATTCGATGGCATATCACAGTGAGACACTGTCTGACACAGTTTGAAAGTATCCCACTTATGACAAAGAGATGTATTCCATTGTGCAGGCTTGTTGAAAATGGGAGCATTACATTTTGGGGAAGGAAACGATCATCCACACAGACCACCGACCCTTGCAGTTCATACAGACACAAGGGAAGTTGCAGAATGATCACCATCATAAGTGGTCCACATATATGCAACAGTTTCATTTGAACATCAAGTACAACAAGGGCAACACAATTAATGTTGTAGGCTGCCTCAATCGACCACTGATCATGGCGATAACCACCGTGCTCAAATCTTGTGGGCATGAGACTCCTGATTGGCCGCTTCTCTACAAGAACGATCCAGAATTTGACCACACATACAAGATGCTCTTGGAGGAGAATCGAGTTCAAAATTTTCACCTCCAAGATGCACTGTTATGTCACCTAGGACACCTTTATGTTCCTTAAAGTGAGCATGCCAAGATGATTTGGGAAGCGCACTACAGTCGGGTCGCTGGGCATTTCGGGGTCGAGAAAATAGTGGTAGTACGACAAAAGTATTTCTATTGGCAAAACCTTTGACAGGATGTTAGGAAGTACATCAAATCCTGCACTGCTTGCGCCATTGCCAAACCGACCATTAAGAATCAAGGCCTCTATACTCCGCTGCCTACCCCTAGTCGACCTTGGGAATCCATCTCGATGGATTGCATGTCGGGTCTTCTTTCTACTAAGCATGGCAACGACTGTGTTTTTGTGGTCGTCGCCAAATTCTTGAAGATGGCCATTATGACGGCCTACAAGAAGAATATAACAGCAGAAGCCATTGCTAAACTCTTCTTTGAACTAGTGTGGGTACACTTTGGGATTGCACAGTCTATCATCTCAGACCCGGACAACAGGTTACTCAGAACATTTTGGTCTAGCCTTTGGTCAATGTTGTACACTAATCTCACCAAGTCCACAACTTTCCATCCCCAAACTGATGGCCAGACAGAGGTCGTCAACAGGATGATCGTATACATTCTGCACATGTACAACTCAATGCATCCACACACATGGGATGAGAGCCTCCCCTATGTACAACATAGCTATAACCAAGCCCTCTACATCTCAACCGACCACAACCCCTTTCAGGTGGGCTTGGGATTCCAGCCACTATGTCCCATTAACATAGCCATGCCATTTGGTGCTACTTAGACTGATTTGGATCATGTCCAGTTTGAAGCTTCCAAGGTGAAAAAATTCATTAAGCACATTAAATACATTCGCCTACGGGTTCATGACATATTGGACAGAGCCAAATCTAAGTACAAGCAACAACATGATCAACATCGGGTGCAACACAACTTCCAGGTGGGAAACAAAGTGTGGCTATATTTGCAGAAGGAGTGCCTTACTGGACCCCACCGCAAGATTTGCCCGCTCTGATATGGGCCATACACCATCACTAAGGCTGTAGGGGACAATGCCTTCGAGCTCAATAATCCACCATTTCTTGGTCTGCACCGAGTGTTCATTGTCGACCGCCTTTGGCCCTACTTTCCACCTCTACTGGACACATCCGACATGGAAGAAAAACTCACATCAACAGAGTTAAACCCAGACTGCATGGAACAAGCCACAACTGATTGGATTATGTACACACAGATCAAGAACACCCGCCAACATAGAATCCACCTATATCGAGTTGTTAAAGCAGACCAACTCCTTCACCAGGGAAAGTGGCTCACCAAGGACCAAGTTCAGTAGAAGTTTCCTTACATCATGGAGGATTGGTGGCCACCCGCCTATTCCACTTGGACCCCCACCATTATTTCTTTCAATTTTTCAGTTTCCTTAATTGTATCACAATTTACTATTTTTTGCAGTTTTTCGAATCCTGAACTTTCAGAGCCATTTTGAGGCCCTAAACGACGTTTTTTGGGCATCAAACCTTCGGCGAAAAATTAGTCCATTCTGGACTTGATATTCGCTGTTAATATTTGTAGTACTCAGATAGATATTTCTAAGGATGTATCATGTGCATCAAACGGAGATAGTATGCCAAAGTTACGACCCTGGAAATTGATGTACCAATTTACCCCGACGGGGCCCATATTTTGGCGTTTCATCTCCTAGGGTTAGGGTTTTGGATGTTTAGGGTTTTCCATTGTTTCTCAATAATATATAGGACTTTGAGCCTCATTGTAACACATAGTTCAGAGGCCTGTAGCTGCCACATCTCTTCTCAGAGATAAGCTACCAGCACCCTAGCTAGTTCATTTCCATTCTGTCTGTAAATTTTTTTTAGTTATTTGCTATTAATGAAATGAAGTGTTATTTTCGCTGCATCTTTTTATTTATGGTTATATGTGTATTCCGTTGCGTTCCTGCATAAATTCAGATCAATCCTTCGTCGGAATAAAACCCTCCACCAGACTCCACCTTAGCTTGTCATCATTGTCCCTGCTAGCAAGAGACCTAGGTGGAAGAGTAACCTTCGCCAAATTCTGTTTCACTGGCTCCATATCCCAGACTGATAGAGTATCCTCTGCAACCAATTCCAGGTCGACAAAATCATTTTGCTTAACCATTAGGTTTACCTTGAGTCCCAACTGCCAAAATGCAAACCCAATAAAAATGCCAAAAACACAGTAACGACATTCCACCAGCAGTCCTGCGACCATAACCTCCAATAAAACCCAAGCCCAGTAATTCAGTTACCACAATAACCTTAAACAACCCAAGAAAATGGGAACTAACACACCCACCAAAATGAAAACGTGTTGATGTGCACCTCCTGCACGATAAAAACCTCTAGAGTATTCTCACCGCGTAAACGCCCTCACTCGACAGAAAGACCTTCCTTTTGGAAGTGAGAGAAAACACAACACCGGTAGAACGAAAACTATAACTATGGAGGAGAAAGCCCGACAAGAATCGTTGTTCCTAGGGCTTCCTCGTTAGTTCCCTGGTGGTGACCTTGGTATGCCAAATGGTAGCAACCCATCGTCAAATGTGACTGTTAGTCGCTCCACCAGATTTCCATGTGCCCACCATTCATCATTTGGCCCTAAACTAACCAGGGTTTTGCCCCATGGTCGCCCTGGTTTTCTCCTGCCTCTCAGTCGCTTCTCTTCGAGCCTCCAACCCTTGATGTCTAAATCCCATCCTAAATGGGAAAAAAAGATTTTAATTTCTAAATTTTGAGATATTTTGATTTTTCATTAGTTTTTAAGTTAATTTATGATAAAATTAAGTTTTATTGGGTTTTGAAAAATAATTCTATAAAAATATTAGAATAATAATTTATATTTTTTATATTTAAATGTTTTAAAATCAATTTATAATAAAGTTCATAATATTTATTATACAAAATTTAATATATATTATTAATATATAAGTATTTTTGACACGTGGCACTCAACCGTCACGGAATTCGCCGAGAAGTGTGATGTTGTTTAAAGTTTTCTAAATCCCATCCTAAATTAAAAAATAAAGACTCTAATCTCTAAACCTTGGGATATTTTGATTTTTCATTGATTTCTAAGTTAATTTATTATAAAATCAAGTTTTATTGGGTTTTAAAAAATAAATCTATAAAAATATTAGAATAATAATTTTTTTTTTTTTATATTTAATTGTTAGTATATATATATATATATATATATATAATGTTTATTATACAATTTTTTATTATTATATATTATTAATATATAAGTATTTTTTATTCTTTTATTAGGATTATACTATATTATGATATCGTAAAAGAGAGAACAAAAAGTTTTAGCAATAGTGAAGAATGATGCAAAGATGATGGAGCTTCAGCTAGAGTGTAAGGAAATATTTAATTATTATAGATTAATTATGGAGTAATGTCGCTTTTGTGCCACTTTCTTTTAATTAATTTGATGGATTGGATGTGCCTGTAATCTATCAAAGATTTGGCCAAAATCAATGCCATTGTTGTTGCTTTTACCCCAAAATGACAAATTATGGGGACTTGGCCGGTGATTTGAAGCTTTCAAGGATTGATAGTTTTATTCACAAGCCCAAACCTGAGATCACATATGGTGTGCCTGAGATTTCACAGGCACATCCTAGAAATTGGTTGGTTAATTCAAGATTGTCTACTTTAGAAGATAACTCCAATTCCATTTTTTTTTTAATGTAATTGTAGTCACCACAGGTGAGATGTGCTTCCCATTTCACTTGAATTTCTTTTTTCTTCTAAAAGGACTTTTATTTTATCATGGTTCCCATATTTACGAAACTTAGAACCAAAAAGTTCAAATCTAGGATAGAAATGAACTTAACGAGAAAATGATCAACGAAATTAGTTTGTTTTTATTGGCCACTCTACTCCAGTTCCCACCTCCTCTATTGTCATTCCCATTCCTCTTGCTCCGACACTGGACTATGCCGAAAGAAATCACAATGACATCTTTATGAATACCGAAAATGCCTTCTTCAATCCTAACAGAAACCTAATTTTTCTCATCATTCGTTAAAATCTAATAGGTGGAGTCCTCTAAAGAGATTTGCATACTCGTTTCTAACGTCTTTGAGTGGCTTTAGATATTTGTCATCTACATTTCTTATCGAGAAACAAATTTGCTCCACTCATAGAAATGATTAACAATGTTTGCATTAGAGTGAGTGGCTAGATAATCTTCCCAAATCTTTTATTTCTTCGATGTAACTTTCCTTCTATAGGGGAAATTGCTACTTTTAATTTTCATACATTTGATTGACTGTAGTCTTATTATGTAATGATTTCATTTAGTTAATGAAGTGTACTGTAGATCACGCTAGTTAGTTAATGCAATGTAATGGAGATCATGTTGGTTACATGTCCAAAAATCAATATAGACAATGTTTAAAACATATCAAGAAGAAAAGAGACCATGTAATAAGACATAGGACATGGTGCTGTTCACTGTTAATGTAAAACCAAAGACACATGGTGCAAACAAGCATTTAATTGTTGTGACATATGAGAAGTAATACAAAGCCTACATCCTTTCAAAGAGGCAAAACCAGCATGTTAGGGGCAAACTACGACAAATTGTGGTAATATATATATTATATATTACCACAATTTGTCGTAGTTTATATATTACCACAATTTGTCATAATTTGCTCCCAACATGCTGGTTGGTTTTGCCTCTTTGAAAGTTATGAAAACCAAACTCTGGATCATGCATTCATCATGGCCATTGGAATCACAATTCCGAGATATTGAATAAAGGCCTATACATCTATATCACAAAAAAATCAAGGCACCATACTATATATAGGGGGAAGGAATAGTGCTTTGAATTCAAAATTTAATGAGAACATAACAACAATATACATGAACTTTTGAATGCGGTCAAAATATCCGAGTGATCACAAAGTTTACTTCTGACATGTTTATATCAAGGTTGGTTTTCTCTTCACCCAAAGTGGAAACTCAAAACTCTATGTTGCCATTGGCATATATATATATTCAAAATTTGAGAATTGAAATAATTAATTATCGGAAGGTATACGTTAAGATTGAGGACAATAACACATATGTAAAACAACACAAATGTAAAACGAGAATCACATGGTTACATGTACTAGAGTGGCTTTGAACATGCTAAATACTAAAGAAAAGTAGAGAAACCATAAATAAAGAATATGCTTTTAACTATGTAGACATACATTTCAACGTGGCAAGATTTTTTAGTGTTACCCGAATTCAAACTCAGGAGATGTATCTTATTTGACACTGATTTAGAAATTAATCCATGTCAGAGATTTGGTTCATGAAATTTTGGTAATGGAAATATATTATTACATTTATGTAAATAATTAATTGCAAAACATAACAGAGCAGATTCGACTGCAGTTCCAAATAGATGTCAACAAGACCGGTGAATGAACTTGTTGATTGTGCATCCAAGCACACATTAATTCCTAAGGTCACAAATTTGTAACCTCATTCAATACTTTTTTCTTCCAGGATGAGAGACACATGGAACATAACAAGCATGAATTCTTCTGGTCGCAAAATTGTAAACTCATTCAATACTTTTCTCTTACGGAGGTTGACAGACCCATGGAACATAACCAACATTAATTCCTTTAGTCACAATTTCGCAATCTGTTGACGCAGGTTTTATGATATTTGTCAACAAAGGAGAAGCGACTCAAACATAAGCTTTTTAAAAAGTCCAAGTTAGTCGGGGTGGTTTTTTTTCAACAAGAAAAATACTCTGGTTTATATATATATTTGAGGTGGTTACTCTCGATGGGTTTTAAGGTAACGTTACTTTTGGATTCTTTTTCTTGCTAAAAAGAGAATCTAGAGAATCTTAAGGTAACTCACTCAATGTATTTACAAAATCTAATTTACTTGTTAATACACTTAGAATTAACGATTAATACATAGTACAAATTAAATAAATAACAAGCTATAATAGATAAATCAAATTATTATAATACAAAAATCAAATTAGCATTAGCATTAGTAACTAAAGTACAATGAACACCCTTGAAATAATATAGAAACTAGCAATTGCACCATATGTTGCAAAGGAAACGCTGTAAAGCAATAACATAGGAAAAAATAGTATAGAGGAAAAAATGTGTTATGTTATGTGATTTAATTGAATATTTAACTTATAACTATGAATTATTTTATTTAAAAAAAATTAACATACACCTAGGTATAAAGATGTGCTCGAAAGGTCAAGAGTGGAACAATTGTGCATTTATAAGTTAAGGGGCCTTCCTAGACAACACTCGCAACAACTTACTCTTTTGTTTTTGTCAAACCTATCCTTTCCATGGATTTGAAAATCTTGTAAATCAGTTTCTTGAGGTGTTGTGAATTTATAAGTTAAAGGGACTTCCTAAACAACACTCGCAACAACTCACTCCTTTGTTTTTGTCAAACCTATCCATTCCATGGATTTGAAAATCTCTTGAGATAAAGTTTAAGTAGTAGGCTATAGGTTTTCTCACTCTTGTAGAGTTTACACTCTTGCTAAGTTATAAATTTCTGATAATAAACTTGATATTTTAAAATAAATATAGAAATGTAGTTAAAACAAATGGATCAACACATACATCTAAATATCGAGTAAAATACAAAGTTTACATAAAAAATGAGAAATCCAATTTCTTAATTTGCTATTCTTAAATAGCATAATATGAATATTTAGAATTGAGATTTGTCTAGATGATCAAAGTAAGGGTGATCCAACACCTCCATTGTTGAAATTCTTTTTGCTGGATTGCAGTGCATTTTCTGCAATTCATACTTACATTTTTCGTAATATTCCAAACACACGTTTACACAGATGTATTTTTACAGTATGAATTTATTCTCCCAGAAAACCTGATTCTGTCCAATTATCTATTCGTGGGTGATTTAATTCCTACAGGAGTAGGAGAGATGCCCACACAACAAAACTGCAGTGTCATATTAAAAAGCATTCTTAGATTCGCTTTCATACTAAAGTTGGGCAATGACCAAATTCTATCACTGTACTAAAGTCACGTCAATTGAAAAGTATCAAAAAATGATAAAAATAAATAAAAATTCTTAAAGGTTGAGTATTTATAAGAATAAATAGATCGGTTGTCACGTTAATTTATGAAGCACGCGAATTTGCAATGAGAAGAAACCGAATAAAGAAATGGATCAGGTCAGCAAAATCTCTGTATACCTGAGGATAAGGACTGCAGTGACAACAATAGATGAAGAGCTTTAGTGGAGCGCACGATGGCCTGCAATTTTTGGCGGGTCTGTTCATATTTTTTGGGCGAAAGGGCGTACTCCTCCTTTCTCGTCTGGCGAGGCAGCCAACTGACTTCTTTTACCATAGTATTGCACATTAATAGATTAAAATCCATGTACTCAAAATGTATGCTGCACATTAAATGGATTAAAATTCATGTAGTCACCCATTCGTTATGTTAATTCTTGATGCAACCTGTACAATATTGAACTCTGAACCAGATGGTTAGTGTACAGATTGAATCTTTTGTGTTGTACAATATTGAACTCTAATGAGAAAGTACATTTACACAGATACGTTCCTACCCCAACAAACTTGGAGATATGGAAACGAACGAGAAGGCTAGAGAGCAACATAAAAAACATGATTCAGGAATGACGAGCTTCTGGGTCATATGGGAATGATCTTCTTGGTCTTATGCTTTGGGATATAGACAGAATCTCCTCCACTGATCCACTGATGACAGCAACGGCAAGAGAGTGAAGTACTCAACACAACAAATAGTGGACGAGTGCAAATCATTCTTCTTGGCAGGAAGGGGGCCTACAAGTGTTTTTCTATCATGGGCAACACTCCTATTGGGTCTACACCCTGATTGGCAAGATAAAGCTCGTGAAGAAGCGATTTCAGGTAGTCAAAATCATGATCTTCTTTCTATGGATTTTGTGGGGAAGTCGAAAATAGTAACTGTAGCATTTTTTAATTATTTTTTCTGCAAATATGTTTCTGTTCAGTGCCAGATACTTCAACCTTGTGATCTGCGAATACTCGATTGGAATCCTGCTAGAAAAATAGTTGCCTCCCAAGTGCAAATGCTCCAGCTTTCTCAGCTTGCTGAATTCCACTGGCAATGGCCCTGAGAAGTTGTTGTTGTAGACATCCATGACCTCCAGTTCCTTCCATTTGGAAACGTTGGAAGGGAAACTGCCAGTGAAATTGCTAATCCGAATTTCTTGTGTGGTCAATGGAGTAGATCACCACATTAAGTCCTTCAAGTAAAACTGTTCTTTTGGGCAAGAAAAGAAAAATGCAACATCGAAGCATTGTGTAACATGAAACCCTTTAAGTAAAATCAAAGAGTCAATATCGTAAAAAATGCCCTTGTTTTTATTTGTCATTATTTGTTTCTATTGCACCCCCCAAAAACTTCTCCTGTGTTTTCTTTTCAAATAGATGCTTTCCTGCTTTAGCCCAGGTTTTACTGTTGAGCAGTAGATATGAAAAGAAATGAATAGTGAATAAATACCTCTGTAGCTCCTACAACCAACAATGGTTTAAAAGGGCCGATCCACGAACAGGAGCGCCACAAAACAGTGGTTCTTGGAAAACTCCTCTCACAGCTGCATATGGCTTACGGGATTTGTACTTTAATCACAGTTGCGGAGAAGCCAGGCGCTTCAAAGGGGTTTTAACATTTCAACAAGAGCCGCATGACACTTCCAAGGGAAGGCAAAGGCAGAGGACTTTATATTCGTGAGTGCAGTGGGTGGTTTCTTCCTCAAATGACTCTGACTGGGCCTTGTTGTCCACGCACTGTCAACTTCTTCGAAATGCGTAGACCTAGGCATCAAGAGAAAGAGACAGTGAGAAACCATTAACTCGTTTGTTTCTACTGTGTCAAATTTTCATCTGATTAAAACTGTTTTTCTATGTAACTGATTAATTATAACTGTGTTTAATCTGAAGGTTGAGAATGTTTCAATCGTCTAACATCTAAATTAATGGTGTATAATGTTACAGCTGGAAATTAGGAAAGTTGTTTTCAAATAAGAACGCTTTACAGCGTAATTATGATACAACAAATAAAAAACTTATAAACTTAACATAATTAGTCAAAAGAATGATTACTCATCTATATTTGTTACAATGTAGTGAAATGCAAACTAAATTTATTTTATACATGCAATTACAAATTAAAATTAACAATAATCCTTAACATGAGTAAATAAAAGACAGATAACCATGAAAATGTAACTCTCTTTTATTTTAAATAAACACAGAGACCTAAAATATAAGTGTCCATTTTTAATGATCCAAACCAAGAATGAATGATATATGTGGATAACTGACTAATGCTAATTATCTACTATTTTCTGCCAAAGTCAACTAAAAAGAATGCTGTAACGATTTTCAAAGATTAAATGATGCTTCAGTTATTTATTTATGAATAAATAAACAATGAAATATAAATATGCATTAGAAATTGTTACAAAACATATGTTAATTCAATTTATATAAAAAAAATAACATTGTTTACAATCTAGATTCTTAATACAATTCACAAAAAATTGGATTTAAACTAATGTCGAAATTAGTATCACTCTTAGGATACAAATTGCTGAAGGGAGATATGATTAACTATAAAAAAATTGAAATTAAATTGAAAAATATGAAAAGAAATGCAAATATTTACACTTGTTTGCTCGGGTCCAAGCCACATAACAACAACATGTTATCTTCCAAACATTTAGGAAGACTGTTAAGAATATCATAAACAAAAGTGATTATGGACCAACTTAGGTCCATCTTAACTCCAGATCTACCAAGAGCTGAGAGAGGTCAAATCTCTTGAGATGCAAACCTCTTTTAGAGTGAAAAGGAATTTGATCCCTCTCCATGCTTGGTAGATCAAAGTTAAGATGTATCTAGGATGACATAATATATATGTAGTTGACATTGAAACATTTTATTTATAATCCATGTTCTTCATATTTAGATGTTAAAACAAGCCCCTCATATTTTTTCCTGTATGCATACATTTACTTATTTTTATTATTAATATTTTAGAAAACATTACATATCAAATTCATTTTAAGCATTGAAAGAAAAACAAATCTCCCTCACCTATTGAATTAGAAAGCAACTATTAATGGGATAAGAATTCCCTTAATCTTTCTCTCTCTATTTATGTTTCATGTTAAAATATTTTACTCAACTTGCATATTGAAATATTTTATTTATAACCCATCTTAAATATTTATTTGTTATTGAATTTTTAAAATCTTATATATCAACTCTATATTAAACATGAAATAAATTACACATCTTTATAATTATGGAAAGTGAAAATATAAGAAAATTTGTAATTTAAATTGCTTTATTTTTCTCTATACAAAGTAGATATAAAATTATGTTGTTGAATATGGACATTGAAATATTTTACTTGGGCGTAATTTTTTCTTGTTTTTTGTTTTTCCATGGAAAAAAATTCTTTATTCATATTACAATAACGAACCAGCCCCAAGGGGTTTTACATTGCTCCTAGAGCTGTTTTGTTCTATATTGACCTGTATTTCTTAGGAGCTGATTTACAATGTAGATCTTTACAAAAACTGATCAAAACACCAAATTTTTTTGTGTGTGTGCGGGAAAAGTTCTGTTCTTTGGAGCGACACATCGTCAAAACTATACCAGGATCGCTTACTCCTCAGAAGAGGAAGCATCTATGATTTTCAAGCGACCAGGCTGTAAGATCAGTGATTTCTTTGATAAGGAGTCTGCCTCTTCATTTAGTTCTCTGTATACATGCTTGAAGGTAAGAGAGGAGATTTTGGAGAAAAAGTGTTGTATGGCTCTTAAGAATGCTTGTAAATGGGGTGCCAGAATCTGTGATTGCTGAGAAGCCCAATCCACTACTAATTTAGAGTCACCAAAGCACTGCAACTCAGAAATTCCTCAGCTGTGAGCTACAAATAAAACAACCCAAAGAGCCGCCAGTTCAACTCTATTATTGGAACTATGACCAGGAGAAAATTTGATCAAAAAATTTCTTCTAGTGGGGAGGTGAAGGGTGGCTCCCACACCAGCAAGAGGAGGAGACCCTTGACTCGCACCATAAAAGAAGGCTCAAGGAATGTCATGGTTGATGACAAGAGGCTGAACAAACCTTGATTTTTTAATTTTTGGAGGACTCTTGTGCTCCTTGGTCCACTGTATAATCAGAGATGAAATTACATCTTAAGGGATAAATTTTCCATTAAATATTGCCGAGTTTCGAGCCCACCATATCCCATAAGAGAAGAAAGAGGGGAGCACAACATAGGATCTTACCCCAAGGAGGTTCCACCATTGATTTGTATGGGCGAGAAAGTTCTCGGCTGCATTCAAACGAACAGAAGTGAAAGCATAGGGCGATTTGGTCCAAACCGACTCTGCATAAGAGGAAAAAAATAATAGGTGAGGGCCAGTTTCAGAGTTTGATCCACAAAGAAGATAACGACTTGGTCTTGCCCATCCATGTTTCTGTATATTTTCCCATGCAAGGAGCTTGTTTTTAGAACCATCCACAACACAATTTTGGCTTTTAAGTGCCCATGCGGTTTCCAAACGTGTTTCCACCATTATTATTTTTCTGAATCAAAGTATTCCTCCATATAAATCTTATATCCTTTCTTTGTAGTGTAAGATCCAGCAGTCGGATTTTTTGTCGAGACTAGCGAGTCATCCGAATCTTGATCAAGATGAATAAAATTATTCACCAGAAGATGAACATAAGAGGACCATTCCAAAGAATCGTCCTCATTGAGCTGAAGAGATAATGCATTTTTCCATCCTGAAGAACCCCATGCCTGAGGATAAGAGGCAGTTGTGTCTGCAATAGTGATGATCTGATTTGAGTGTAAAATATTTCGAAGCCTCTCAGATAGCTTAAACATGTTTCCTGCCCCAACCCATGGGTCCAAACCAATCCTGACTTGGTCACCTTTACCCATATTCCATGTAGTCCAATCACCTATCAAAGGAAAGGATTGAACAAGGGCCTTCCAACCAATAGAGCCATTCTTATGAGATTTGGAATGCAGACGAAACCAAGATGAGATTGCAAGGCCAAGAATATATTTTGCACATAGAATTCGACCCCACAGGGAGCCAGGATTCTCTGCAAGTCTCCACAGAGATTTAGCAGCTAAAGATTGACAGAAGATAGGTATATTTTTTATTCCACATCCTCCTAGTTTCTTAGGAAGAGCTAAAGATGACCATTTTGATAAGGGGATTCCTTCATTATTTTGATATGAAGTTCATAGAAAGGAAAAACAAAGTTTCCTGATTTTGTGAAGGATGCCTTTTGGGATAACTGCGATGGTGGCCCAATAAACCAAAATGCTTTGGATAATAGATTTGAGGAGAACCAAATGACCTCCTCTAGAGAGGCATCTATTAGTCCAAAGATTTATTTTATTTTCAATTTTTTGGAAGAGCCATAGCCAGTCCTTGAAACCATATGAATTAGGCTTGAGGGAAAAACCAAAATATTTAAAACCATCAGACCAATTAGTGAGAGGAAAGGACAGAGAATATCTGAGGTCTGATAACAAGGGATTCAAAGAGATATTATGGATAAGACATGATTTTTCAAAATTTATCTACATCCTCGTGGCCTTTTGGTACAGATCCAGGATCTTGGAAAGGGAAGAGGCATTTTCTTTTGTAGCACTTCCGAAGAGGAGAATATTGTCGACAAAAAGGATGTGAGTCAAGAATTCACATCCGGCTATGTGAATTCCTTTGAATAAACCAGAATCACAGGCTTGTTTTACAAGATGGATTAAAGCTTCAACAATTAAGAGAAACAAAAAAGGAGACATAGGACATCCTTGACGCAACCCTCTGGAGGGGTGAAAAAAATCTGAATGAGACCCATTTATGAGAACAACAAAGGATTTCGATTGAATACATCCCATGATCCAATTTACAAACTCCACATCCATCCCAATCTGAGGTTTAGTCTTCTTCGGTGAAGGCTCAAGTGACGCTTATAAATCTATGAAGACCTCCTTTACAAGGGTGTTCTTTTTCTTATTACGATGGGCTATGGAAATATTTCTTACAATATGGTTTTCCTTCACTTTAGATTGCGAATTACAATCAGAATGACCGATATGTTCTTGTTTTTCAGATTTGAGTCGAGAGCTACAGTATGACGGTTTTAACTCCTCATTTTCCCTAAATTCAAGTTTCAATTCCTCATAATGGAATTTGATTTAGGTTTCAATTGATAATAATGTTTGTTGCGGTCGGAATTACTATCGAGTTCTTTAAATTTCAGGGTTAGGTTAAGGGAAAATTCATTTGTTCGATGGCTAGATCAATCCTGGAGTGCACACACACAAACCTCACTCACGAGTCATTGCTCCATTCATTCAAGTATGCACTATTTGTTGGAATTTCTGGTTATTCCTAACAACAGAGGAAACAATATTCCTCTTCTAACACAGAGAAGATAAGAAAACAATATGGACAAAGAGATGGAGCAAAATACTATTTCATTAAAAAAAACTGGACTATTACAAAATTTGAACTCTTTCCTCAGAACTACAGTTCTGGATTTACAAAAAAAATTGCTTCTCTCGGCTGCTACAAAGCACAACACTCTTGCTCTATGTTTCTTTTCTTATTGCCTTCACTGCTACACACACAGTTTTTCAGTATCACTGCTCTCGGCATACACACAGTCTCACACTGTATCTTGGGCATACATTGCCTTCTCTTCTTCTTCGCACATAGTCTACACTCACTGTATTACCCACATAATGTTACATTACAATGTTTATAACATATATTCTAAAACATATAACCCTAAGTTTTAGAACATATTGACGCGGGCATAACTTAAAACATTAAAACCTTATGACAAAGTTACATTGTGGCGTTTAATAAAACAAAACATTAAACCCAAGGTTTAAAAACCTTATAAAAATTTCATTGCACGGATTTCAAATGGAATGCAAAACGTTTCAATAAGTTATCACATCCATTTCAGCGCTGGTTGACTGGACATCAAACCAATGCAAAACGCTGATATTGGCTGATGGCATTTGACGTGGCGATGGTGGGCCAACCTTTATCGCAAGGTTTTGGATACTGGGTGATGTAGGCCTCAATCTATGCGATATGCATATGATTGGTTGAGAGGTTTGATGTGGAGTGGTGGTGGGGACGGTTCATCGTGCGGTTTGGAGTGTGGCGACAAGGCTTCGGGCCTTTGCGAATGGAGCGTGATTGGTTGCAGAGAAGTGACGTGGAATTGGAAGGCTCCACAGACGTGACGTGGGGTATTCAAACTTAAATCAAATGGGCAGCAAGTTAAACAATTGGTGTAGTGTAATGGCTGGTAGGTGTGGGTTTATGAGTGCGGAGATAACGTGGTTTAAACCATAGTGAAGGGCTACGACCTTATAATTTTTTTTTGGTTTTGCAGGGTTTTTGTAGAAATTTATTAACACTGATGTATTACCGAATTCTCCTTATCTAAAAAATTAATCTTATGTTAAATACATAATCCTTCCACTATTAATTGTGCAGAAATTAAATCGCCAATTGCAAACACATGTGAAGAAAATCAATCGAACATAAACACAGTTGTTTAACGGGAAAGCTTAAAGCTAAAAACCCCAACTATCATATATTATGTATATCAATGGATCATGTAATAATCTCATACAAAGCTTAGTACATCAAGCTCTCAGTACAATCAACAATCATTACACACTATCATGCAAAAATTTGCATATCTATGCACCAATTTCTTACCTCCTGACCGCCTGCGTCCACTGCGCAAACCTTGCTGAAGAAGACCCTTGAATGAATTCGAATTGGCCTTGCCTTGACTGCGAAATCCTCATTGGCATCTCCAATGTGTGTCAGATGCATTGAATGCATCACTATAGTCACAACAGATAGCCCATATCACCCTTTCACCTATCTCTCCACTGGGTCTCCATTGGAACTGACATTCAAGTAGTTAATTGCTGTATTTGTTCAGTTGTTAGTGAGTTTTTAGTTGTGAATTAATTCAATAAACTCTCACAAGTGTATCTTTCAGTTAGACTAGATACAACTAGCTCAACTGAGTTTAACTCACTTAACTGAGTTAAACTGAATAACAAATCTATTAACTACTCTTCCAACTCTGTCATAAATTTTCCACTTCAGTTCTAACTGAGTCCTCCATGCATTAGTCACCAACCACCCTAGGAATTGCATAATTCCTTCAGCCCACTGATTTTCCAAATCTTTTCACTGAAATAAAGTGATCTAAGAGAATAAGTTGATATTTATTGTCGGATTATTACTAAGGGATAATAATAATCAACATGCACCTATTTTTAGATTGACGATCTATAAATAGACTTCGCCCAATATTCTAAAAATTTAATTTCATCTATTTTTCACATTTGATCAACCATCTACAAATAACATCCTGCAACTTATAGAATATTCTCACCATGTCTAAAAATATTTATACACCTAAAATAGCCTGCGAGCCCCACTTAGTGAAGGTGCTTACTTTCCACTAAGCTCATCATATTGTTGAATATCAACACTCCCTCTTAACAAGATAGGGATTATCCTTCACCCCGATCCTACCTTTATGGTATTCGAATTTGCTCCTGCTGAGCACCTTCGTCGGAATATCTATATCCTGATCTTCCATAGGAATGTACTGAAGCAACATGATCTTCTGCTCTGCACAATCTCTGATATGATGATATCGGATATCAATATTTTTAGATATATCATGAAACACAGGATTAATCGAGAGTTTGATGCAACTCTGTTTATCACAATGTATCACTGTAGGATCTAAATGAGAACCAAACAAACCGACCAGGATATTCCTCATCCAGATAGCCTCACATGCAGCTTGACTTGCTACCATGTATTATGCTTCTGATGAACTAATTGCCACGGATCTTTGTTTCCTGCTGTACCAAGAAACTGCTATAGATTTGATACTGAAAACCCCTCCTGATGTGCTCTTTCTGTCCATTGGGCTGCCTTCCCAATCTGCATCCATGAAGCCATGCAACTTCGCCTCATCCTTCTGTATGTACCATGATTCATACTCATATATGCCCCTGAGATACCTCAGGACATGCTTGCCTGCCTTCCAAAAGAGCTTGGTAGGCTTAACCATCACTTGAATAAGCTGGTTCACCGCATAGCATATGTCCGGTCTTTTATTAACTAAATACATGAGCGAACCCACCAACTATCGATAAACAGTGGCATCCACTACCTCTGCTGATGTAGCATCCTCTTTCCTCCAATTTCCTAGAAGAGGAGTATACATGGGCTTGCAGTCCTCCATGTGAAACTTACCAAGTATCTCCCAAGCATACTTTCCTTGAGACACAAACAGTTCACCTTCTCGCTGCCATATTTCCAATCCAAGGAAATAATGAAGGAGGCCAAAATCCTTCATCTCAAACTCCTTTGCAAGATCTGCCTTGCATGACTGTATCAATTTCTCATCATCCGTTAGTATTAAATCATCAACATAAAAGAACAATGATTAAAAGCTTACCCTCCACCATAGTTTTGTACAGGTTTGCATCCACCTCACTCTTGGTGAAGCCAAGTCCAGTGAAATAGCTGTTGATCCATGTGTACCAAGAACAGGGTGCTTGCTTCAACCCATACAACGCTCTTTTGAGTCTGCACACAAGTGACTCACTGATGAAGATCTAAAATCCTTCAGGCTTCTCAATGTACACCTCTTCCTCAATGATCCCATTAAGGAATGCAATATTCACATCCATCTGATGAATGTGCCAACCCATCAGCGCTGAGAGAGAAAGGATGGTACTTATGGAAGAATACCGTGTGACAAGTGCAAAGGTTTCTTCATAATCGATTCCCTCGATCTGTGAGAACCCCTGGGCAACAAATCTTGCCTTATACTTCTTGATGCTCCCATCAACAGCTTGCTTTACCTTATAAATCCATCTTGAACCTACCACTGATTTACCCACCAGCCTTGGAACAATCTCCCAAGCATTGTTTCTGACAATGGAGTCATACTCCTCCACCATGGCATATACCCATGTAGGCTCCTGCGCTGCTTCTTAAAAATAAGATGGCTCTATCATGATACACTTTCTCATAAGAGCCATGTATCCAGTAAATCGGTCAGGTGACTGTCTCTGTCTGCGCTGTGATGTAGGGACTCCTACATTCTCTGCTGCATCAAGCTTCAGTCTCTCAGCTTCTGTGGTACGATTTCTACCTGTTCTAATGTTTGGTTCTGCATGAGTGGACTCCTCCACTCCATGAATCTCCTCTTGTGGCTGATCCACATCTAGAGGCTCATATTTGGGAACAAGTAGCTCCTCCTCTGCATGCAAGTGTAGCTCCCTCTCAAGTGACAAGTTCATGGCTTTCACCTCATTTAATTTTATATCCCATCGCACCACAGTCATTCTACTGTTTGGAAAATACACACGACAATTATGGGGTGTTTATGTGTACCCCACAAATATCCCAATTTCTGCAGTCGGCTCCAGCTTCTTCCTGGTGTCCTTTGTCACATGAATGTAAATAGATGAGCCAAATATCTTCAGATGAGAAATATCAGGCTTCTTACCAGTAAAAGCTTCTTCAGGTGTACTCATGCCAAGTAATTTATGAGGACAATGGTTTTGCACATAAACCGCAGTGTTGCATGCTTCCGCCCACAAGTGCATCGGTAGGCCCTAGTCATGCAGCATAGCTCGTGCAGCACCCACGATCGTTCTGTTCTTCCTCTCCACGACCCCATTTTTCTATGGGTTATGAGGCACTATGAGTTCTCTTCGAATTCCTTCTTTTCTATAGAATTATTTGAATTCGTTTGAGATATATTCACCACCATTATCACTCCATAGAGCCTTCACTTGCTTCCCTGACTCCTTCTCCACCAATGCTTTAAACTCACAGAACTTTGATAATGTTTCACTCTTCTTCTGCATGAAGAAGATCCAAGATCTATGAGAATAGTCATCAACAAATATAACATAATACCTGTGTTTTTCTATTGAAGCAACCGAGAAAGGTCCACACATGTCTTTGTGAATTCTCTCCAGGATCACCGAAGCACGATTCTCCTTCTCATGAAAGGTGGTCTTCACAAACTTACCCATAGTACATCCCTTGCACTGATATGACTGCACAAGAGTACCCTTGGGAAGTCTAGTAGAAATCTGTTGCAAAATCTTCAAGGCGCCATGGTGAAGATGGCCCAATCTCCTGTGCCATAATTCGCCCTCATCCCGACTCACCACTTCTTCTGCTTTGCCCATCATTGCAACACAACCATATACCTCCAGCTTGTAGAGATTCTTAACTCGAATCCATATCCTCTTGGTTTGAACTGTTGTTTTATGTCACATGAAGGCTTTTCCCTCACTGAAAACAATGTCATAACCTCTGTCCTCCAACATAGCGACCAAGACCAAATTCTTTTTTTAGACCTGGGACATGTATAAAATATTTCAACAGAAATGGTTTACTTGACTCCCTATCAAAGGTAATGGTTCCAATGCTGGTCGCACTGTATCTACCATCGTCTCCCATCTCTATATGCATTTGGAGATCCTTCTCCTCCAAGTCACTAAACAACTCCTTGTCTCCCGTCATATGGAAGGAAGCACCACTATCAAGATACCACACCGATCCCATTGCACTTGAAACCAAGGATGCGATCAAAGAGAAATCAAGTTCAAATTGTGAGGCTAAGGCCTCACCTGCTGTAGCTCCAAAATCCTTCTTGTTCTTCTTTTTCTGTGGGTAGTTAGTGGAGAGATGCCCATGTTCGTGATAGTGAAAACACTTGACTTTGGACAAATCCAGCTTCTTGCCTTTAGCCTTGGATTTTGGATGGGATTTATTCCCCTTCCCTCTCCTTTATTTGGTAGCCAAAGCGCAATTCTCTTCATCATCATTCTTCAATGAAGAGCCATCCCTAGTATTTCGCCTTATCTCCTCCTACACAAGATCCGACCAAAGTCGCTCCCAATCCGACAGTTTCTCCCGTCCTTTGACAGAGTCTTCGTAGCTGTGCCAACTCTTCGGAAGCCTAAGGAGAGCCAAGCTCACCAAGTCATCATCCGTAACTTTAATCCCCACACTCCCCATCTCATCCCTACATTGGAAAAACTTCGTGAGATATTTTGGAATACCGTCGCCCTTCTCCATTTTGATTTTTCTGAGCTTATCTTTCAGTGCCAACTTCCTATGGTCGCTACTGCTTTGGAAAATATTTGTCAAAGCCTTCCACATTGCAAATGGAGTGGCTTTCCTGTGAAGGCTTGCCACAATATGGTCTTTCACACCTTCCAATAGAATTCTTCTTGTCTTCGCCACCTTCTTTTGCCATGCGTCAAGTACTGCAACATCACTAGAAGTAAGCTTAGGAACATCGCTATCGATGAAATCCTTCAGTCCATTATCTTCAAGCACCACCTCCAACCTATCCTTCCAAGCTATGTAATTCGAGCTACCCTCAAGGGCATACTCTAATCGCAACCCATTGAAAGACATTTCAATGAATACTCAACTCTCACACGGGAAAGCTTAAATCTAAAAACCCCAACTATCATATATTATGTATATCAATGGATCATGTAATAATCTCATACAAATATTATTACATCAAGTTATCAGTACAATTAACAATCATTACACACTGTCATGCAGAAATTTGCATATCTATGCACCAATTTCTTGCCTCCTAACAGCCTCCCTCCACTGCGCAATCCCTGCTAAAGAAGACCCCTAAATGAATTCGAATTGGCCTTGACTTGATTGCGCAATCCTCATTGGCATATCCAATGTGTATCAGATGCACAATCCTCATTGGCATCTCCAATGTGCATCACTATAGTCACAACAGATAGTCCATCTCACCCTTTCACCTATCTCTCCACTGGGTCTCCACTAGAACTGACATGCAAGTAGTTAACTGCTGTATTTGTTCAGTTGTTAGTGAGTTATTAGTTGTGAATTAATTAAATAATTAATTCACTAAACTCTCGCTAGTGTATCTTTCAGTTAGACTAGATACAACTAGCTCAACTGAGTTTAACTCACTTAACTGAGTTAAACTGAATAAAAACTCTACTAACTACTCTTCCAACTTTGTCATAACTTTGCCACTTTAGTTGTAACTGAGTCCTCCAAGCATGAGTCACGAATCACCCTAGGAATTGTGTAATTTCTTTAACCCACTGATTTTCCAAATATGGTCACTGAAATAAAGTGCTCCAAGAGAATAAGTTGATATTTATTGTCAGATTATTATTAAGAGCTAATAATAATCGACATGCACCTATTTTTAGATTGATGATCTATAAATAGAATTCGCCCAATATTATAAAAATAAATTTCATCTATTTTTCACATTTGATCAACCATCTACAAATAGCATCTTGCAACTTATAGAATATTCTTACCATGTCTAAAAATAGACATACACCTCAAATAGCCTGCGAGCCCCACTTAGTGAAGGTGCTTAATTTTCACTAAGCTCATCATCTTGTTGAATCTCAACAGTTTTAAGCATAAAATTCATTGCATAGTGGAGTGCAAAGATAAAAAAAGGAAATTGCTGTTGCAGTGTCCTTTAAACTCAAATAAAAATTTAATGGTGTCGTTCTTCTTCTTAGTTACAGTTGGAATTAACTTCCAACACTCCCCCTTAATTGCAACTAATGTTTTCTTGCATACCCAGACATTTTCTGAGATAGTTAAAACTTTTCTGCCCCAATGGTTTTGTTAAGATATCAGCAAACTGCTTTTCTGTTCTGCAATGTTGCAAAACAATTTCTCCATTATTCACTAACTCTTTGATGTAGTGATATTTTGCATCAATGTGTTTTGTTCTCTTATGAAACACTGAATTCTTGGATAAAGCTATAACTGAGCTGTTATCACAATAAACTGTTGTGCCTTTTACCTATTCATGACACCAAATTCTCAACATTCTACTCATCCATACTGCTTGACATGCTGTTGTTGTAGCTACCACATACTCTGCCTCTGCTGTTGATAAAGTCACAATTGGCTATTTCTTAGAAGCCCATGAAATTACTCCTGATCCCATATGGAAAACATATCCAGAGGTTCTTTTCCTGTCATCTATTCTTCCAGCCCAATCACGGTCAGTATATCCAATCAATTCAAAATGTTCTGAAGTGGTGTATAAAATTCCATACCTCTTTGTTCCTTTCACATACCTCAGAATTCTTTTTGCTGCTTGCCAATGTGCCTCCTTTGGCTTTTCCATAAATCTGGAAATTAAACTTACATCATGCATAATATCAGGCCTAGTTGCAGTCAAATAAATAAGTCTGCCAACTATGCTCTTCTACAAACTTGGAGCAAAATCCTTTTTGCTGTCTTCTTTGCTTAACTTCAATCCCATCACTGTAGGAGTAATTGTTGCCTTGCAATTCTACATGTTCAATATTTCCAAAACTTCTTTCAGATATTTTTCTTGAGAAATAAAAATTTTATTTTCATTTTTCTCTACTTCTATTCCTAAGAAGTATCTCAACAATCCCATATCAGTCATCTCAAATTCTTCTTTCATGACTGTTTTAAAATTTTCAATGAGGTAAGCATCGTTACCTGTGAATATCAGATCATCAACATACAAAACAACAATGAGCATCTTACCATCCTTTTCTTTGATGTATAATGTGGGTTCTCCTTCACATTTTTCAAACCCATTTTCCAGTAGATAGGCATCTATCCTACTGTACCATGCTCTTGGTGCTTGTTTCAACCCATACAGAGATTTCTTCAATTTGCATACCTTGTGCTCCTGGCCTCCTTTCTCATATCCCAAAGGTTGTTCAACATATATCTCTTCCATCAATACTCCATTTAGGAATGCTGATTTCACATCCATTTGGTAAACTTTCAACTTATGTTATGCTACTATGGACAACACTGCTCTTACTGTTTCCATTCTTGCAACTGGTGCAAAAGTTTTTTCATAGTCTCTTCCTTGTTGCTGCTTGTAGCCTTTGAAAACAAGTCTGGCCTTGTGCCTTTAAATCTTACCTTCAACATTGATTTTGGTTTTATAAACCCATTTCACTCCAATTACTTCTTTACCCTTTGGGAGATCAACTAATTCCCATGTCTTGTTCTTGTCTATTGCATTCATCTCTTCATCCACAAAATCTATCAATTTCTTATCTTTTAATGCTTCTTAAAAATGAATAGGATCTTCTACATGAAAATATAATTCAAATAAAGAGTTCATACCTTCTTCTTGCTCATAAATCTCATTCATAATTCTGAATCTGGTTCCTTTTTCACTTGCTGAACTTGTGCTTGTAGAAGCACTCAAATATGCTCCTTGTGATGTTCTTGGAGAAGCACTGTCATCACTTCTCAAGGGTGTTCTAATACTTGATTGTGGTGTCCCTTGCTGTCCTTTTGTTGGTGGAGGTGGTGCTGCTAATGAGGGATGTCTTTCAGCCATTTCTTCCTCATCTTCATCACGAGACAAACAAGTTTTCACATTCACTGTTTTCTCAATGCTTCCATCCCAAGATTCTTCTTCAATAAACTGTACATCTCTACTTATCATAAAATTATTTGTGGATGGGTTATAAAATATATATGCTTTGGATTCTTCACTGTATCCAAAAAATATGCACTTACCCCCCTTACTATCCAACTTCTTCCTTAGCTGATCTGGAATGTGTGCATAAGCCACACAACTAAAAACTCTCATATGGGTGACAAACTGTTTTATGCCACTCCATGCTTCTTCCGGAACTCTTTTCATTACATTCTTTGTTGGGCATCTATTCAAGACATATGATGCACAATGTATAGCTTCAGCCCAATATTCATTTGGAAAATGTTTTGCCTTCAACATGCTTCTTACCATGTCCACGATGGTTCTATTTTTTCTTTCAACAACTCCATTTTGCTATGGTGTATACCTTGTTGTAAATTGCTTGTGAATTCCATTTTCTCTGCAAAAATGCAGAAAATATTTGGATATGTATTCTCCTCCTTTGTCTGTCCTAATGAATTTAATATGTTTCCCTCTTTGGTTCTCAACAAGAGCCTTAAAGTGGCAGAACTTCTCAAACACTTCACTCTTCAACTTCAAGAAATAAACCCATGCTTTTCTTGTGTAATCATCAATAAAGGTCAACATATAGTGGCCGCCTACTAATGATGGTGTTTGCATTGGTCCACACAAACCATAATGGACTATTTCTAAGGGTGCTTTTTCCCTTATGCTCTTTCCTGATGGGAAGCTTTCTCTGTGTTGTTTTTCCAATATGCAACCTTCACAAAGGATGTCGGGATTTTCAATCAATGGTAATCCCTTTACCATTCCTTTTCTATGCAACAAATTTAGACCTCCAAAGTTGAGATGTCAAAATCTCAAATGCCATAACCAATTTTCATCCTTTTCTTCTCTTTGGTAGGTCTCTTAATCACTGCTGCCATTGCATCTCCTTTCTTCAAATCTGCTCTCATCTTGAGAGGAAACATTCTATTTCTTGTCATCTTCACTTGTGAAATCCTCTGTTTTCTTGATGGTATGTCCATGATGGTATACACATCATCTTCAAAGAACATATTGTAGTCTTTCTGAATGAGTTGTCCAATGCTCAAATGGTTATACTTCATACCAGGTACATAGTAAACATATGATATGGATCTCCTTTCTCCTTTCTTTGTCAAAACACTTACTCTGCCTTTTCCCATGACAAAGAATTTACTATCTGCCCCCAATTTTACTTGAGACTTCACATTTTCATCTAACATGGAAAACATAGAAATGTTTCCAGTCATATAGTTGCTACATCCTGAAGCTAGAAACCATATATCTTCATTTTTTCTTTAGCCATATTACATGCTAAATTTTTTTTTTCTTGACCGAGATTCTCTTTAGTAAAATTAGCACTGGGTCTACTACCCATGTCACTCTGTCTTTTCCTACATTAATTGGAATAATGCTCATACTTTTTACAGTAATGAAATTGGACTTGGGATTTATCATACCTTTGTCCGTGTGATTGATTTTGTCCACCTTGTTGGGTGCTGCCTTGGCTTTGATTCTAACTTTAGTTGCTGCCCCTTCCACTTGTATTTGCGGGGCTGTTTCTTCCTCCTTTGGTTTGACTTATGCCTCTTCGTTTTCCTCTGTAGTTTGATCTGCCTTGACCTTTTCCTCTTCCAAAATACATTTGGGTCTTGAAGGCATGTTCCAAAGATGAGTTTGATGTTCTGCTCAGTCTTTGTTCATGTGTCATCAATGATGCATGAAGCTCATCAACAGTGAACATTGAGAGATCCTTTGTCTCTTCAATGGTTGTTACTATCACATCAAATATCGATGGTAATCTCTTCAATAATTTTTCCACTATTCTTCTTTCTTCTATTGTCTCTCCATGAGATCTCATTTGGGTAACCAACCCAATCAAAAATGTGAAGAATGAGTCTATTGTATTAGACCCTTTCATGCAAATGACTTCAAAATCTCTTCTCATTAATTGAAGATTTTCTATATTTACCTTTTCCATACCTTGGTAGGCTATCTGGAGGGTATCCCATGCATCCTTGGACTTCTTTGTTGCTGCAATTCTTGGAAATACGCTTTCATGCATTGCCTGATAGAGATAGAAGAGGGATTTTGAGTCCTTCTTCCTATTACTCTTCAACAAATCTTTCTTTTCCTGTGTTAAGGCATTAAATGCTTGTTCATCAGCTGGTTCTTTTAAACCATCTTCAACTAGCTCCCATAAATCTTGAGAGGAAAACATGGCTCTCATTGTGATTGGCCAATATTCATAGTTCTTCCCATTGAATTGTGGGAGTTGAGTATTTCCCATACTCGTGCTTGTGCTGGCTCCTGCCATAGCTAGATTTACTAAACTTATGCTAAAACTTGACTGTGTTTCTTAACCAAACTTTCTCATTGCTAAAGAGATAAACTCTGTCTCTAAAAGACTTCCCTTTTACAGCTCTCTGGACTGTATTCTTAAAACCAAACAATAAATTAATTTTTGGTAAATACCTGGCTTTGCTGAACCTTCACTCTGCTAGAGAAAACTTCAACAAACTTCTTATTCCTTCATCTTCTTTAGGAACTGCTGAGAGCCTGGACTTGCTCTGATACCATGTTGGAATTTTTGGTTATTCCTAACAACAGAGAGGAAAAAATATTCCTCTTATAACACAGATAAGATAACAAAACAATATGGACAGACAGATGGAGTAAAATACTATTTCATTAAAAAAAACTAGACTATTACAAAATTTGAGCTCTTTCCTCAGAACTACGGTTCTGGATTTACAAAAAAAATAGCTTCTCTCGGCTGCTACAAAGCACATTGCTCTTGCTCTCCGTTTCTTTTCTTATTGCCTTCACTGCTACGCACACAGTTTTGCAATATCATTGCTCTCGACATACACACAGTCTCACACTGAATTTTGGGCATACATTGCCTTCTCTTCTTCTTCGCACACAGTCTACACTCACTTTATTACCCACACAACATTACATTACAATGTTTATATATATTGTAAACATTAATGTTTACAATATATATTATAAAACATATAATCCTAAGTTTTAGAACATATTGACGCGGGAATAACTTAAAACATTAAAACCTTATGATAATGTTACATTGCGGAATTTAATAAAACAACACATTAAACCTAAGGTTTAAAAACCTTATAAAAATTTAATTGCAAGGATTTCAAACGGAATGCAAAACGTTTCAATAAGTTATCGCATCTATTTGAGCGCTCACTGACTGGACATCAAATCAATGCGAAACACTGCTATTGGATGACGACATTTGACGTGGCGATGGTGGGCCAACCTTTATCGCAAGGTTTTGGAGACCGGGTGACGTAGGCCTCAATCTATGCGATATGCATATGATTGGTTGAGAGGTTTGACGTGGAGTGGTGGTGTGGATGGTTCATCGCGCGGTTTGGAGTGTGGTGACGAGGCTTCGGGCCTTTGCGAACAAAGCATGATTGGTTGCAGAGATGCGACATGGACTTGGAGGGCTCCACAGACGTGACGTGGGGTATTCATACTTAAATAAAATGCACGGCAAGTTAAATGGTTGGTGTAGTGTAATGGCAGGTAGGTGTGGGTTTATGAGTGTGGAGATAACGTGGTTTAAACCACAGTAAAGGGCTATGACCTTATAGCAAAATTTTGGTTTTGCAGGGTTTTAAGCACAAAATTCATTGCACGGTGGAGTGCAAAGATAAAACAAGGAAATTGCTGTTGTAGTGTCCTTTAAACTCAAATCAAAATTGAATGGTGTCTTTCTTCTACTTAGTTGCAGTTGGAATTAACTTCCAACACTATTGCCATGGTTTCTATTAAGCACTCGGAAGTTTTGATTTCCAAGTTCAGTTCGCCATTTGATAGGATGACCTACCTGTTAATCTATATATCCTAGAGGTATCTTGGTGGTTAGATTATGATGTTTTTCCTTAATTATATTTCAAGACCGAGGAAGTTGCAGTTCCTTCAGTGGACAAAAAATGACTATTTCTTTAAGATTTCCAAATGCATGCTTCAAAATGTGCATGGTTCGGCAAGACAAGCACATTGCAGATGTGGCTACCTTAAAAAAATGGTTATAATTGGGTGGATGTGATAGATGAGTGTTGTTTTTTTTTTAACAAAGGAGAAAAACACTTCATTTCATTAAAAATAAAAGAGGAAGTACAAAAAAGTATGTCTCAGGTTCCTTGATATTTTCCTACCCATCCCAATTACAATAATGGTTTTCCTTTAATTTTATCATTCCGTCCTATAACTTTCTAAATAGTTCATTTTTATATAATCTTCTTTCATTCTGGAAGTCACTAATTTCTGATTTAAAGCCTTATTCCCAACTTTTTACTTTCTTTTTCAAAAAAAATTGCCTCTTCAAACATAGAGGAGATCTACATAAATATGGATTTACAAAATTATGTCATGATTGACATCTACAAAAGGTAAAATAATTACAGGAATTTCCTAAAAAAAAAATTAATATAGTCATCTTTGATCTTAACATTGTTTTCAAAGATTTCCTAGAAGATTTTACTAGAATCCATCCCCAGTCCTCTTTTGGATAAAAAATCAGCAATTGTATTTTGTTCCCTGAAAACATGGTCGAAATGGATGAGCTGGAAGAGATCTACTAGGGCTCTAATAGGATTCATCCAATTTGATAATATAGGCGGGTTGAAGCGATTGTGTTCCTTTATCCAGACAATGATGCTCTTTACATCACCATGCACCTGTGTTCTCTCAATCCCTAACCACTTTGCAACCGATAATAGACCCCATAGGGAAATAATATCTAATTTTTTGTTGGTTCCTGTACATCCTTCCCACCAGAACTGATAGATGAGATTAGGATTTATTTTAATGAATGCCCCACATCCAGATTTTCTCTTCTTACATGCTCCATCAAAGAACGCCACAGGAAACACCCTCCATATGTTTTTGTATTTTATTAATCTATGTTTCCCCTTTCTTATAGTTAGGCCAATCTCATTGTAGTAAGCCATTGCTTTGTTGATATTCCCACAGACAGATACAGGTTTATGCTCAAATATGCTTGCATTCCTTCTTCGCCAAATAGACCAGAAGAAGTGAACGATAATTCATGTCATTTTTATACCAAAATAACGTACACGATCGTACTAACAGAAAACTTTGACAAGGTATATTATAATTTCCAAGGACCCTTTTCCAAACTGCCTGAGCATGGGGGCAAAGGAGAAACAAGTATTCTACATCTTCTGATCCCCCATGTCACATAATACACATGTTCGACCCAACATAACCTCACCTTTGTAAAAATTTCCATGTCAACACTAGGTAATTTAAAACCAACCAGCTAAAAAATTTTAATTTATTCGGCAAATCCCCTTTCCAAGTATCTCAGAACCAAATGTTTTCGTCTCTCACCTTCTCAGTAGCAGGTAGCCTTATATATATTTCCTTTACCTCTAGCTTCCCCTTCTTTATTGACCCATCCCATGCCGATCGATCTTCCTGTGTGTTGATATAAATACCAACTTGTCTAATTTGAAGTAGCTAATGATGCCATTCCGCTGCATATGGCTCATCGATTACCAGATTCTCTGTTGATTTTCAACCTTGGACCACAGTGGTATTGTTGTGTTCATCAATGCGATGGTTTAGTGTGGAGATTCCCTTATAATGTATGATTTCAAGTAGTTGAATAGATAGTGTATAGGTCCATATCATCCCACATATTACCTTTATAGTTACATCCCACATATGCTCTTTATAGTTATACTTGTCTCTATACTCACATATGGACTTTGAAGGAACAACTAGGTAGTTCAGAATGGTGTGAACCTAATATGATCAAGTGGCCAAAAGGCCCTATGTTTTTTAGGGTCAAATGGAAGAAAATAGTAGAAAATGGAAAATGATGTTCAATAGGGAATTGACATATCAATGTGTAATCCAATTCAAAAAATAAGGAGGAGCATCACATTTCCCTTTCCCTCACCATCTCCTTTCAGAGTTTTTGTATGAGCCTTCGAATCCAACAACGTTTCTTGGCCTTAGGGAGTGATATTGAAATGAGATAATTGAATTTCTAATGAAGCACCGACACTTTAGCCTTCAATATTATAAAAATTGTTTATCAATCTGTACCACTTTCGATGCAGATCACTAAGCTTTGGGTTTTATTTTGGATCATTTTGTATGGAGGGTTTTAAATGCATGGATTCTAAGGGAGACTCTCCAACGTTGGACTTAGGTAGAAATATTGAAATGAGATGATTTAATAGATAAAGAAGTAGAAGCAATTTAACCTTCAGTTATGTATGGTATTTCTAAATTGTTACCGACTTTCAAACTGAGTCACAAAGCCTTGGTTTTTATTTTGGATCATTTCATATGAAGTATTTTAAATTCTCGGATCCTAGGAGAGATTCTCCAAATTCGTTTTCCAAAAAAAATGTAGTAGCTCCAAAATAATTTACTCTTTGTTGTCTTCAGTTGTTTACATTATTTATCAATTTGTGCCGACTTTCGAACCAGGTCACTGAGCATTGAATTTTACTTTGGATCATTTTGCGCGAAAAATTCTGACTTCTCTCTCCAAAAAATTGTAGTGGATGCAAATAATTTATTCATTATTATCCTTCATTGTGTTACCCTAACATAATGAACCTTTTAAAATATCATTGGATTAATTTTCGTTAGGAATATGTAAAATTTATTTCATCTAGAGTTAAGTTATCATCAGAATGACATGGTAGTGTTTATAATTATTTTGAATAACAATATGAAATCCATACCATCTCGAGACATATCTCGCCGAATGTTGCCTCACCCTATCTCTTATCTCGTTGATTTATTTGATGATGCAATGCAACATGAACAATGTGGTTGTGGGGCATGGCTCAAATTGGATCATAGATGCCATTACAAATTAACTTTAAATGGAGGCACCGATACTAACAGTCGTGCAAAGGTTGTTGCACTATGGGAGCTACTTTGGTTTACGAGAAAATTTTATATTTATACTATTTTTGTATATAGGGATTCATAGGTTATTATAAACTATATGAATAACAATAAAAGCTTTTCTTTCACTCTCCTTGTTCACTGGATAGAACAAACCTACAAGTTTCCAGACTCCTACAACAACATATCTTTCCAAAACATATTCCGGGAGAAAATTTTTGTGGTTGATCACTTATCCAAGATGGGGTTCACAAAATATTTTGGTTGTCTATGCTACACTTTAATACGAGGAAAATATAATCTATGCACATGACACTATCTTTCTTCCTTAGTATTGATACAATCTCCACTTCATTTCTCCCTATTGGTTTTATTTTTACTACATCTGGTTTTTCTTGGCACAATTTTGCATTTTCAATCTCATACTATGTGGTTCATGACCGATTGCTCTATTTTGATTTCGGGGACTTGCCCAAGATGGTAGAAGGATGCTGATCATACTAGTCCTACTTATGACTATGGTCATGCTTTTTTTATTTTCTATAGTCTATGTATGCCTTTATACTTCCGTGTTTACTATATCTTCTTATTAGTTGAACTTTGTACTGATACATAATATAAACCAACATGTTTTTTTCCTTTGAAAAAAATATTTTGAATAGCTGTCATGAATATTAAAAAAAAAAGTTTTAAATTCTATAATAAATTCAGTTAATATATGTCAATAAGCGTACATCAAATACATGCACAACTAATTTAATAACCTATCACATTAATAATTATTAGGTGTATGGTATAGATTTAATATTAATATTAATTATTATATAATTATCATAATTATCTAAGTAGTAATTAAGTTTTACAATATTAAGTTTAAAATATTGAAATTTAATATTAGGGTTTTAATATTATATTATATTATTATGGTTTTGATATTGTGTTTTAATATTGAGATTTCAGTATTGTGTTTTAATGTTAGGGTTTTAATATTGATATTTTAATATAAGTAAGCACAAATTAAGTATTCAAATATGCAGGTATGTTTGAATTAACATTGAAATCCAATTATTAAACTCTAATATTAAACCCAATGTTATAAATCTTAATATTATGAACCCTATATTATAAAATGTCAAGCTATTTCAATATTTCCATGCATCATCATCTCATTTCTACCACTAAAATAACATATTAATAAACTTTATTCCAATACATAGGTTCTAGAAATTTATAAATATTTTAAAAATTTGAATAATAGGAGTGAAGTGAAATACTAAATTTAATTTTAATTATTTTTTATTTTTTTCTAAAATATGAAAGTATTATGATATAAATTATTGTTCAATATATTAATGAATTTAATTAATACATCCACATCTTTATTGAGTATAAAGAACAAAACATACACAATTTATGTAAAGACTTTATGTAACACAATACATCAATTGATGGCCCTGCGGCTTCTGAATACTTCAAAATATAACCACTTTTTTTTAGCATGAAAAACGCCTGGTATATATTCATGTACCAACACAATGTTCAAAAAAGTTCCAAAATGTTTCTGAGTAGTACATTATTCTAAATCATACAATCTTGTATGTTTAGCCCATAACATTTACATTATCATTGTCAATAATATTTAAGTTCCCTTAAAAAGAAACAATATCCGAATCATAAGTTGTCCTGATAGTTGGTCTTCACTCTTCTTGGGCTAGTTCACATAAATATTTGCTGTATGCAACTGTTAGCTCCCAAAAAGTGACTGGAAGTGGCCGTTTTCTAGAATACCCCCAGTGCACCGGGTCTATAGCTAGTACTGACCAGGTCTTATATATGCTTCCACCCAAGCTACTATAAACTGTGTGATCGCCAAAAGTGTCCCCTGTTACCAAAAAACATATAACATTTTTGTTGCAACATCCCACCCTACATTGGTATTCCAGATAAACATTAGTTAAAGAGAAATACATACATAAACAAAAAGATATAGTCAGAATAATTTGACAGTGCCACAAGCCCTTGTCCCCTCTGCTTCAAAAAGTTCGTATTTCATTTCCCTGATGGCTCCATTCAGACCCATTTTGGATAAACAATCAACAATCGAGTTCTTCTCACGATAAATGTGAGTGAAAGAAATGATGGAGAAGGTACTAACCAATACTAAGCTCCTTTCAATCCATGAATTTAATTGTAAGGGAGCCATCTAGTTTTTTTATTGAGATGATCAGTTAGCACTTTTGAATATCCAAAGATTTGAATGGTGTCGATGTATATATGTTTTGCAAACCAAATAAGGCCCCAAATTGCCAATGTCTCAGCCCTTGTATTCATGCCCAACCCGCCCTACTAGTGTAGTTTATAATGGCGTAAAGGGGAAATCATTAGCCAAGTACCGCAACCACATCTACCATTTTGTGCTGCCCCATCGAAGAACCCCGCTGGATAACTTATATCATGAGACCTCATTCGGCTAAATAGGTCTTTGGGTGGTTTATGTTGTGTTTTCATGCCATCCCAAGTTTGAATGATATGTGACACAATCCAGATTGGCCGAGTGATATTTCCTTCAAAAATTTTCAAGTTCCTACTCTTCCATATTTTCCAGTGATAAATCAGAGGAATGATAAGAAAATACTTGCCTTTTTCCAACCACTTAATGAAAATATCGAAGATAAAAAACCCCAAAACATAGAGATGAAGAATCAGATGATTTTGATTTGGGCATAAAAATCTCTTTCCTAAACGAAAAAAAAAATGCAAAGGTAGAAAGTACAAATAATTCGGGCCAGGCCATGCAACTGTAAATGTATTGAAAAATAATAAAACAAAATATATGAAACAATTAAAATCCCAAAGAGAGGTGACACGCATTCCCTCAAGAGGGAGTAATCATTAAAAAAATTTAGAAGAGACTCCACGACCTGCCAATCTAAGAAGTGCTAACATATAATAAAACCCCTCTAGCCTTCAATTGCCATCTTACGATTTTGAACACTCGTCCATTATTCATTGATTAAGAGACTCTAGAAAAAGCTTAATAAATTTATTAATTTTAATAAGTATAATAAGTTTCAAAATTGATAAGTTTTATATTAATAAGTTTAATAGAGATTATAAGGGAAATAGATTGTTTGGAATCTCACGAAAGAATTTCAAGAAAGAATGCGTGTTTAAAAAAAATAAATGTAATTTTGAATGTATAAATGGATTCAACACCTTAATAAACTCCTACGCATTTGTTTTATACAAATTAAACAACTTAAATTCAAGTTTTTAAAAATATCTTATGACGTTTAGTTAAAATTAACCAGAACAAATGTTGCGAAAAATACCATTTCAACTATAAATTAGACTACACCTTAATAAACTTATATTATTTTATATTAATAAGTTTAATAATTTTATATTAATATCATATTAATACTAACATTTACACTCACAATAATATCAATGAATTTCTTTGAAATTTCGAGAACTTTGCAACTGGCTTGTATGAATATAATTACATTTATCTAATAAATTGTGTTATTTTACATATAATTATAAATATTTTTGGTATTTAAAGAATAAAACACTTCAATTAATATATTACATTTTTTTTACCCGATTCTAATTTGTGATAAGATTTTGAGCCTATTCAATGTCACATTGCACCATTATAAAATTAGTGTTTAATATTGCAGTTTATTATATTGGGTTTAATATCTTTTTTTCCACAAGAAAAATCGTAGCTTCTATTAATATGAAATAAAAGTTACATGTTGTATATGCAGGGAGCATATTCATATCAACAATAAAGCTAGATCATGATAGAAAAAATAAATAGCAAAAATAAATACATCTAATAAGTGTCCGAATAGATAAATATTGTGTGACAACAATATTAGCATAGCAGTCTATGTTCAAAATATGCTATAAGTAACCAAAAAATAAATTTGGAGCTGCCTGTGGTGGGATTTCACCCCATCCTTTGATCAGGATCAAAAGGAAGGTGAAAATACTGATAAAATGCATGATAGTTCTGCTCCTGTATCTCCACGTGATCTCTCAGTAGGTGCATTGCCTCCTTGGATAGGAGATCAAAAATCACGCTCCTCTTCATGTAAATATGTTGACATGAGATAAAATCAAAATGTGTTTTGAGTTGAAGTAATTCATCCAATATGCTCTGGAGTGTGTGCATGTGACAGGTTGTGTGAAGGTTGAACCAGTCAATGATAATTTTGGAGTCGCCAAATATTTGAAGATTATGGTAGTTTTTAGTAATGGAAAATTGTAGAAGAAACAATAGGTAGGAGAGTTCAGAAAAATTATTGGTGCCACGCCCAAGACCGATCTTGACTTTGAAGAAATGTAGAGGAGTAAAATGAAGTAGGACACCACCTCCGCAACTATCAATTTATGCAGAGCCATCAAAATATGCCCAAGGTAGGGAGTGATCGATATGTTCAGGGGTGATTGTATGGGGAGGGGGAGGTGGGGGATCATCCAAAACCATATGATAGATGGAGATAATGTGAGCAACATATGAGGTCCAATTGAGTGGAGAATTGTGGAATAAGGCCCGATTGTGGGCAATCCAAATGCCCCAACAAAATAATAGGGGAAGGTTACAGAGCTTGTGGGGATTAGCAGATAGCCACCAGGTCTCCCATGCAGTGGATACATACGGCCCCTCCCAGCGATGTTGGAGGTTGAGGGAGGTGATAATGAGACGCCATAGATCATGGATGGCTGGGCAATTGAGGAAAAGGTGCACGGTGTCTTCAGCAACAATAACACAGAGGATACATATGTTGGGTCCAATTTGTGAGTGCTTTTGGAGATTAGCCCCCGTAGTAATTTCATTAGATAATAAGCACCACATGAGAAGCCTTGCTTTATTAGGTCCTTTTAATTTCCAGAGGGCGTGCCACCAAGGGATAAGTGTAGCGGGCCGATGTGGATTGTAGATGTGTAGGTATCCCTCTTTGGAGTGTATTTGCCGTGTTTAGAAATGGTCCAGATGAGTTCATCCTCACGATTTGTGATTTTGACATGAGAATATTTTAAGGCATACATAAATGTAGTCCAAGTCACCTCCCATTGTGGATGAAGATGTAAATCTAGATGATTCAACCAACCTTGGGTGAATATGGTAGATCGGTCTCTGTTAGCAATTTGATGTAGTGTGTGAATACCAACTCGGTTGAGGGTGTCAATGAGTGCAGGCAGGAGGATGTGAGAATTTCCGCATCCTATCCAAGGATCCCAACCAATGCACACCATCAAACCAGAATCGATCTTCCAGGCCAATCCATTACTAATGTGATTGATGGGGCACTGTATAGCTCTCCAGATCGTGGAGCAATTGGGTCGGTGTGCAGGGAATTGACAGAGACATTCAATAGTGCTGAGTGGGTGGATGTATTTGAGAGTGACAAACTTGGTACATAGATTGTTGTAAGTAATAATTTGCCACCAAAGCTTAGTAACAAGTGTCTGAGCAAAAGTTGGGAGATATTTGATTCCCCACCCTCCCCAACTCTTAGGTAAGGCAATACACGTCCATTTGGACTAGGCAAATGTGTGACCTGATTTAGTCCCAATCTAGAGAAATTTGCGACATATCTTCTATATCCTATATAAGATGCCTTTTGGTATCCAGTCTAGGGACATCAAGTAGACCAGAATGGCCTCCAAAACTAACTTGATAAGTACCAACCTACCAGCCCTATAGAGCCAGCGGTGGCACCAATTTTTCAGTCCCTTTTCAATCTCGATGATTAACCAATTCCAATCAACAATTTTATAGTTAACAGGTTTTAGGTAGAATCCCAAGTATTTTAGTCCATCTTCAAAATGGGTAGGAATAAAAGGGAATCTCTGCTGCGTAAAGTGGACCTCGTGTGGGGAGCAACCATAACAAGTCAAAGTGGATTTTCTGTTGTTGCATTGCATTCCTATGGCAGTACAAAAGAGTAATGGGATTGATGTAACCACTATGGAGTCACCTAAATATCCATTGAGAAAAAGAATGATGTCATCAACAAATAGTAGGTGAGTAAGGATACAATTCTCCGAAATTCGAATGCCTTTCAGTTTGCTTCTGTCCCTTTCATCAATGATGCATATGTTGAGGCCTTCCATTATCAGGAGGAAAAGAAGGGGGGACAGTGGAAATCCCTGACGAAGACCCCGTTCTGCATGAAAGAAATCTGTAGTAGCCCCATTAATGAGGATGCTATAAGAAACAGAGGTGATGAAGCACATGATCCAATTGATAACCCAGATGGGGAATCTAAGATGAGTAAGGAGCATATAGATGTAGAGCCAACTGAATTGATCAAATGCTTTCGCAAGATCTATCTTGAGGATCAGCCCTTTAATCTAACATTAATAAATAATTCACTAGTTCAATTCCATACGAATGGGTTTGTAAAATTGGTTTTATAATGTTAGAGTTTATAATTTTTAGTCTGATATTAGAGTTTAATATTGTGACGTTAAAATGATACAAAAATCTATCGAACATTGCATTGTGACAAACATTGTCTCAAATTGACAATCATTGTTGCAATGTTACATCGCATTGCAATTTATTCAACATCGCATTTGACATTACAAAAATATGGTTTATAATATCAGGTTTAATATTGACTTTTTAACATTAGTTTTATAATATTAGGGTTTATAATATTGGGTTTAATATTAGGGTTTAATATTTGATGAATATAATATTGGGTTAATATTAGGGTTTAATATTTATATTGGGTTTCTAACATCAGGGTTTATAATATTAAGGTTTAATATAGGGTTGAATATTGAGGATTATATTATTGGGTTAAATATTAGAGTTTAATATTGTGTTTATAATATTGGGTTTAATATTCTGGTTTGTAATATTGGTTATATAATGTTAGAGCTTATAATATATGGTTTAGTATTAGGGTTTATATTATGACGACGGAATGGTACATAAATCTATCCAGCCTCGCATTGTGAGAAGTGTTGTCGCAATTTGACAATCATTGTCACAATGTTACATTGCAGTGCAATTTATTCAACGTCGCATTGCGACATTACAAAATTAGGGTTTAATATTACGATTTATAATATTGTGTTTAATATTAGGGTTTATAGTATTGGTTTTATAATGTCAATATTTACCATCTTCCGATAAAAGACACCTATCCACTTAATAAATAATTCAATAGTTCAATTCCATAAAATTGAGTTATATCAAAACTAAAAAATTTCATTCTCATACTCATTAATATAAATTTTAAACATATTTAAAATCTATATGAGATTGAGTTTTTAACATTGGTTTTAATATTAGGGTTTTTCATATATTGGTTTTATAATGTTAGAGTTTATAATATTTGGCTTAATATTAGGGTTTGATATTGTGACGTTGGAATGATATAAAAATCTATCCAACGTTGCATTGTGACAAACATAGTTGCAATGTGACAATTAATTTGACAATCATTCTGTTGTATTGCAACATTACAAAATTTAGGGTTTAATATTAAGAGTCACAATAATGAGTTTAATATTAAAGTTTATAATATTGGGTTTAATATTGAATTTTTTAATATCGGGTTTATAATATTGGTTTTATAATATTAGGGTCTAATATTGTGTTAATATTAGGGTTTTTAATATTGGTTTAATAATGTTAGCGATTCTCATATTTTGTTCAATATTATGGTTTAATATTGTGACGTTGGAATGTATATAAATTTGTCCAACATCACATTGTTGTAATGCGACAATCACTGTCACAATGTTATATTACATTGCAATTTATTCAATGTTGCATTGTGATTTTACAAAATTAGGGTTTAATATTACGGTTTATAATATTTGGTTTAATATTAATGTTTTATATTTGGATTTATAATATTGGGGTTTATAATATTGAGTTCAATATTTGGTTTCTAATATTAGGCTTTTATATTATGGTTTATAATACTGGATTTATAATATTGAGTTTATAAAATTAGGGTTTATAATATTAGATTTAATATTGGGTTTATAATACTATGATTAACATTAAGATTTATAGTATTAGGTTTAATATTAATGTTTAATATTTGATTTAATATTAGGGTTTGTAATATTGAGTTTATAATATTTGGTTTAATATTAGGGTTTATAATGGGATGTTTAAAATTGGATTTTAATATTAGGGTTTATTATCTTTGGTTTAATATATTTAGGTTTAATATTATAGTTTATATTATTGGATTTAATATTAGTGTTTATAATATTGAGTTTAATATTAGTGTTTAATATTCCCCACTGGGGGCGATAGACTTGGGAAGTACGCTGAATTAGGGAAATATTATCCCTCCCACATGGTAGTAATGAAGGTATATCATGGAAAGTACGAAATGTCGGGTGGCCTTGAGGTGAAAGTTCTGGAGATAACATCCGTTTTTATTCCCCTAGCATTGGGTTTGGTGAGCATAAGCGTCATTAGGGAGATGAAAAGGTGGAGGTTGAAAGGTATCACCTACTAGTTCATTCAGGGGTCTCTTTGGAGAGCCAAGTTGGGGTCTCGATTGGTGGAGGAACACACATGTGGTTACAATTTTTCATTTTGTACCAATTATGCAAGCAAGAGTAGAATAATAAGCTATATGGGACCCTTGCTTGGTGAATGAATGGGGTTGGATCTTTTTGTTATTTAGGCTTTTGGCCATAGCTTAGACAACAAGAGACTAGCCCCGAGACCCCATCATAGCATCCCCGCGACAATTGGGGAAGGGGATAACGTCACCTCTCAGGTAACTTAGAAATTTCTGTCCATTTTAGTGATTCTTATGAATACTTTAGTTGTGCGATTATTTAGAAAATGTGAGTAGTGGGTATTGACGCCTTGGTCCTCTGGTGGATGGTCTGGAGAGAGGCCATCCTCTCGATTTCTAGTGCTAATTGTAGCTGGGAGGACAATTGTTTACGACAAAAAGTGGTTGGAGTTCTGGTGTTTGCAAGGCACCCAACATTTCAATTTAGTAGTGCGTGTCTGGGTTGGAGCTGGAAAAAATGGGACCAATCTATTGTAGGTCATTCTATAAGTGAGAAAATTGCACTTCGTGTTGTGAATTTTGCCATTTTTTGGTTCTTTGGGATTGTCTTCTCTTAGGGAGGTATTTCTCTTAAGATTTTCATTGATCTAGGGCCACAGGGGCTTCAATCAATAAACCTCTAACATATCATGTGCGATCATAACATATTAAAAAATACCATTAATTTGAGTACATATTGGAAAATACCCCCAAAAATCACATTATTTAACCCCCTACCAATATAAACCCAATGCACTTCCCCAATTTAAAAATACCCTAATTTCACTATATATTGTAGATATCCATTTTTTTACTAAATTTTTTTATACCCCTTTATATTTTTTCATTAACTTTGAGCTCCATTTTTTATACCTGCCAATATAAAAACCCTTTATCTCCTATATATCACCCAATATATTATGTCATTTTTTCCTCATTATATATCCCCCAATATGAACCCACGTGATATGGTATTGCTCCGGCAGTGAAGCCCCTATGTCTAAGGGCTAGGGGAGACAACATTTGGGGATTGTCCTTCCCCTACCCCTCTGCAAGGGGTGTGTCTGAGTAGAACAATGTTCATTTGAGTGGGGTGGTTAATTGAAAGCTATGGAACAGGTGGTGTGACCCCATAGTTGTGAAGACTTGGTGTGTGGTCTACCAACTGTCGGTGGAAGACATGATGCATTAGCACGAGTGTGCCCAATAGAGTGGCGACCTTAGTGGAAAACAAGGTGAACGAGTTGACCGGGCAGAGGAATCAAATGAGGATGAGGTGGGGGAAGAAGATGTGGAGGGTGAGGCGGCTCATGTCTGGGCTCAGTCTCCAGGCAGTGTAGAGAAACCTTCAAAATGATAATCAATCAAGTGTGGGATATTTAGGCCAACCTAGACATCATCTACCAATAGAGGTATGAAGACAGAAATGAGATTATAACCTATATAAATGATGTTCAATACAACCAGGGAGAAATACTAGAGCAACTAGATTCTGTGAGACACAACCAACAATACAAAAATGAGTGGATGGCTGATATTGAGGCACGTTTGGCACATATTGACTATCATGTTCATGAATGGAATGGCCCTATTGCGGCCTCGGGTGGTCGAGCTCCGAATCCTCCACCCTGACATGAAAATCACAAGATTTTTTTTGGTTCTGTTTGTGTTTTTGGTAATCTGGCCATTTTGTCCTTGGAATACATGTAAGAAATGGACACATATTTTATGCTTTTGCATTGCTCTCCTCACTAAAAAATATGGCCAGAGTAAAGTAGGGAGAGCAGAAGGCCTCTCAAATGTATGCTATTTCTCTTTGAAAATTCAATGAAAGTTTCTTGATCGACCAAAAAAAAAATATCGAGTTTAATATTATGGTTGATATTGGGTTTAATATTATGATTTATAATATTGGGTATAATATTATGGTTTATAATATTGAGGTTTCATATTGGGTTTAATATTAAGGTTTATAATATTGGATTTAATATTGGGTTTAATAGTTGGGTTTAAAATTAGTATTTAATATTGGGATTTTAATGTTAAGGTTTATAATATTAGGTTTAATGTTAGGGTTTATGATATTATGGTTTATAATATGGAGTTTATTATTAATGTTTACTATTTAGCTTAATATTAGGGTTTATAGTATTGAGTTTAATGTTAGGGTTTATAATTTTGGGCTTCAATATTAGAGTTTATAATATTAGGATTTATAATACTGGGTTTAATATTTGGGTTTAATAATTGAGTTTCAATGTTAATTCAAACAATACTTAACTTGTGCTTACTTATGTTAAAACCCTAATATTAAAATGTAATACTGAAACCTCAATATTAAAACACAATATCAAAACCCTAATATTAAAACCTGAATATTAAATCCCAATATTTTAAACTTAATATTATAAATATAGTTATTTTAACTATATAATAATTAATATTAATGTTTAACATTAATATTAAATCTCTACCATACATCTATTAATTATTAATGTAGTTGATATATACTTATCGACCTATATAAACCACATTTACTAATGTGGTTGTGCATGTGTTTGATGTATGCCTATTCACGTATATAAACCACATTTATTTAATGTGGTTGTGCTACTAGTATTTTTTTTTTTTTTTACATAACATAACAAGACAAGATATGACACGACAAAACATTATAACACCTCTTAGATACTGGGTTGGAGAGCATATTTAGATGCAATGAACATTATGTTTTACATAGATTTGACCTACATGACATGAAAATACAATATATGAGGTTGCTTCCCTCTTCAAATGATTTTGTAAAGACAAGCAAGAGGAAAATTAGCAGGTTATGAGTTTGATACTGCTCTCTCTATTTCATTTGATTAAACCTAGACATGTACCAACGTTTCATAATTTGAACTTGTTGATGTAATACTATGTTGGTAACCCCTTATTGGATTAATTTTAGATATTTTTGCATACATATTTCACTGCTTTATTCATTCTCTCTTATAAATATCACATCTAGTGAGCGTTTGATGCAATTAGTCCATCATAATCAAAGGAAACATGAAAATATGGATAGGTGTACAACTATGAATTCTGTTAGATTAATGAAGAGAAATAAATGGAAATGGATACTGTTGACGATGCTGGAAATTCATCAACCAAGGGGTCTCCTCGATTTGAATTCCCAATTAGACCTCACACTATTTGGAATAGGAGCCCCATCCGTAGTATTGGCTCAGTTTCCATATATTCTTATAAATTTTCCTTGAACGCGTGTGTTCCTTCGAAAAACAAGTGTGCCTAGTGAGTATTTGGTTGTAGGTGTGTCAATATTCTTCTACTGTGTATGGAGAGATAAAAGTGAGCCTCTAAGAGAGAGGTAATAGTACCACCCTAGTAGAGACACACACAACCAAGAATGATCCGTCTAACATCCACTAGAATAGTCCACATAAGGTGAAACAATCATTACAACCAATAAATAAGAGAGATCTGTCTAGTATCACGTGGAATAGTCCACAAGGATGGGACAACGATAAAAACCATTACAACACATTCTCGACAAGATAAGTACCAAAATAAACGAAATAGTTCAACTACTTTAGCACATATGAAAGGAAACATGAAATACAAAAATCCACACAATAGTCTTACAAATATTCATAGTCCATACAGGAATAACCCACTGGCCATGAAGGCTTCTACTATTAAATAAAAGTTCCAAGACACATGTTTAGAATGAACACCACTAGCTCCAATAGTGGAGTGTTGGAGCCACTCATTGCTCCTCAAAATAACTAGCTTATCTCTCTAATGCCTTGTGGGAGGAGCCAAGGTGAAAAATTTCTCTTGCTCATACAATGAGGGTGTATATATAATCAACGGGGAGGTGATGCTTCACCTTCCTTGTGACTCTTTGACTACTCTCATGACTGTTTGACTTCCCATGAATTTTCGACTTTACATGACTCTTCATATTCTGTACATGTCCTTTAGACTTCCACTTTACATTACATTGAATTACACATTCCACAAAATGACGTGGCACATGATGAATCATGACACGACATGACATGACATTGATAACATGGAAATTTCAATTCATTCTTTTTTGATGCTTTCTTTGTGTCTTCTCGAAAAAATGGTGCATGTTCTTCTTCTTCCTCCTTGTTGTGACTTGAAGATAAGGAGTCTTCCATGTTGATGCAGGAGCATTCTTCGAAACTTATAAGACCCATGAGTCTTATTTCTCATTTACTAAAGGGAGTGGGTTCCCTTAATCATTTTATTATTTTCCTAAGTTTAGTTGAGTTTGAGGAAATTTAAATTGTAAATTGACTTATGGAGAATATCTCGTGAGTTGTAACATATTAGGGATGAGTAAGGAATCCTAAGAATAGTGAGGATTTGAGGGATTTAAAACAATCTAATCTATGATTCTATTGAATAAAGAGAGGAACTTAAGAGATAATTTAGGAGACAATGAGAGATTTTTGGATTTGAACTAAATTGGTTCATGAATCATTTTCTTTTATAAATTGTAAGCTTTTGAAGCATTAAAAAAACCAATGGAGAGAGATTTGAGAAGAGTAAGAGTGTGATGAATGAATGAAGAATGTGATGTAAGAAAGAGAGTGGTAGAAGAGTGCAACAGTTAGGGTTTAGAGAAAGCAAGAGGTTAGATAGAGGCAGAGCTGATGTTCCAAAACCTATAGCTAGGTCTCATAGAGGAGGTTTTGATAGTAGTCAAACCGAATGTATTTTCGCTTGTAAATATTTTATGAAAAATACAAAAAACAAAGTGGAATTGTACAATTCGTGTATCTGTATGACCTTATGGTTTATTTACTGTGAATCTGAGAAATATTTGGAATATTCTGTGCAATTACTATGTTTGATAAAGGTTGGAATATGGATTATTGTTGCCGCTTGTTGATTGATTGTAAGTGAAAACAGATGACTGAACTATTGTATACAAATCTATGGATAACCCATTTCTTGTGAATTTTGTTGAACCACATCAACGATCATAAAGTAAAGGCTTGATAGAATCTGTGTATAGATGTGCAGAGGGTTTGATTCATGTGTTGGTTCCAGGATTATGCGTTTTGGAACCGTGAGTCAAGGTGGAACCGTGAAGTGGTTTTGAAAACCACCAAAAGAGTTATCGCATAGCTTTTGTGCCTTGAGTGGTAAATCCTCAAAGGCACACGATACAGTCGAGGAGTCAACACGTCGCACCCTCAAACCACTTTTATCGCGCGGTAATCATCCGTGTAAGTTGCAGCAGGTTGGAATGCTAACACCGTCTGATCAGAAACAAAATCAATCTGACGGTAGAGAATAAAGGATGGATATAATGTTGGTGCTTTGGGTTTTAACAAAATTCTCATTTCTAAAAAGTAATGACGTGTTAAGCTGTGGGGCCCGTATATGATCAACAATATGTTTTGTAAGCCACAATATTGTCGACAGTCGTTGGATCAAATAAAGATCAAGGGCAGAGATTGAAGTTAAGTGAAGCATTGGTAAATGTGCTGTGGGTGCCGAATGGTAAGTTTTAAATATTTTAAGGCTTATGTTGAGGTTAATGAAATTCCGCAATGATATGTGAATTATTGTGGGCCAAGGTTAATACATGTTGGGACTTTGATACATTTATCCAAAGTTGGTTTCGTATAGTCAGAAGTTAAATGAATGGTTTTTTTTTAATTATGGTTTATAATCACAATATCATGAAAAGGGATAGCTTCTGCATATGAAGCTATTATTGTTGGGGTTTTAATCAAAGGCTTAGAAACCTTTATAGATTCTTTTGAGAATGAAATAAGAGGGGATTTAACCCATGGATGCTTAATTTAAATCAACTGATTGTGAGTATTTTCTTGGGTAAGGGCGAGGTTAGTATTAACCTTACGGGATGGTTGGGTTAGCCACTAGCCTCGCATCATTTTGGTATCAGAGCTAGACTAATGCTCTGTGGAGTTGATTTAAAAATATTGTATTTTATTCTTAGCATGTATATGATTTGCATTGTAATGGATCTGATACAGAGGAAGCACAGGACATAAGAGATTGTATGCAAAGAGGAATTCTGAAATATTGCAGACAATGAGAACTTAAAAATTTCATCAAAGGAAGATTGTGGAAAAGACTTGAGAAATAAAGGATTAGGTAAAATATTTGTAGAATTTTAATGATATGTATATGTGATGAAAGCAACAACAGAAGTTTCAACCAAGTAGCTGTGACAAAGAAATGAATGAAGAAATCACAACAGAAATGTTGTAAGGAAATAAAATGAATATGGATGTACTCAGCAAGAAGGGAAATTTAGTTGACAGAAGAATTGAAGTGTAGACAGTGAAAAGTAAAGCAACATGTGTATTTTCCAAGCCAGTGGAAGCTTAAAGAGATCAATCATTTGAATATTTCTCAGGTCTGAGCCATATTTTGATGTTGGTTCCATTTGAATTGTTTCTAAAAGAAATAAAATGATAGCAACAACACACAGTAGAAGGCTGTGTAAAGAGAGAGAAGGTTTGTGTTAGTGGCAGTGAACCTAAATATTCTAGCTAAAATCTAGACAGGGAGAACAACTGAAATGTTCTCAAGAGAAGATGAGTGGAGGATATAAGCCTAGGAGGAGCAGAAAAAGAATGCTTAAGAGGTTCCAAAAATAGAGAACCAGTGCTTACTAAAAGACCAATTCCAGAGAGGGGATTGGTGAGGTAAGTGGCAACAGGGAGGACTTGCTGTTGCAAAGGCTTAGTGCAGCTCATAGTGAGTGAGGAGCTCATAGAGATGGAGGAGAAAGTGACTATTGATAGTCATAATAGGAGTTTAGAGAGAAGCCACAACAGAAGAAAGAAATATGCCAAGGAAAATGGAAAAGGTAAGGAAATGAGTCAAGAAGTATTTGACAGAGAAATTGCAGATTTGAAAGCAAGTGTTGATGCAATAATAGTGCTGCTTGAGAAGAGTATGAAGGACCAAAGTTATGTTGGACTATGAGAAGAAAGAAGATAAAGTGGAAGCTGTTGTAAATGAAGATAAACAGAAGAATGTATATCAGATTAAGAGAGGAACTCAGAACAGTTGAGTTAGAGATGGAAGATGACTATTATAGACCTGAGCAAGAATATTAATTTGTTGAGGAAGGAATCATTGATGAATTTCTGAACTTTTGGACAAGTTCGGATCAACAGAGAGATGTGATGATTAAGACATCAAAGAAAGAAAAGCCTAGTATTTTTGGAATTGATGATTTTTGTATGTATGCAGGTGATGAACAATCTTTACAAGATATATTTATGCAGGTTGCTGAAGAAATGAAGATGTTAGAAGAGGTGACTGTAATGGAACAATTCTTGGATGAACATGTGTTCAGAGACACTACAGATGTACAAATGTTGAAAACTACCATGAAAGATGGAGATAATGAATCTAGTGAGATTTGGCAAAGGAAGGACAAGCAATCTGGAGATAAAAGGAAATTGCAGATTGCAAAAGAAGAAGCCGAAGAGAGGCATGAAGATAGTATTGTGACAGAAACAACCAAAAGTATGTGTACAGTGCAACCATTTGAGGTAATGGGATTGTCTCTTTCATTTTTACTCAAGAATTATGGACTTGTATTGATAGTTAATGGACAAGAAACTGTCTTGGAAGAACATAATGAAGCATTAATGGAAAAGGATCTTACTAAAGATTATACTGTGGAAGATGCTAGAACAAGGATTTATAAAGAGAATTCAGTCCAAGGAGGTATATCTAGTCCAGAAAAGGCTATAAATAGGAGAGAAAAAGAAGACAATCAAGAACATAAGGATCAGTTGGCAAAGGTTGATGTACAACAGAAATTTGAAGACAGTGTTATTTTTACAAATTGCAAACAGAGAAAAGAGGAATATAATTAGCAAACTAGAAAGAGACATGCAGTCCGAGAGGATGGAGGCAAGGATGCTTTCATGAATGATGCATTTACAGTGAGCAGCAAATGGTTTCAATGGAATGTGATATTTATGATATTGATAGTGATTTTCATTGTAAGAGAAACTTTATCATGGAAGGAAAAATCTGTTGCATATGATTTTGTTTCATGTCAAGAAACAAAGATAATTATAGATTGGCAGATTTTTATTGAAAAGGAAGAGGCATGGAAAAGACAATTTAGTGACTTACAGATTTGTAAGGGAGAAGAAGAAAGAATGAAAAGAAGTGTGAAAGGAAGGAAGGCTAAAGAAAAGAGCAGAGAATATAATTTTGAAATTAGGAAGCATTCAGAGAAAAGTGAAAACAAAGCAGACTTTTTCAAGACAAGGCAATATGGAGGAAGATATGACACTTTTGATATGTCATATGCACATCAAGAGGATGAAAAATCAGAGAAACTACAGAGTAGGATTGACGAAGAATGTAATGCATTTTTTGATTTTTAATTATTAACTGTTGAATGTATTTTTCAAGATGAAAGACAAACTATTTTTGGAGATATGTTTGCGCAAGTAAACATAAAGAAGTATGTATGTTCTGAAAATGCAGAAAGCCAACTTTCATTATGGAAACAAGAAGATGATAGTAAGCAACTAGTTGACTCAAAAATTCAGGACGAAGGAATGAGAGTTGGTATAACTCTTAAACAAATCATTGCAGAAGAGAAAGAAGGTTACAGAGGATGTGAAAGTACAGTCTACAAACATATTTTGTTTTTAATCCAAAGGAGGTTTGAATTTCAAGATTTTATCTTGAGTTTGAAATTAAAATTTTGGATGAACAAATAAGTCATATTTAATATGAATATGGAGGTATTTGACCCAAGTTCAATAACTGAATTAATTGCAGCTAATGGATAGTATGAGGTTGAAAGAATATATGTTCTTATATCAAATAAGAAACAATTTTCTTTTGAGATTGGGAGAATGCTACTTAAACTATTGTATAGGAGGATGATGGAAATTACAAAGATGATAAGTCAGGTACATGCCAGGAAAAAATACATAAAGTTGGAACTCAATTTTATTGAGATAATGGCAAGACAACAACAGACCAGGGAGCAGAAATTTATAATTGAGAAGTTGTTTATGCAGGATATCAACATCCAAACATTATGCAGAAGAGATGATTATGACAGTAGAGCAAAAGGACATCCACAATACAGAGTTTGGCATCGAAGAGAAAGAGAGAAGGCAACAAATGCACCTACAATTGAAAGAGGACATACAACCAGTTGGAAGATGAAATTTGATGAAGTTTACAGCAGAAGCAGTTGGGTGACTCATGAACAGGAGTCCATGATTTTTTTCAACCTAGGGAGTTTGATGCAGGAGCATTCTTCGAAACTTATAAGACCCATGAGTCTTATTTCTCATTTACTCAAGGGAGTGGGTTCCCTTAATCATTTTATTTATTTTCCTAAGTTTAGTTGAGTTTGAGGAAATTTAAATTGTAAATTGATTTATGGAGAATATCTCGTGAGTTGTAAAATATTAGGGATGAGTAAGGAATCCTAAGAATAGTGAGGATTTGAGGGATTTAAAACAATATAATATAGGATTCTGTTGAATAAAGAGAGGAGCTGAAGAGATAATTTAGGAGACAGTGAGAGATTTTTGGATTTGAACTAAATTGGTTCATGAATCCTTTTATTTTATAAATTGTAAGCTTTTGAAGCATTAAAAAAACCATCGGAGAGAGATTTGAGAAGAGTAAGAGTGTGATGAATGAATGAAGAATGTGATGGAAGAAAGAGAGTGGTAGAAGAGTGCAAGAGTTAGGTTTTAGAGAAAGCGAGAGGTTAGATAGAGGCAGAGCTGATGGTCCAAAACCTGTAGCTAGGTCTCATAGAGGAGGTTTTGATAGTAGCCAAACCGAATGTATTTTCGCTTGTAAATATTTTATGGAAAATACCAAAAACAATGTGGAATTGTACAATTCGTGTATCTGTATGACCTTATGGTTTATTTACTGTGAATCTGAGAAATATTTGGAATATTCTGTGCAATTACTATGTTTGATAAAGGCTGGAATATGGATTATTGTTGCCGCTTGTTGATTGATTGTAAGTGATAACGAATGATCGAACTATTGTATACAAATCTGCGGATAACCCATTTCTTGTGAATTTTTTTGAACCACATCAATGATCATAAAGTAAAGGCTTGATAGAATCTGTGTATAGATGTGCAGAGGGGTTGATTCATGTGTTGGTTCCAGGATTATGCGTTTTGGAACCATGAGTCAAGGTGGAACTGTGAAGTGGTTTTGAAAACCACCAAAAGAGTTATCACATAGCTTTTGTGCCTTGAGTGGTAAATCCTCAAAGGCATGCGATACAGCTGAGGAGTCGACACGTCACACCTTCAAACCACTTTTATCGCGCGGTAATCGTCCGTGTAAGTTGCAGCGGGTTGGAATGCGAACACCGTCTGATCAGAAACAAAACCAATCTGACGGTAGAGAATAAAGGATGGATATAATGTTGGTGCTTTGGGTTTTAACCAAATTTGCATTTCTAAAAAGTAATGACGTGTTAAGCTGTGGGGCCCGTATATGATCAACAATATATTTTGTAAGCCACAATATTGTCGACAGTCGTTGGATCAGACAAAGATCAAGGGAAGAGATTGAAGTTAAGTGAAGCATTGGTAAATGTGTTGTGGGTGCCGAATGGTAAGTTTTAAATATTTTAAGGCTTATGTTGAGGTTAATGAAATTTCGCAATGATATGCGAAGTATTATGGGCCGAGGTTAATACATGTTGGGACTTTGATATATTTATCCAAATTTGGTTTCGTATAGTCAGAAGTTAAATGAATGGGTTTTTGTTAATTATGGTTTATAATCACAATATCATGAAAAGGGACAGCTTCCGCATATGAAGCTATTATTGTTGGGGTTTTAATCAAAGGTTTAGAAACCTTTATAGATTCTTTTGAGAATTAAATAAGAGGGGATTTAACCCATGGATGCTTAATTTAAATAAATAGATTGTCAGTATTGTCTTGGGTAAGGGCGGGGTTAGTATTAACCTTACGGGATGGTTGGGTTAGCCACTAGCCCCGCATCACATGTGGTCTTCATCTTTCATCTTCTATTATAGTTTTATGTTCCTTCATATTATTGCTTGATGATCTTCTTATCTTGTCAAATCCTCATGTGTCTTCTACCATGTCCTCCTACTCCATCTCCTTCTTTATCATTTTCCCATAACATGATAGATTTCCCCCATCTGCAATCCACTTATGACAAGATGACATCGGTCTGATAAACCCATAGTCTAAGATGGTGCATATTGATCCACTGACTGATACGAAACTGGGTGGTAGGATGGGAAAGAGGCTCAGTGACTGTGCAATTGCACAACTCAAGAAGTCAGGGGTGAAGCTTGAGCCTTTATACTACACAATGTGTAATTCAGGCTGGTCTGAGGAAGAAAACTGCACAATCTAGGAGCTCAGTGTGACATGATGAGGGAATGGGCACTGTATCAACCTATTGTGCAATTCTGAAAGATAGAGGAGCCCGGGTGATTGCGCAATTACACAGTTCAAGAGCTTAGGGATGAGGCTTGAGCCTTGAGACTGCACAATGCACAATAATGTTTCGGAAAATTGTGCAGTTCTTGGAGGAAAAGCAGGTCTGGTGATTGTCGGTTGCATAGTTCAAGAGCTCAGGGTTTGAGGTTATGCTAAGAGATTGTGCAATGCAAAGTTGGGGCGAGGCTGGAGGGATGAATTGTGTAGTTTTGGGGGCCAAGGCTCAGGATTAAGCACTAAAACTGGGCAGTGCACAGTTATAGGAGGAAAGAACCACACATTTCACAGTGTCAAGAGGCAATGTTGCAAATTCAGGGCTAGGAATGTGCAATGCATAGTTCAGGAAGGCCGAATGAAGCTAAGTTTCTGGGATTTTTTAGAAATTTGGCTAACTGTGGAATGAGTGAAATTGATGTGAACAGTGATAGGAATTGATTGTGATCACACATTTAGACACTTTATGACACAAAATAGATCATACAAAACACATGAACACATACTTCCCTTAGTGCGGCAAGCTTTGTGACAATTTACGACAAGTGCGACACTAGAGATACACTTTTCCATGATAATGACGCCACTTGTGCAACAATGATTAAAAATTTGGAAATGAGTGCGACAAATGCCTATATGGTAATATCAACTCATTTTCACAAATATAACCTATTTAAACCACCAAAACAAACCTACATACATCGTGCGACACTCAACATGCGAAAATACGACGATTTCTACAGTGCGAACCACACTTGCAATATGTGAACAACATTAAAAGTAACACATGCCAAATAAAAGATAACATGAAAATGACACTAATTAGAGTGAAATAAAGTGAAAGCTACAACCGAAAACATGAAAATGACACTTGCGAAAACAAAGGTGCGTGGAAGTGACAATTTGCAAAACTCATCGAAATAGAATAAGAAAGACAAATAGAAGTGAGAAAATGTCAATGTCAGTGCACAATGACTGTTGACATGGATTGGACATCGCACAAGCATAGTATTGATGGATCATGCTATGATTGTTCAAGCTTACGTAAAAGAATGCGCTCATGGACTTGTTGCAGACTAAGCATGTGTGAGCAAGTGAATTCGACATTTCTAATCCAAAAAAGGGAGCTCAAAAGCATCAACTGACCAAGAAGTGACTATAGAAAGAAGATCACGAGATCCATAGTAGGTTCCAAAATTCGAGTATAGGAAAATTTTTGGAGGGTGTTGTCGCAACGACAACACTACTCTAGAATTCTAAAATGTTTCTCTCAACATTTGTAATATAATTGCTAAAGAGAATGGAGAGAAGAGATTGAAACATCAGCACTATAGAAAACACATAGAAATAAAAATAACTAATAATTACCATTTATGTAGCATACTCTTAAGATTAAGATACAATCAAACAAAATATCTAAAAATAAAAAAATAACCAATAATTCTCATTTATTTAACATGCTCTTAATATGCACTCAAACAAAATATGTACAATTTCCATTTATTTGACATGCTCTTAAGATGCTTTAAAAAAAATGTACTGCTCTCTAGTAGATACTAACAAGATATTGCAAGTGATTGTGTAAACAATTGATATAATTTCTATTTCCCCAAGGAGGAACTGCACCTTCTCTACATATGCAAAAAATAAAAAGAACATTAACCTTCTTCAAATGTATTTCATTACACTACTTATTATGTATTATATTATTTAGTATATCAATAAAAAATTAACTAAAGTTGTGTACTTTTTAAAATTATATCTAATGAAAGTGAAGTAAGTCGCAACTACACAATCTATTACCTCACTACTAACATAACCTATATAAAGTAAAATAGAGTAAACAAATAAAATAGGTAAACAAGTATGGTAAAAAAATATCTAATTTTAACACCACATATACCTACCTCAAGAACCATCTAATTAATTAAAAATTTGATACCACTATACCCTTCCAATATAAAGGAGTATGGATGGCGGGATTCTTCAATTACACATATAAATTAAAAAGTTATAGACAAGAAGTCACTAAATATGACATGAGAATGATTAACAATATTACTATTGAGTGGTTAACAATGTTACTGTTAAAAGGTTTATGGCGTTGCGTAGATGGGGATCGTAAAGTAGGGAGAAGATTGAATGAACGGATGGGAAATTAGAACAAATGGATGGCAAGCCTCAAACCTAACCATCCAAATCACAAATCATTTTTCAAAATTTTAAAGGGAAATCATCATCTCTTAACATAAAATTACGGACCATTTTCATTTTTTGGAGGGAAAATCCTCTATTTTAGCTCTAGGGTGAGAGTGGGCCAATATAATAATATTCATAGGCATATAGCTATTACAACAATATTTTTCATTATCATGTAACTTGTAGAAATTGAACTTGGATGGAGGAGGTAATGACCATTTTGTCCAACCACCCAAGATAATCCCTATTTACTTAATTTCTTATCTTTATATCACCTCTCTTATGAAATTTTTTAATCTGAACTAGTTTATTTGATTAATTACCCAGATCCTTAATCTACCTATTGCTATTTTGTTAAAGCTATAATAAAAGTAAAGTGAATATGAAAATCATAAATTTTTTTGCTTTGTTACATGGGTAGACTATACATTGTTCATAGCATAGAGGTAAAGCCTAACAATGCCAACCAATATTTAATTAAAGCTTTAAGATTAAGATGCATTCAAACAAAATATTACTTTTTTTGGGTCATGTGTTTGATATTAAAGACTATTAAAAACTCATCATAATGGACTATTAAAAATATGCATTTAATTTGTATCTTTATGATTAAATTTATGCACTTTTATCTCAAAACAGCCTTGGCCTGAACTTTTCTGCACACATGATTGTAAATAAAAATTCATATATATTCCATTATATATAATATTTTAAAATAAAATTTAAATATTTTTCATAATAGTAATTTTAAAATAAAATTTAAATATTTTCATAATAGTAAGGCTGGCATTTGGAAAGACAAGATCCACATATTACTTTCACCTCAGGCAATGAAGATTTGTTGAAATTGCTTAAGCCATGCAAAACACTCCACGATAAAAAGCTGGAAAAACAAATCATGAGAAATGGAAATGTTTGTCATTGTAAGTTCAATTTGTTCTTTTCTTTCCATGGTCGAATCATTATCATGGCTAGATTGCCTATCCAAAAGTGTTGGGTGAGGGAATACCTTGAAAGTTTTGTTCCAATCCAAACATTATATATTTTCTTCATTTTGCAAAGAGCAATTTATTTAGTAAATCCATTGCAAAAATGCAAAATATTTCAATCTATATGATTTTCCAGTGTACCTTTAAAAAAATAACAAATTGATTTGAAAGATGTCCCTATATCATATGTATCACCTTACCAGTGTACCTTTAAAAAAAATAACAAATTGATTTGAAAGATGTATCACCTTACATGGTTTGAGAGTAACATTGACTCATTCCAAAACCCAATGTGCGCAACTTTGAACCGATCTTCAATATCAACAATTTCGATCAGATTGATTTAAACTTTAAATGTGTGGGCCAACGTCTGAAATTAAAATAAACGAATTAATATCGTTCTAGTTTATAATACATCTTTAATTCAAAATGGAAAAAAATATTACAAGGACATTTTTTTTTTTAATTTGAAATTTAAAATCCACTATTTATTTTAATATTAATACTTTATTTGCAACAATTTAACCCCTCCTTCCTCACCAAATACAAGGATTCAAATTCATAAAAAGATGCAAAAAATTTACAAGACAATTGGTGAAATCACAAAAGATGGATAAATAAGGAAAACGCCTAATAAATGTTAATAATGAACAAATGAGGTAATTGAGTGACGGGTTAAAGTTTCTTTCCCCGTAATTAAACGGGTGGTGGAGTAGACATGTGGGGTTGCATGGGTTAAGGCCAGTTTATCATTTTGTGGCCATTTTGTATAAGCGTTAGAATATATATAATAAGTATTGCAAATGATTGTGTAAACCATTGATATAATTTCTATTTCCCAGGAGGAACTGTACCTTCTCTACATATGAGAAAAAGAAAAAGAACATTAACCTTCTTATAATGTATTTCATTACATTACTTATTATATATTATATTATTTAGTATATCAATAAAAAAATTAACTGAAGTTGTGTATTTTTTAAAATTATATCTAATGAAAGTGAAGTAAGTCGCAACTACATAATCTATTACCTTACTACTAACATAACCTATATAAAGTAAAATAGAGTAAACAAATAAAATAGGTAAACAAGTATGGTAAAAAAATATCTAATTTGAACACCACATATACCTACCTCAAGAACTATCTAATTAATTAAAAATTTGATACCACTATACCCTTCCAATATAAAGGAGTATGGATGGCGGGATTCTTTAATTACACATATAAATTAAAAATTTATAGACAAGAAGTCACTAAATATATATATATATGATTATAACTTAATTTTTATATAAACTTTAAATTCAAAATTAAATTTATATAAAAATTAGTTATAAAAAAATAAAAATAATTATTATTGTTATATAATAATTATATAATTTATTTATATATTATATAAATATAATAATTATATAATTTATTTAAAAACAATAATTATTATTATTATTAATTTAATTAATTAATTAATTAATTAAATAATTAATTAATTAATTTAAAAAAAAAGGGAAAAGAAACTGGCAGAAAGATATTCCCCACCCCATACACGCTCGATGTCTTCGTCAATGTCGATGGCGGAATTCCAGAAGAAATTGGGAGATCTTGAGAAGAAAATCAATAACAATTCCGAAGAATTCGGAAAAAGATTAGTCAATCTGGAAGGTACAGTTTCAGGGCACTCCAACGACATCAAAAAAATCCATGATACAACAAATCGAATAGAAAGACAAATGTGGCTAAATCATCACGAGACCACAGAAGCAATGAACAATATGACAGAACTCTTCAGTAAGCTAAATGATAAAATAGATAAGTTAAGTCCAACACAATCCCCAATATCTCCTAACATGGAACAAAATCAACAAAACAATTCCGCAGATTCAGGGAACTCAGAAGAGCATCAGGAAAAAACTGATTTCCCACATCACCATGAAGATACAGATGTTTGTAAACAACAAAATGTTCCATCCCTAGAATTGAACGGAACATGTGAAGCGACAAACACATCCGAAGCCACTAATACAATGCCAGAAGCTGTTGAGGCCTTCGGTGATGAAGCACATATGGTTGTTAAGAAGGAAGCGTTTGATGATGAGAAGAAGTTGCATCAAATGATAATTGTGGGTAACTTACCTCTAAATCTAAAAAGGAATCACAAAAAATCACCAGAAGAACAAGGAATAGTTGGGAAACATGAAAAAGTATTCCAAGATCTACCCATAAAGGTGCCTTCCGATAGGAAAATCAAACATCCAATAGAAGTCAAGACAGTATCCAACTCTGTCGATATCAGATCTTTTCACTATCCACATCACCAACAGATGGAGCTCGAGAAGATGCTTCACGATCTTTTTAAAATGTGGGAAGCAAGAGCTCATCGCTTGAGAAAACCAGACATTCGTCCACATTGTCCATCATTACGTATGCTTTGAGGACAAAGCATCTTAAGAGAGAGGCAATGTTATGAATATTTTATTAATTATTAGTTAGATATAGTTATATTAGGTTTTATTAACTGAAAGGGCATGATCAAAGATCATGCCTCTTCGCCAAGGGACACCTTGAGGCTATATTTAAAGCCTAGGCGATCCCTCATTGTAATCATCTCTTATCTTCATCATTAATAATATATATTTATCAAGTTTACCAGAGTTTTTACACTCCAATATGGCATGAGAATGATTAACAATATTACTATTGAGTGATTAACAATGTTACTATTAAAAGGTTTATGGCGTTGCGTAGATGGAATTGAGGCACTTCCATTGATTTGGGAATAAATATCACGTATTTGTAGGACATAATGTATATACTTTTTTTAGATACTGTTAATGATGATGATGATAATGTGTTTTAATAACGTCCATGAGGCTAAGAAACCTATGGGACCCACAATTAGCTAGCAAAAAATGGTTGCACAACCCAAAACATTGTGCCTAAATCTCCTTTCCCTTTGCATCTTGGATCTTCTACTATGTATCTTGACCCTTATTATCTTCTCTTTTTCAAACAAATTACTTAAGTTGTTCACTTTTAGTGTCAGTATAATTGACGTGAATATCCTTGTAAGTTGAATATTCCATGATGTAATGTTATTATATCTCTACCACTTCTTGAGTGTAATACTTACACCTTTTGTGTGGCCACTCCTCTTTAGGTATGATCCATCTTCTGGTTTCACATCTAAGTTGATGCAAACTAGTTCTTATCTAAGCGATTAACATTTTTGCTTTCCATTTTATTTCCATTCCTATGTAGGTATTTTGAGTATGGTTATATGTAGGATTAAAATGTTTGATATAATATTCATTTTTCCTCCGAAGTGGCCCTTTCCACATGCTTTCTTCAAATTTTCTTTGCACATACCTTTTTATTCCCCCTTTTTATTTGGACATTCACTTTGATATTACCCACTTATTCATCCATTTAATGCTTTGTTTCATCTACATGCTCTTCTTTCTAGCTGCCATTTTTGGCTAGTGATGAGTCTCCATGTCCTTTAACATTCTTAGATAAATTAACAACCAAAACATAGTTGATGCTTCAACAGGGAAAGCTCTGACTTCTGCTAAGACAATATCATATGGAATAGTTGATTTAATATTAAGGTTATTTGTGATTAAATGTTTTTGTAATCTCTCTATCTATCTCCACTTTCTTGTTGAAACATTGTTACCCCATAATTCACATCCGTATAGTACCACTAGAAGTGCAAAAAGAGTCTACTTAGTCTTCCAGTCCCTTATCTCAACTCTTTTGCATCTATTTTGCAATGAGTATAGAGCTCTCCATCCCCTTGTATCATTTTTTCTCTACATGTTTCCTATTTGAGTTTATTATGAAAATCAAGGACAAGGTACTTATATTCATTGGCCACCTGTAAGGGGTCGCCTTCAAAAATAAATTACCTGTGAACCTTCTTTCTTTTTAAGGTAAAAATCATGACCTTAGTCTTACTAGTGTTCACCTACATCCCCACCTCATGACAAAATAATTCTACAAATTTTAAGTGTTCCTTCAAATATTTTGTTGTTTTTGTCATTAAAATAAGATGATCAACATAAAGAGCACATTTATAACATAATTGGTGAAGTAAAACGACCCCCACCCCTTCTACCACCAAACTTGTTTATCCACTCCTCTATTTTGTCAATGCATGTCACAAATAAAGTACAAGGAAATGGGCACCCCTACTTGATCCTAATATCACTTCCAAAACATTATGAAAATCCTTGCTTGGTTCGAATTTTCACCCAGACTTGGTCATACAATATATGGACAACAACCCTGTATTGTTTTGAAATTTCTAATTCTTCCATTCTACCCCCAAAATTGCTTCTAGGTATTATATCAAAATCTTTCTTGAAGTCAACAAAGCGACAAAAGACCCCCCTTCCCCATTTATTTCAAACCTTCTTAATCAAGTGTCTAAGTGTAATGCAATTTTTGATGGCAGGATGCTTTGGCTTGAAGCCTGATTTCCCTTTCACCCTCTTTCCCTCCTTTTTAGCCTAAACATGGATCCCTTTTTCCATCATGCTATCAAAAATTTTACCAAAAAGAGGATTGATCATTATAATGTGGTAATTGGAAGGGTTGTTGATGTCGCCACTTTTTGTTGAATTTTGCAGTTATGGTCAATCTTCATAATTAATATTTTATCCCTTGAAATATATATAACAATAAATATAAGATATGTTCTTCATGTTAGTTCAAAATAAAAAAAATGAATTTTGAAATTTGAATTTTCAACTCCAAAAGTGATTAGGTCGGTCCTCCTTCAAGTCAACTCGGCCCTAGTTAGAGAAACACCGATTCAGCCAACGATATATCTATATATAATTCAATTAACGTATTTCTTCAAGCACAATTCAGATCTCAAACAAGAAGACATCTTCTACTCATCTTGATGAAGAAAGAACAGAGAAAGGAAGGACGAAGTTGATCTAACAATCGAACATCTTTTCTATCTATCTTTTCAACGTCGCACGTGTGAATCCATTCTTCTTTTGTGACCTCGCACATGTGAAAAAAGGGATGAATTTTTGAAGCATACTACATCAACAAGACCATGACTTATGGGTGCCGAATTTGGCTGATTTTTTCCCTAGTAAATCAAACTAGGCTAAATTGTTTGGGCAACAAATTGACTTGTCTAGAGGGAATTTTGAATAGGTGTGTTCAGAGCTATTTTACTAGTCAGTTTGAATTGAAGAATTAGATCTTATCTCTATTGAAATGAATAATTTCTCCAGGGAAAAGGTTGTTGGGTTTTCCCAGGGTAAAATATTTGTGTCTCTTGTTTGGCTATCTCTTTATGATCCTACTGTCATAGATGGTTATATTGTTCATATATTTTGTGTAATTGATTAATGATGAATATGAATATGAAAAGGATTAAATCATTAGAATTAATTACCAATTGAAAATACTTATGAAAAATCAACATGATATCAAAGACGATTAAAAGATCAACCTTGAAGTAGACATTTTCATTCCAAGTCATCCTCTAGGATTTGTTCTAGCCTTAGAAATCCTAGTCTATTTCCGAGAAGGAAGAAGTATATCCCAAAATAATCCAAGATCTGTCTCTGTTCTTGTACCCTAGAAGAAGGCCAAAAAATCCTCTCTCATTGATCAAATCTGATAACACAAGTCTAAATTATGTTGCAAGACCGAAGCTTGTGAAAAAGGACCGAATGGCCTCAGTCCATATTTTACATGCTAGAAAGTCTCAGGACTAGTTGCAGGAATCTTAGAGGCTTCATGGATGACCTCTGAAGGAACTTAAAATCAAGTTCGAATGATCTAGGAAAAATAGACCACAAACCTTGAAGGGACCAAGAAATATCATATCCTAGATAATAGTCCTTAAGGAAGTTATTCTTCTATTGCTGAATATGCATTTATGAAATGCAAGATTAATCTCAAAGAAATCTGAAAGAAATTTGGAAAGATGACAGAGTCAGATAAATTAATTATGGTGAAAGTGCTTGTAAAATTAGAGGTTCAAGAATCACAATTGGAATGCAAATTATAAAATTTGGTGAGTCTTATATTGAATTGCTACTTACAGATTGATAAAATCTGATTGAAATTTGCAGGCATAAATATTTTATTATATTTCTAAGACCTAACCTAAGGCCATATTTTATGGACCTCAGAATTGAACTGAGTATTAGGTGTCATGCTCTGATAATCAGATAATATGAATCTCATTCAAATGACCTATTATGTGCCTATTTGATGAACCATCCTTAAGAAAATTAAACCATATTAAAGTAATTAGGATTCAATTCTTCATTCTTAACTCCGTGGTCACATTTTTTCTGGATTACTTTGAAAAAAGATCAAGCCTCTATGTATCAAAATCCAAAAGAAGGTTACTCGAATTACAAGATTAAATCCAAGACTGTATACATGATAAAGCATTAATCCTACTGGTGATTGAGTTTATGCAACATTGATTAATCTAAGCATGAAGTCAAGGTAGTTACTGAAAGAAAAAGAAATCCCTCCAAATTTTGTCTATGTGATAATGAGAAGGAAAATATTTGAAGTGTTCCATGACTACTATCCATATTTTTTAAAACTGTTAGTATACGCATAATTTGATATAACACCATATAAAATAGATCTACGATATCTGAGGGCATAATTCTTCTATGAAGTTCCCACTTAAAATGATCTTGTATAAAAAGGGAAAATGCGATAAGTGTTTTGGTTTGAAAAAGAAATATGGATGACTATGATGAAGATCAATGCAAGGGATTCTTAATGCACTACAAAAAAAGAGAGGATACCCAATTATTTTAAGCTACCAAGTCCCATATTTGATATCTTATGATGTGAGTGCAAGAGTGGTGCAGTGTGTTTGGAATGTGATCTCAATATATGATTTTTTGTAAAAATTATCTTAATGTTAGACAGATGAACCTTATGGAAAGAAGCCACACTCTTATCTTGTACAAGTTCTTGAAAATATTAATAACATGGTAAAAATTGATTCAAGGTATCTCACTAACAATTATGTTTCATGGGTTATATATCATTACAGAATATGCAATATTAATTCAAGATTCAGGGCCTAGACAAAAGCTCACGTTCAAGTCTGTTTGGAGAAGCTTAAAAGAATAGTCATACGAATTTTTTTATCATCTGTACAAGACAATTAGGAGTTTTTGATTGGTATAAAAAAATTCATAAGATTGAAGTATCTTCAATATCCGTGAATGACATTTTGAATATTGTTTGTTTGCCTTAGTTGATAAAACAAGTTCTCTTTAAAGTCTTATGAGGAAGTATGAATATTGTTTGTTTGCCTTAGTTGATAAAACAAGTTCTCTTTAAAGTCTTATGAGGAAGTATGAATATTGTTTGTTTGCCTTAGTTGATAAAACAAGTTCTCTTTAAAGTCCTATGAGGAATTCATTGGAACATATTTTTTTGACATGATTCTAGTCAATAAAGAAGAATATGAAACATTCCTTGATTAACTAATAACACCAAGAATATGAAGCATTCCTTGATTCACTAATAACAACCACATCATGTACATAGTAGCATGTAAGCCATATTTCAAGAGGCACATTGCATTTTTGTGAAAATACCCGAGCAAGGGTTTTTGTCAAAAAATGCCTTGCATTGTACTGATCATTATTATATTGGATGAGATATGTTACTGACGTTAGAATTCCATTAGTTATGTATAATATGGAAAAGTTTTGATCAATGCTATTTGCTTCAAGAAATAAAGAGCTTAATAGAAGTGCCATAACACTTGTAATATGAGACCTTCTTGGAAGGTCTGATATTCCTAGGGTTTGTAAACCATAGGTAATCTTGAAATATATGATTAAGAAATACCTAGGGTTTTTGGACAAAACCATAGACCCAAAGTTTTGAAAGATGATGATTCCGTTGGATGAAGAAACCCTAACTCATGCAAGAAAGGAAAACCTAGCTCATGATTTATTTGCTGGTGGAGATAAATAATTTGCAAATGAATTTCATGATTTCTGCAAGAAGATAGGGATCAAGAGGAAGTACTGAATTAATTTCATGCAAGTAAGCAGCATCTAAAGGTCCTTACTATTCTAGCAAGGTCCTAATGATATTTGCAGGTACATTATGAAGCCTTCCAAGACTCTATTAGCAGATGGAAGTATTTGAAGAACAAAGAAAATATTCTGAAAAGAGGATTCTCTCAAAAGTAATGTATGTTTGAGAGGGAGAAATAGTACCATGCCAGATGACCAGAAGAGCTTCTAGTTCAGAGGGAGCAGACTGCCCTGCCAACAAGTCTAGAAGAAAGAGGTATATGAAAAATTGTGCTGAGACTTGAAGGAAAATCAATGGTGACTTCCAAGGGGGTCTACAAGACCTATCATGTAACAAATGTCAACATAGAGAAATACAAGGCAAGTTTCATCAAAGTTCTCCTGGTAAGAGATAAAATACTATGTTAAGACATTTGCTCCAAATTAGCAGGTACACTTCTATTATTATTATAATTCCTATGGTTTCTTTTGAAGTTTACACTATATGGATGTAAAGACAATTTTACTCAATTAAGTAATTGAATAATAAGTGTACATAGAGCTACCTTATGAGTTTAAAGTACATGAGAAGGAGTCTCATGTTTGCAACAAAAGAAGGTTGTGTACATACACCTCATATTTTTTATACTTGGATTAATGGGTCAAAGTTGATTTTTTTATTATATGATTTGTTTCTGTCGAAAGTAGAAGGAATCAAATGGGATGGAGCTTTTGAATTGGAAGTGAGTATTTGGAAAATTACTGCTTAACCACGTGAACACATTCATGACCTAGGGAGGAAAAAAAACCAGTGCAAACTATTTTCTAGGTAGTGGCCACTCCTTATAAATGTTTGCTACAAGATGTTTTATGAGGTAAGTCTTTTAATGAATCCTTGGTTTGGGAGGTCAATCTTATAATGTTTCCTTTATTAATGAAGTCAGTGCTTCTTGAGACTCCTTGGTTTCTGAGGTAAGTATTCCCAAGCCCACTACGGTACTGACTGATTGCACCAACCTTAAGTATATGCTCATATGCTCTTGTTCTCTCTATTTGTTCTCGAGTTGCTGGTACTAGTTTGTAAACACATGATGCTTAATAGTAGCTAACGCACCTTATACAATATAGGTAAGCTATATATAAATTGAATGGGAACAAAGCTTTATTACTCTGGAGTCTGTTACAATAGTAATTAAGTTGGATTCAATCATTGCGAGGGAGCAATAGTTGCTTCCATGATAGAAGGAGCAGTCAAACCCTGTTTCAATTTCAGAAGGAGATGACCTCTGAGATTTAGATTTGACACATTATCTCCTTGATAAAGGAAAGTATAATATTGAGATCCTCGAAACAATGGACTGCATGGTTGTCTCTAAGTACAACATGTCTTATATGAGTAGACCTTGCTAGACAAAATATATGCTTCAATGTCTAGAAAGAAACAATGGCAGTTGTTAGTGTCTAATAATCACAGTGATCAAATTTAGTCTTTCCACTGTTGTTTGAGTCTTAGGTCAAATTATAATATTTTCAAATTAAATTTGACATGTCTCTTGATTTTCAAATGGTTCCAAGTTACTAGGTGTCATTGCTACTCCCTCCACTTATCCAAGGTCACAAAAATCCATCATGGTCATTGTCATCATTTCCTGCCATAAGTCATCAAATGAGCTAGTTAGTCATCATACTGGTCATGGAATCGTAATAATTGATACTTTGAGAGTTAAATTTATAAGTCATGGTTAAGAAAAAGGGAGTCTTGTCATCCATTATGGTCATAAAAAAGTTTCATTATGGGAGTTAGCAATTAGGAAAATAAAGTGTTTCAAAGAGAATCAAGGTACATAAATGCCACATGGAGGAAAATACATCTGCAACTGAAATAATCATCCTATATTTTGTAAAAATGTATCATCAAGCCATATCTTAGCTCAAATCATCCAAATGAGAGAGAAATTGGTCATCATGACAAAGGGAGGTAAATTTTGAATTTTAAAGTTATAAAATGATTCAAGGAGTTAAATTTGGTTCTATTAGCAGTGATATGAATTCAAGGAGCTAAAATTCAGCCTCAAAAACTTTGCAAATAAGCCAAGAAAGAATAATTAAAGCAGTGCTGTGCATCTACTGCGCTTCTGGGAAGTTGCTAGGGTTTTTGTTGCGCTCTCCATCTTCCATGGTTCATAGCTTCATTAAAGAGTCAAAATATTTACTTTTATGTTCACACATCCTCCATGAACCTTCATTGAACATTTCCCATCATTCCACTCATTAATATCTTTTCATTTCCTTATTTTCCCAAAAAACTCTAGAAATTTGTTGCGCTTTTACCCTAGGTCTGTGTTTTGACCTTTTCACCCATTTTTTATCACTATTTTTGCGAAATTAAAATTCTATAATTTTCCTGACACCCATACCTACCCCTTGTAATTTTTTTATAAATTTTCCTACCCCCGTTCCCTCTCATTTAACCATTTTCCAAAAAACCCTAGTTTTTTGTTGCGTTTTTTCACTAGGTATGTAATTCGCTCTTTTCACCCATTTTTTCTCACTCTTTTTGGGAAAATACACCACCATTATATTCCTACCATCTATCCATACCCCCATAATTTTCATAGAATTTTTCCTACCCCCCTTACCTCTCATTTCCCTCCTTCAAAATTCACTACGCTTTTGACTTTGTTTTTGGTCATCATTTTCAAAATACGTTTATGACCAAATGAACATGAGTTTTGGAAAACCAAAAGAAATTTTTGTTAAGGACATACCCAGTCAAAATAACCTCCTTCAGATTCTACACATGTATCATATATTGGGAGATATTTAGCTTTCTTGGAGACCTATTTCAAAAAATCAAAATTTCCAATTTTTCTTGTCTGTTTTAGCCATTATTTTGTGGCATGACTTCTGAGCCAATGGAAATGCATTTCCAAAAAAATGAGAGAGGCTGTTCTCCAAAAAAATAGTATCTAAAAAAACCTCTCCTATTTTTGTGAAAAGTGTTATGGTTAAAAATATATCAGTTCATCTTTGACCCCTATGATTTCGCTGTGCTTCTGGAGAATTTACTGTGTTTCTGGATAGTCCATTTTGAGATCAAGTTTAAAGAGGTCAAAATCATGTTTTTGGATGGTTCAAAGGATCTAGGGTGTAGTGGACATCTCAAAATTTCTTCACAGGTCTTCAAAAAAGCTTAGAACCTCTTACAAGTCATCAAAAGATCAAGCCAACTATTCGCTGTGCTTCTGATAAGGAGTTGATGCGTTTCTATGCTTGAAGGTTTTAACTACAAGTAAAAGGGTTAAATGTGAATTGGGTTGATGTAAATAATTTTATAATGAGTTTTTCATATAAATTGGTTTGTTAATGATTAATATTGCAAGGAATCTTGTAATTAATGCGTGGAGGGTTAAGCTCAATCAATTATCTAAAAAAGGGGATAGGTTCAAGAATTGGTTCCTATGAAGTACGATTCGACCCCTTAGAGGGGAAATATTGTTTTTTCTGCTATATGTACTCAAAATAAAGTCTAAGAAAAGGTTGGATACTTGAAGTTCACAAATTTTTGTAACTAGTGTACTTGATTTTGGCAGAAATACTATACAGGCAGTTGCAACTATTTTTATGGGATTCATGTGTTGTGGTCAGTGGCATTGTTTTCTACAGTATTTCGTATGCATTTGATTATTAAATGTTTCTAGCAACCATTTACATTTCTTCGTGTGTTAATCTCCTAATTTTTAAACAGAATTCATTACCTGTAATGCTTTGTTTTGTTTGAGATTATCATATAAGTGTTTTTATCCTATAACAAGTGAATTCATCCAATGATGCTCACTTAGCTCCCTCTATATGATTTCATCCTCACCACATTACAATGAAAAATCTATTTGTATCACTGATTACACCTACCTTGCCTCATTCTATGTCTACAACTGATCTTTTGGAATACCTAGCCTAGTTCCTAAACTCGGTGCTTCTTTATCCAACAAAACATAATCAAAATCCTATTGAGCTGATAAATAACCTAAAACCATAATATTCTCCAGTCACTTCCATTGGATGTGAGGTTGGTTTTCAGAGAGCCCTCTCTTATTTGGTAGGGCTAGATACCAAGTCAAAAGTTGGTCTGTGGTTACCTCTTTGGCTTCCTTTCTCAGCCTTGGGAAACTAAAGAGTGCTAACATTTTGGCACCGTTGATGGGGAGTGAAAGATCACATTTTCCCCGAGCGTGAACGACAAGGATAAGATCTGATTGCTGATGGTGGACAGTGATCAGACACATGAAGGCTGAATCATTCATCTGGCAACTTCAACTTGATCCAAAGACTCCACTGGCAACATGATCCAAAATTTGAGATGAGTTCTCTGTCCAAAAGGTATGATCCTATGCATTGAGATCATGTTCCAGAATTTCCAAATCGTATGCCTTAAGTATATTGGCAAACATACTTGCCAAAATTCAGAGATGGAAAAGGTGATGATGCTACACTTCATTTAATAAGATTTCATATGCATGTGCGTAAGCTGGGGATTGATTTTCATGAAGATTTTTTAATAAAGATGTTCATGATAACATTATAAGAAAGAGCACGATTTTGGTATGAAATCTTGCCTCCTGCTTGTATTTATTCTCTCAAGGATTTTCATTGAGTATTTTTTGAGAAGTATAGATAAACCTATCCTTCTTTGCTTTTGATTGAGGATTACTGTGATCACTTTGAAATTTTTATTCAAGAGCTGGAAAGTGCTTATGGTGATGAAGAGTTTATGGATGATGAACTCTAAGATGATTTTAATGAAAAACCTTTTCACCACCATGAGAAGATCATGGATTCTACCCTGGATGACAATGAACTTGAGCAGAATTATTCAAAATATGATAGTGATTTTCCATTATCTAAAATAGGTGGTAATTTGCAGCAGTCATGCATTTCTTTTAGTGCACAAGAGACATATGATAACAGCCATTTCAGCTGCCCTATACTCCTTGATGAATATCCTAATTCTGAGTTGGTTCGCATTAAGATTCCAGAAAATTCATCATTCATCCATTGAGTTTGAAAGTAATGAGCAATAGGTTTGTTTTCTAGAACTTAATGATCAACCTCTTCAGAAAATTTTAAATCAGCAAGGAAAAAAAGAAATAGATAGTTAAATGCTTTATGCTTCTTCTGAGGAACTAATGGATAAAAGTAAGATTTTAGATCCTTTTAATCATTCTTATTCTCAAGAATGTGAGAATGTAGCCCAAGATAGTCAAATTGAAAAGGTATCTAATGTAGAGATACATCTTAATATGCCTATTATGGAAGAATGTATTAACAATGATCTTGTTCAAATAGTTGTTGATTATACTGCCTCACAAACTCTCAATCTAGATTTACATGAAGAAACAATCATGCATGAAATTTTAGATTTGGAGGATGATAGACCAACCACTGTCATTCATTTGGAGAATAGTCCCAAAAGAGAACATCCATTGATTACAAATGATGTTTAGCTTTCTCCTCTTGATGATCCATAAGAGGTAATGTTTCATGATTTTCAAGACCCCTTGTGTAGTCCTTTGGAAGCATCAGAAAAGGTTGAGTTTGTTTTGTTCACCAACACAGGTTTTGGACTTGGGTTTCATTTTGAGTTGCCATTTACTAAATATTTCTTTATGCCCAGTGGAGCTTGTTAACACTCTAATAATTCCCAAAGTTGTGAGATTTTTTATTTTATAGTTTAAAGAATATTAGAGGTAACCACAAACCTAATTTCAAGCTTTAGGATGTAACCTTCCTAAGGCTCAGAGAGGGCTCTCTCGATAAGATTTAACTTTGTTTTTATGTTTGAGTTTAGGTTAGTTATATAGGGAAAATTGGTTTTGATATTTGATTTGGTTTGGTGGGAAAAATCACTTAATGAAATGGATAGCAATAGATCCGATTTTCCATTGGGAAAATGGAGTCAATGTGTCATGCAGATAGATCAGGATCAAGATCTAAAGTCAAATATTTTCAGGGCAAGATAGCAGAGTCACTTAAGATATTTGAAGGCTGATTTGTGAAGTGGTTTTAATCGGGATAAAGAGTGATTAAGGGTTCTTTGATCTGGATAAGGAATAAATAGGAAGGGGTCAATCGAAATCAGGGAGCAATTAAGAATTCCCTGGTCTGGATATCAACAGAAAAAATTTAAATGAAAACCAGTAAATAACAAAGTTCTTTTAACAAATTCTGATATATCACTTCCTGATTTCACATTAAAATTTAGAACACAATTATGAATGAATGGAAAACATAAGAAGATGAACAAGTAACAAGAGAAAGTACTTCACTTAAGTGGCCGAACACATGAATCCTGAAATATGATGCTTTATTACTTTGATCCAACCCACTGACTTGAACTTAGTACCAAAACCCTTCAGGTTCAGAAAATATAACTATAGAAATCTTCAACAATTTTTTCCACCCCAATACTTCAAATGATGAAGTATTTATACAAAAAAGTAATACAAAATATCCTTGAAATATCATAGGAATTTTCTATGGAAAAATAGAATATCTTTTACAAAAAGATAGTGAAAAATGCATAACAAAATTGCAAGCTGTCCTATTTATTAAATAAAATATATTTCTGTTGGACTTAGGCAAAAACTAGCTAGTTGAGTTGTCTTTAACGCTGGAAATATGATCTTCAATCAATTTTGAAGATTTATCTCTTTCCCGATACTCTTTAACTGATACACTTTAACTTCTAATACTCTTTAACCTGTTGTTTGACTGTTTTACTGCTTTAAAATTCTGTTTTTACTGTGTAAAGCAACAACTCTATTTTTTCATCCTCTTTCACTGCAAACTATCTTTTTAAAGTAAATCTGTGAGCTTTTGCCAAAAATCTTCATCTGGTAACTTAATCTTTGTAAGTTTTCTGAAATTCTCATTAGCCTCTGTGTATCTAACAAAAGTTGGCTTGCCTACAAAGAGGTGTTTTATCTCATGCTGTAGATAAAACAAGTTTTCAATACTTTTGTGTAACACTTTACTTGTTGGAACTCCTTGCCAATCTGCCTTGTTCACTTGTTCTTTGGCAAAGTCTCTTATCTTCTTGTTGTAATCTTCTTGTTTCATTAGTTTATCATTGATGACAATAATATTTGGCAAACCTTTTTTCCTTAATGTGTCAAACTTAACCATGAATCTAGTTATGGCTATGTCCATATTTTGACCCTTCTCTTCCAACTGTTTCATCAAGTTTTTCTTTGAAATCACTTTCCTTACCTCAAGAATTGTCTCTATCCTGCTAGTTATCCCTATCTCATCTAATTATTGCTTGTTTTTAGTATTGAGAAACTTGATTATTTCTAGGGCTTCTTTAGGCTTAGCACCTAGCTCTTCTTTTGTCTTTAATATTTCTTCTTTGGCTACCTTAAGCAAGTCTTTCTATTCATATATCACTTGAATAGATGGCCAAGTATCATTAATTGACTCAATGATTTTTTACCATGGTTGATTCTTAATGTATGCCATGGGCTTTTTTAAGGTTAATTTTGTTTCTACCTTCTTTAACTGTTCACTTAACCTTTTGGCATTTTGTTCCCTTGTTTTAGCATTTATCTGTGCTAGTTTCCTTGCATCTTCCAATTTTTTTCTGTTTCAATCTGTTTATCTCATTATTCTGTATTGAAATCTCTTCCATGGATTTAATGAGTTTACTGGCCTCATCTTTCTGTTGAACTGCTAAAGTGGAAGATTCAGTAGCAGAAGTAGTAGAAGAAGTAACTGGCACAACTGTGGCCAATGGGACTTTTGGTGCTAACTCTTCTGCTAAAGTTGAAGGAACTGTTGTTGTTACCATGGGAATGATTGTAGGAGGAATATTTTGAGTTTTTACAGGTTATTTTTCTTGGACAAGTTTTTCCATCTCAATTTCCATCTCCTTTGTTAGGGTCCCGTGATTTGGCTTATTGGCAAGCCAAATGACAGTGTAACATCAAACCAATATTTGAAGCCCAAGGACCTAGCCTTCTTGGACTCAGAGAGTGCTCTCTCTATATGTGTAAGGGATATCTGTGTGTTTTGCTTATTGTGTTCTGATTTTAGGCTAGTTATGAAGTAGGTTTTTGGTTTTGGTTTTTTGGTTGTGAGGGATGAAACTGATCAAAGATATGAGATAGGTAAAAAGATGTCAGATCAACTGGGCTATGGGGTCGAAAAGGTCAAGAAAGCTATCAGACGGTGATACAAGGCTGTTGAAGGGCCGATTTGATTCAAGGTAGAAAGGCTCTTGGGGCAAAATGGAACAAAATGGACATCAAGTTTGTGAACAACAAAGGATTTCAAGCATAACTAGTTTAATAGCAGACATCAACATGGTAGGGAAAACCATTAACCATGAGAAATGTAACTATAAGCTAATCAATACATAGAAATAAACATTCAAGCCATGAATAGAGGAGTATAACTCTCTAACTTCGGGAAATGGCTATCAGACTTTGGGGAAAACACTTAAGATGGAAAAACAACTTAACTTACTATGCCGGAACGCCTAAACACAATACTTCAAGTTATTGGGCACTTTGAAAACAAGATTGGCATAGCTTTAGACAAAGGGCTGGATTGGAACTAGGCCTCCTTGGTTCAACAAAATGATAATCTAATCAGTTAAAGAGAAATTTCATGGATGGAGCTATAACTAGCCATAGGTAAGCAGGGCATACCGTAAATCATACTTAGCATGTATAAAAACATGAATGAAACAAGCAACAATATCCTAAATTATTAAAGAGCAGTTAAGAATTCTTTAATGTTACTTAGGAAGAAGAAAAAAAAAAAGCCATGAAGAAACAAGAAATTTGAGGTGCCTCCATGGGCATGTCTCAAGTTTGTTCTCTACTGATCTATAGCAAGCAAGAAACATGTATTCATGAATGAAAAATAGAAGAAAAAACAAAGAAAGAGACACTATACCATTCTATCAAGTCATGGAATCCAACAACAATCCTCTATTCATCATCCAAGAACATCCAAGAGGCAATCCAAAAGCATGAGACAAGTATTTCTTCCAAAGCTTATATGACCATATATTGCTTCTATCATCAAGTTCAGCCTTGTTTTACAATGAAATCCTTTGGAATATATAGGCTTAAGTGAGGAAAACCTCATGGTTCAACTTGCTATCCCATTAGCCTAATCAAAATATCTAAACTTATCCTTGAGGCTTTGCAAAGCCCAAGGCACAAAATATCTCATAAAATATCTAAAAAATGCTAAAAAAGGGAATTAAATTGACTTTTCATAACTTCTCATGTGCAAAAATAGCTAAACGCACATGAGGAAATATCAGTTTTTAAAGGTTCAAAATTTACAAAAATACTCAAAATTTACATCAGTAAAAGGTCCCCTGACTTGCCGGCAACATTTGGCAGCCTTCCCGATGTCGAAACGAGGCTCATGATAGGTCGTTGGAAATCTTTGAGTGTCTAATTTCTGGAGAAACTGAAATTTTCCAAATCTGATGCCTGGAAGTCCTCCAAAAATAGGATTGTGTGTAAAAAATCAGAAAATAAACCTTGCTGATAAACGGGGCAGAATGTTGAAAAAGAGAGTGTTTTTCGCCATTTTGGGGAAGAAAATGATCTTCAAATGTTCTGAAAATCGCTGAGTATGTGCTCCTGAAATTATGGCATCAAATGGTACCATTCTCATCCTTTGACGACCCCCCAAACTGAAATGGCGATGCTCATGAATTTTGGCCAAAAACCCAAAAATGACAAAAAACCAAAACATGTCGAATTTTGCTCAATTTTGGTGAGCAAGTCCCTCAAGGCTTTTTAGAAACATGTCTAGAATTTCGGGCCAAAATTCCAAGCCTAGAGGTGTCTTTCTCCCCTTTTCTCACCGAGCGCCCTCTTTGGGCAGTTTTGAGCCTTTCTTGGTTTTCTTCTTTGTTGCTTGGCATTCTAGCTTTGGTGAAGAAGTCATGGCCCCTTGCCTTGGAGAGGCAGCTAGCACATGCTTTGGAGAATGCCCTTCATGATATTTATGCTGCTGTTCTGTCTCATAAGGCTGCCCCTTTTCCTGTCCTTGTTCATCACTGTTATGCTGCTCCTGCTGCTCTGTCTCACCTTCACTGTCAATTACTATTTGATCAAGGTAAAATTTGTCTCAAAGCTGTGCAACATGTTTTCTTTGGTATTAGGCCCCTGCTCCTCTGCAAACACTGCCCCTTTCTCTTTGTATTCCACTCAACAATAATTTTAATAACATGTACACAGTCATCAAAAGATACCCACAGTCAAAGAGTCACTGTGTTAGTGTAAGGTCACATGGCACTAGGTGTTTCTGATGTGGGCACAAAAGACCTATAGCAGTTTAAACAACAAAAACTCCTCTTAACCAAAACACTACCCTTGTATGCACTATTCTTTATACAAAGTTTGACAATACCTCCAAATGGCGAGTTACAGCTTCATACACTAATTCTGCCTTATGGAACAAAAGAGAAACACTATTTTTGCCTTTTACCACACTAAGGAAAACATTTTGAAACGAGAAAACACTTAATAATAATCACTGTTATCTGAAAATAGGCCCACTGTTTTCATTTTTCAAACTCTGTTTTTCTGCTTTTAAACAGTGTCTCTACCTTTCATCATTGTTTTGAGGGTAGCTACTGGGCTTTTTAAACATCAATAGGATTCCACCATTCTTACTGTTTCACCTCTAGCAATCACATCCACAGCGAGTCTCGAGTTTTTAAACAAAAACACACCTCTCTTAAAACAACTCAGAACTGTGATTCACGCCGTGAGTTTCATCCTTTGTCCATCACTTAATAGTTTCGAAAAAATCAAGGAGTCACTTGGAATACCTTTGCAATTTGATGGCAGCCCTTATTGAGGAGTTGGAGCAGCGTTTTAGGGCTTTTGGAGGTGTTTTGAATGCTGAACACATGCACGGCACGTTAGCATGAGAGAGCGCCACGCAAACAACAGTTGGGTCATTTGTCGGGCCGACCTGACCGGAGGTTACAGGCGCGCCGCGCGCTTGTGTATTTCTTTGCAAAAAGTGCGCCTGAACGTGCCGCGCAAGTATACAGGCGCGCCACACGATCAATAAGCCCAAAAAAATCTGTGGAATTTACTCCAAACTCCTTTCTCCGAACTCGAGGACAACAAGAGGAGTATTCCTTTGTGTTTTTTGAAATTCAAAACGGATGGCAACGATCCTTTAACCCTTTTGAAAGCGAAACCACTAAAGTTTCTTTCCCATTTGCTTGGTGAGGGTTTCTTTAAGAAATGTTTGAAAGGCCTTCATTGTTTCTCTTTTTAAAACACAACTGAAACCCTTATCCTTTTAATGTTAACTTGATACCTTCTTATTCGAATAAGTGTCATAGTGGAAATGAGCAGCTTTTTATGAACCTTACCCCTTCTTTAAATGAAAACAACCCTTTTGAGAATTTGAAACTTGGACTGCTTCTCATTTAAGGAATACAAGGGGCCTCTTTTTATGATATTTGTGATGAGGAGAGAAATTCTGCTCTGAGCTACTGTGGAGGATTTGTAGATGTGCCTTTCAGGGGCGACCGCCATTTTCTGGGAAAAAATTAGCTGCAGTTTCCTTATTCCTTTTCCTCATCTTGTTTTTGCATTGCTCACCTGCTATTACTGGTGCTATTTGAGTTTCTCTTTGACTGTGGGTACACTGTATGTGCAAATCCTCTTTTTGAAGAGCAGCCTCTTTAGAGCCTTTGCCATATGCCATGATTTCCTTTTATCTTCAAACCAGGATGAGCCCCTTTACTTTGCTTATGAAGGATGCCTCCTTTGACAAATGCCTGGTTTCCTTTTGAACACGATGGCAGAGGTTACTATTAGATCAAGACCCCCTTTGACTCTTTTGACTATCTGATTTCACAGTCTCTCTTCAATGATGATGAACCTGTCAGCTTATAGATTTTGCCTTGTAATTCAAAAGATAATGAAACTCCTGCAGACCAACTTTAAAGCCTACTGCTTTACCCTTTCTTTTAATCATTATTTCCATGCAGAAGTCTTCATTTGCTGTTTCACTGTTTTTCAAAGGTTGTCTTCATAGTTAGTGAAAATCTTAAAAACAGACTTTACCTTTGGCCCTCTGCTTATAGATGAAGGAGGCGCTTTTAGTCTTCAACCCTCTACTTATGAAATGAAGGAGGTTATTAGTCATGCCATATCATCAGCCCCTTGATAGTGTTGCTTTTCCTTTTACTGTCCTTTCAGGCTTTGAATGTGGTCGCATGAGCTTGATAAAAAACTCTTTGCTTTGTAACTGTATCTCAGGCTCAAGATCACATTGAGAAGCAGTTGTCTTCTCATTTGGAGCCAAAAATTGTCTTCTGAGATGCTGGTAATGTTTCTGTCCTTGAAAGATCCATCAAACACTGTAAAAACACCTAAAATCAGCTTGACTTATGGTCTGTGTATTGCTGAGACTTAAGGGTGTATTAGTGGCGCGACCTAGGGCTGTAACCAACTTCATTAGCAGAGTAGGAAGGTCTGTTATGACTGGTCTATAGCAGATGGAGGTTTTTGGGTCTTGGATAGTTTTCCAAGGGAGAAATGACTTAAAGCGCCACTTCCTAACTTAGGGGAGATTGTTTGAATAGATTTGGATTGTCTCTTTAGAGCTGATGGGCAAACTAGTATGGATGAGGCTAGGTAGGATTTGATAATGAGGTTTCATCTCGTCATGGGCAGGCTGAAAGGTAGGAGGGCAAAAAGGTTTTATGGGTGTTTTCCCAGCTGGCAAATTTGACAAATTTTTAGATCGGCTATTGGAAAACTTGGCTGTTACAACTAGTCATCACCAACAAGTGAAAAATACTGATGACTAACAGTGGCTCCATTTGGGGAGGGCATGTCCTTTTCAGGACGTGTCCAGAATTTCAGATCTTTGGCTTACGAAGACCAGTGCCTTACCCATTGGCGCAAATTTCACTCTTGCTTGATGCTACTTTTGAAAAGAGACAACATGATCAACATCAATGATATTTCTACCTACCCCACTACCTTTCCTAACATTTTTTCTTCTTTTTGGTGCATTTGAACTAGCAGCCTTTTGACAATGCACATTTTTTTCTTTTTTCAAAATGAACCTATCTAACTCTACACTTATATCTGTCGGGAGTTTAGATTAAACTGATGAAATCCTTCATTACTCTACCTACGCTAGATCAACTGTCAAGATTAAGTTGTTTGACAGGAATTTATTCTCTAATCTAAAACATGAAATTGAAAAGATGATCAAATCAGGGTTAGACAGTATGATTTGTCATGTATTTGCGGCATGAAAGACAAGCTGCACACAAATATTATTTTTCATAAAATGGAAACTAGGAAAGACAGAGCTAAAATATATAATTTGTTTTTCATTCCCGCTTCCCTCTTTGGTTCTGTTTTGGGCATGTGGAACCAGTATCTTCTCCGAATCTACTCTCTTTGATAAGTCAAGCTTACACAATGTTGACCATCTTTTTCACTCACTAACTTATCAGCAAATAAATTTAAACTTGTTCAGCTATGATTAGGCTAGATAGATGAACAAGACTTTTGAGTACTAGTAGTGGCATTTAGACTTGCATGCTTTCTGAATGACTATTTTTTGGAACATGGGGCTTTTTTTTCTATTTTTCAACTGCCCTCTTTTCTATTCTTCTATTTTTTTGTCTTTTCTGCTTTTTCACTTTTTCTTCAAACAAACTAAAACTGGAGAGATGCTCACAAGGCTGAGCTTATTTTTCACAACTATCTACCTATCCTAGTCTAAACTATACACAACATACATTCATTTGGTGAACTCTTCTTTCCAATATAGCCAGTCAAGTAGATGATTGCATGGTTGATCTTGGTTTAGTTCTTTCATGATGCTGAAGTAATGAAAATGCCACTCCCATTTGGTTTGACTTCGGACAGTAGTGCTTAAGTTTTTTCTCATTCTTGGTAGCAACTTGTTTATGATAGAACCCACTACTCCTTCAGATTTCTCCAGGAAAACAACAAATGGATCTTGGAATAATACCTGATATAGAGGATTTGAGATATAGACCTCATCTAGGATTACTCCCTTTTTTACTTGACTAACCTTGGGATTATTTTGAGAAAGAATCCCTTCTCCCTCTTTATGATTATCTGATTTGGCAACTTCAAAAAGTAATGTTATGCTACCTTCAAGCAATCTTGGTACACCCTGATTTTGTGAGATGATTCCTATTTGTGAGCCATTATCCTGATGAGTAGGACTATTCTTTAGCACCAGGTCTTCTTGAGAAGATATTGTAGTTTCAGCATCAATCTGTTCTGTACTTTTAGTATGAGAAAATACATTAGTAGATAAGTCAGTAATAGAAAACACATACATATTTTCTTCATTGAATGGTTTGGATGCTGGTTGTATGCTTAGGATTTTATTGGTTTCTTCTTTTGTTGAAAGGAGTGGTGTGTGTATCTTTTTCTGGGTTGAACTATGATGTCTCTCTTCCTTTTGTGAGTGCTCACAAGCATGAATGTCTTTTTGAGGAAGTATTTCAACCTCAACAACAATTTGTTCTATTGTTTCTTTATGAGCAATTTCTTTAGTAGGTAAGACAGTAGTGGATAAGCACATGATCTATTTCCTCTTCAGTTAAAGGAGGAGGTATTTTCTAGTTTCCTTGAAGTGGGAAACAATTTCTTTCCATTTTTTGTGGAAGTTGATCTTGTGGCTGAATGTCCTCTTGTATTTTACAAGGAAGGGAAGATTGATTTTTATTTGTTTCAACCTTTTCAAAGAGCTCTTGTGGATCCTCTCTTATTTCTTGATCGTTAGTTTGGGTAAGAAAATTATGGATCTCCTCTAAAAAAATCCTCAGGATGCCAATTTCCTAAGTTTTCTTCAATGCTTACAAGGTTTTGTATGAGGTTTTCAGATTGATCACAACAATTTTCAGCCAATGATAGAGATGGACAACGCCCTATGTAGTGTTTACAAAATACTTTGTGAAAATCCTTCAAAGAAAACAAGATGCCAGGTTCTAGGCTTTCATACCATTCTCTTGCCTTTCCTTCTAATGTACCCACGAACATTTTCATGAGGCAGTCCTCATGCCATTCAACTTTTAACCTCCATACATGTATATGAAAATTGATGAGGTGTAAAAATGGGTCGTCAACATTTTCATCTTGAAAGAGAGGTAGTTTTTTTATCCAATCTACGTCTGTAGGCATTTTGTGTGGGAATCCAGGGATATGTTATCTGCTCATCGGAGCATATATCTTTTGTGTCGCTAGGTGGAGGATTTGAACTGTATTTTCCACCATCAGCATGATTGGGATTGCTTAATGAATTCCTAGGAGACTTTATAAGGACTAGTGGGGAAATAGGCCTACTGGAGTCTAGTGGAGTCGCCAGGTGGATTTTTATGAAAACTACGGTCCACCACCAACACTATTGAAGATGCTTTGGGAAAAAGTTTATAGCAAGCTTTGAGATGGAAACTTGCAAAGAAGAGTGATTTAATTGGTTTTAACGGTTTTCTAGGCTGTATGGACAAGCTAATGGTTCTCTTGGCAAGAATGCTTCTGCTTATCTCCTATGTTTAGGTGAGGTTTTCTGAATCGTTAAGTTTAAACTTAACTTGTCACTGATTACAGAGTTTCCACCCTAAGTTTAAGTTTTGAAGGGATGAGTTAGCAGAAAGGTATGGTTTGTGAATTTTTTGGTCTTTGTGGAGTTTTTAGGCCTACTAGAGGCTAGTGGAGTCACCAGGTGGAACTTGGTTGTTTTTGTAAAGACATAGCTATGGTCCACCACCAGTAACTAGGGAAAAGCCAATTTGGGAATATTTTGGGGTTTTTCTGAGTTTTATGTGCAGCCTATGGTTTATTAAAGTATTCTAAACTTGTTTCATCACTTTTCTAGGGTGGCGATAACAGAAAAAGTTTACTCTAAATGATTCTATGGACTGCTTGCCTGTGAGGTTTGGAAGAGCTTCCTATGGCTGAATCATCATTTTGCTATGATGGTGAGCAAGCTATATTATACTCTTCTAAGTTTGTTTGATATTTTGAGCATTCATAAGGGATACCTAGGATGTTTTGACTCAAAGTCCCACCATGATCGCCATTATGTTAGGGTGGCAATGAGGTGGCTCAATCGGATAGTAGCCTAGAGTATAGTAAATTAGTAAGGTCTATTGGAGGCTAGTGGAGTCGCCAGGTGGATTTTTAGGTTGTTTTGAAGTATGTGTGTATGGTCCACCACCAGTACTGTCAAAAACCAATCTAAGGGAGTTTTTTGGGGTTTTTTGAGTTTTATGTAATCCTAAGGTTTGGAAAAGTGTCCTATAGCTGAGTCATCATTTTGCTAGGATGGTGATACAACTAGACTCTACTCTTCTAAGTTTGACTGAGATCTGAGAATTCCTAAGGGACATCTAGGATGTTTTGACTCAAAGTCCCACCGTGATCGCCATTATGTTAGGGTCCGTGATTTGGTTGATTGGAAAGCCAAATGGCAGTGTAACATCAAACCAATCTTTGGAGCCCAAGGACTGAGAGAGGGCTCTCTCTATATGTGTAAGGGATATGTTTGTGTGTTTTGCTTATTGTGTTACGATTTTGAAAATTTGTAGTTATGAAGTAGGTTTTTGGTTTTGGTTTTTTTGGTTGTGAGGGGATGAAGCTGATCAAAGACCCAATATAGGTAAAGATGTCGAGGCTCAATGGGCTATGGGGTCGAAAAGGTCAATAAAGGTTGTCGGACGATGATACAAGAGGCTGTTGAATGGCCAGGTTGATTCAAGATAGAAAGGATCTTTGGGCAAAATGGAGTAAATGGACATCAAGTTTGTGAACAACAAAGAGTTTCAAGCATAACTAGTTTAATAGATAACATAAACATCGTAGGGAAAACCATTAATCATGAAAATGTAACTATAAGCCAATCAATACATAGAAATAAACATTCCAGCCATGCATAGAGGTATATGACCCTCTAACTTTGGGAAATGGCTTTCAGACTTTGGGGAAAACACTTAAGAAAGACAAACAACTTAACTTACTATGCCGGAATTCCTAAACACAGTAGTTCAAGTTATTGGGCACTTTGAAAACAAGATTTTCATAGTCTTAGACAAAGGGCTAGATCGGAACTAGGCCTCCTTGGTTCAATAAAATGATAATCTAATCAGTCAAAGAGAAATTTCATGGATGGAACTATAGCTAGCCATAGGTAAGCAGGGCGTACCGTAAGTCATGCGTAGCATGTATAAAACCATGAATGAAACAAGCAACAATATCCTAAATTATTAAAGAGCAGTGAAGAATTCTTTAATGTTACTTAGGACGAGGAAAACAAAGAAGCTATGAAGAAATAAGAAATTTGAGGTGCCTCCATGGGCATGTCTCAAATTTGTTCTCTAATAATCTATAGCAAGCCAGAAACATGTATTCATGAATAAAAAATAGAAGACAAAAAAAAGAAATAGACACTATACCATTCTACCAAGTCATGGATTCCAACAACAATCCTCTATTCATCATCCAAGAACATCCAAGAGGAAATCCAAAAGCATGAGACAAGTATTTCTTCCAAAGCTTATATGACCATATATTTCTTCTATCATTAAGTTTAGCCTTGTTTTACAATGAAAGCCTTTGGAATATATAGGCTCAAGTGAAGAAAACCTCATGGTTCAACTTGCTCTCCCATTGGCCTAATCAAAATATCTAAACTTGTCCTTCAGGCTTTGCAAAGCCCAAGGCACAAAATATCTAATAAAATATCTAGAAAATGCTAAAAAATGGAATTAAATTGACTTTTCAAAACTTCTCATGTGCAAAAATAGCTAAACGCACATGAGGAAATATTAGTTTTTTAAGGTTCAAAAATTGCAAAAATATTCAAAATTTTCATCAGCAAAAGGTCCCCTGACTTGCCGGCAACATTTGGCAGCCTTCCTGATGTCGAAACGAGGCTCATGATAGCTTTTTGGAAAGCTCTGAGTGTCTACCTTTGGAAAAACTGAAATTTTCCCAATATTATGACTAAAATTTCTCCAAAAATAGGGCTGTGTGTAAAAAACCAGAAAATAAACCTTGCTGAAAGACGGGTCAGAATGTTGAAAAAGTGAGTGTTTTTTGTATCTTTGGGGGATGAAAACAACTTCAAATGCTCCAAAAATCTCCGAGTAGATTCTCCTAAATTTAATACATCCAATGGTACCACTCTCAAGAGTTGAGGATGCTCCAAAATGAAATGGCGGCACCCGTGATTTTATGCAATTAGGCCCAAAAATGTCAAAAAACAAGAACATGTCAAAATTTGCTCAATTTTGGTGAGAATTTCCCTCCAGGATTTTTAGAAACATATCTAGAAGCTCAGGCAAAAATTCCAAGCCTAGAGGTGTCTTTCTCCTTTTTTGTCACCGGGCGCTCTCTTTGGGCAGTTTTGAGCCTTTCTTGGTTTTCTTCTTTGTTGCTTGGCATTGTAGCTTTGGTGAACAAGTCATGGCCCCTTGCCTAGGAGAGGCAGCTAGAAAATTCTTTGGAGAATGCCCTTCATGATATTTATGCTGCAGTTCTATCTCATAAGGCTGCCCCTTTTCCTATCCTTGTCCATCAATGTTATGCTGCTCTGTACTCTGTCTCACCTTCATTAGTCAGTGCTTGTTTGATCAAGGTAAAATTTGTCTCAAAGTTGTGCAACATGTTTTCTTTGGTATTAGGCCCTTGCTCCTCTGCAAAAACTGCCCCTTTCTCTTTGTATGCCACTAAACAATAATTTTAATAACATGCACACAGTCATCAAAAGATACACACAGTCAAAGAGTCACTGTGTTAATGTAAGGTCACATGGCACTAGGTGTTTCTGATGCGGGCACAAAAGACCTGTAGTAGTTTAAACAACAAAACTCCCCTTAACCAAAACACTGCCCTTGTATGCACTGTTCTTCATACAAAGTTTGACAATACCTCCAAATGGCGAGTTACAGCTTGATACACTATTTTGACCTTATGGAACAAAAGAGAAACACTGCTTTTGCCTTTTACCATACTAAGGAAAACATTTTGAAATGAGAAAACAATTAATAATAATCACTGTTATCTGAAAATAGGCCCACTATTTTCATTTTTCAAACTCTATTTTTCTGCTTTTAAATAGTGCCTCTACCTTTCATCATTGTTTTGAGGGCAGCTACTGGGATTTTTAAACATCAATAGGATCCCACCATTCTTATTGTTTCACCTCTATCAATCACATCCACAACAAGTCTCAAGTTTTAAACAAAAACACTTCTCTCTTAAAACAACTCAGAACTGTGATTCACACCGTGAGTTTCATCCCTTGTCCATCACTTAATAGTTTCGAAAAAAGCAAGGAGGCACTTGGAATACCTTTACAATTTGATGGAAGCCCTTATTGAGGAGTTGGAGCATTGTTTTAGGGCTTTTGGAGGTGTTTTGAAATTTGAACAAATGCGCGGCGCGTTAGCGTGAGAGAGCGCCGCGTAAACAACAGTCGGGCCATTTGTCGAGCCAACCTGACCGGAGGTTACAGGCGCGCCATGAAATTGTACAGGCATGCCGTGCGCCTGTGTATTTATTTGAAAAAAGTGCACCTAAACGCGCCGCACAGTCAATGAGCCCAAAAACTCTGTGGAATTTGCTCAAAACTCCTTTCTCCGAACTCGAGGACAGCAAGAGGAGTATTCCCTTGTGTTTTTGAAATGCAAAATGGATGGCAACGGTCCTTTAACCCTTTTGAAAGCGAAACCACTAAATTTTCTTTCCCATTTGCTTGGTGAGGGTTTCTTTAAGAAATGTTTGAAAGGCCTTCGTTGTTTCTCTTTTTAAAACAGAACTGAAACCCTTATCCTTTTAATCATAACTTGATACCTTCTATTCGAATATGTGTCATAGTGGAAATGAGCAGCTTTTTATGAACCTTACCCATTCCTAAAATGAAAACAACCCTTTTGAGAATTTGAAACTTGGACTGCTTCTCATTTAAAGAATGAAAGGGTCCTCTTTTTCTGATATCTGTGCTGAGGAGAGAAATTTTTCTCTGAGCTACTATGGAGGATTTGTAGATGTGCCTTTCGAGGGAGACCACCATTTTCTAGGAAAAACTTAGCTGCAGTTTCCATATTCTTTTTCCTCATCTTGTTTTTGCATTGCTCATCTGCTGTTACTGGTGCTATTTGAGCCTCTCTTTGACTATGGGTACACTGTAAGTGCAAATCCTCTTTTGGAAGAGCAGCCTCTTTAGAGCCTTTCCCATATGCCATGATTTAATTTTATCTTCAAACCAGGATGAGATTATTTACTTTGCTTATGAAGGTTGCCTCCTTTGAAAAATTCCTGGTTTCCTTTTGAACATGATGGTAGAGGTTGTTATTAGACCAAGATCCCCTTTGACTCTTTTGACTATCTGCTTTCACAGTCTTTCTTCAATGATGATGAACCTGTCAGCTTATATATTTTTCCTTGTAATTCAAAAGGTAATGAAACTCTGCCAGAGCAACTTTAAAGCCCTCTTGCTTTACTTGCTTTTAATCATTATTTCCATGCAGAAGTCTTCATTTTCCGTTTCACTGTTTTTCAAAGGTTGTCTTCATAGTTAGTGAAAATCTTAAAAATAGACTTTACCTTTGGCCCTCTGCTTATAGATGAAGGAGGCACTTTTAGTCTTCAACCCTCTACTTATGAAATGAAGGAGGTTCTTAGTCATGCCATATCATCAGCCCCTTGACAATGTTGCTTTTCCTTTTACTGTCCTTTCAGGCTTTTAATGTGGTCGCATGAGCTTGATAAAAAAATCTTTGCTTTGTAACTGTATCTCAGGCTCAAGATCACATTGAGAAGCAGTTGTCTTCTCATGTGGAGCCAAAAATTGTCTTCTGAGATTCTGGTATGTTTCTCTCCTTGAAAGATCCATCAAACACTGTAAAAACACCTAAAATTAGCTTGACTTATGGTCTATGTATTGCTGAGACTTAAGGGTGTATTAGTGGCGCGACCTAGGGCTGTAACCAACTTCATTAGCAGATTAGGAAGGTCTGTTATGACTAGATTATAGCAGATGGAGGTTTTTAGCTCTTGGATAGTTTTCCAAGGGAGAAATGCCTTAAAGCACCACTTCATAACTTAGGGGAGATTGTTTGAATAGATTTGGATTGTCTCTTTAGAGCTGATGGGCAGACTAGTATGGATGAGGCTAGGTAGGATTTGATAATGAGGTTTCATCTCGTCATGGGCAGGCTGAAAGGTAGGAGGGCAAAAAGGTTTTATGGGTGTTTTCAATTTTTATTATTAATTTTCAAATATGGGAAAACAACTTACAAAAAGCAAGGTATGTACATATTTACAAGACTTATCAAAGTCAATTCAAAAATTATGAACCCTATTATTATAGGACCCTAATAAAGCTGAATACAAGCATCAGTTAAGTAGTCATGTACTTGATTGGTTTCACTGGATATTCGACTTCACTTGATTAGATCACTTATGGATCAGTTAGAGTAGGTAAGGTGTGATGAATAAGCTCAAAATTTTGAGCATATTTTTCAATGTCAGTTTCCACTATAGTTTGCATTTGATGATGTAGAGTTTAGTTTTCAGTTTGATTTGAGTTAGTTTGAGGATTCTAGCTGTAGTGACTCCATTTCCCAATGAACAAGGTGACTTGGTATATCATGTTCTTGACACCTCCTAAAGGAGCTGCCATCCCCATTGGAGCCAATGTTAGTGTCTAATAGTTACAGTGATCAAATTTACTCTTTACATTATTGGTTGAGTCTTAGGTCAAATTATAATATTTGAAAATTAAATTTGACATATCTCTTGATTGTAAAATGGTTCCAAGTTATTGTCTAGGTGTCATTGCTACTCCCTCCACTTATCCAAGGTCACAAAAAGCCATCATGGTCATTGTCATAATTTATTACCATAAGTCATCAAATGAGTTAGTTGGTCATCATACTGGTCATGGAATGATAATAATTGATACTTTGAGAGTTAAATTTATAAGTCATGGTCAAGAATATGCATATGATGTTCATCATTATCTCAGTCATCATTTTAAAAAAGGGAGCCTTGTTATCCATTATGGTCATAAAAAAGTTTCATTATGGGAGTTAGCAATTAGGAAATAAAGTGTTTAAAAGATAACCAAGCTAGATATATGTCAAATGGAGGGAAAGACATCTGAAACTGAAATAATCATCATATCTTTTGTATAAATGTATCATCAAGCCATATCGTAACTCAAATCATCCAAATGATGGAGAAATTGGTCATCATGAAAAAGAGAGGTAAAATTTGATTTTTCAAGTTATAAAATGCCTCAAGGAGTTTGATTTGGTTTTATTAACAATGAAATGCATTCAATGAGCTCAAATGAAACCTCAAAAACTTTGCAACTAAGCCAAGAAAGAAGAATTAAAGCAACATTGCGCATCTGTTGCTCTTCTGGGAAGCTGCTAGGGTTTTTGTTGCACTCTCCCTCTTCCATGGTTCATAGCTTCATTCAAGAGTAAAAACCTTTCTTTTTATGTTCACACATCCTCCATGACCATTCATTGAACATTTCTCATCATTCCCCTCATTAATATCCTTTCATTTCCTTATTTTCCCAAAAAACCCTAGAAATTTGCGGTGCTTTTACCCTAGGTCCATGTTCTGACCTTTTCTCCCATTGTTTTCACTCTTTTTATGAAATTCCACTTCTAGAATTTTTCTAACACCCATACATACCCCCCATAAATTTCTACAATTTTTCCTACCCCCCTTCCCTCTCATTTCACCATATTCCCCAAAACCCTAGTTTTTTGCTGCATTTTTTCGCTAGGTCTGTAATTCGCTCTTTTCACCCATTTTTTCTCATTATTTTTAAGAAAATAGACCACCATTATATTCCTAACATATATACCTACCCCCCATAATTTTATTATCATTTTTCCTACCCCCCTTCCGTCTCATTTCCCTCCAAAATTTGTTGTGCTTTTGACTTTGTTTTTGGTCATCATTTTCAAAAGACGTTTATGACCAAATGACGATGAATTTTGGAAAACCAAAAGAGTTTTTGTTAAGGAAGGACCCAATAGCAATAACCTCCTTCAATTTCTACACAGGTATCATATATTGGGATATATTAAACTTGCTTGGAGACCTATTTCATAAAATCAAATTCTCCAATTTTTCTTGTATGTTTTAGTCATTATTTTGTGGCACAAAGTCCGAGCCAATGGAAATGAATTTCCAAAAACTGAGAGAGGTGTTTTTCCACAAAAAACTTATCTACAAAAATCTCTTGCATTTTTGGAAATTTTTTTATGGTTAAATAGCTCATAGTTCATCTTTGACCCCCATTTGTTCGCTGCACTTCTGGAGAACTTGCTGTGTTTCTGGACAGTCTATTTTGAGATCAATTTTCAAGAGGTAAAAATCACGTTTTTGGTTAAAAGGCTCCAAGGTGTAGTGGAAATATCAAAATTTCTTCATAGGTCTTCAACAAAACTTTAAAACTCTTCCAAGTCATCAAAAGATCAAACTAAATATTCGTTGCGCTTCTTCTAAGGAGTTGTTGCGTTTCTGGGTTATTTGCTGTGTTTCTGTGGTTGAAGGTGTTTAATGGAAGTAAAAGGGTTAAATGTCAATCATTTTGATGTAAATAGTTGTATAATGAGTTTATCTGATATAAATGGGTTTTTTAATGATTAATATTGTAAGGAATATTAGCTCAATCAGTCAGCTAAAAAAGGGGAAAGTTAGTTTTAACTCCCCTAGGATTTGACAATGGATAGGACAAGTTAAATAATTGGTTCCTATGAAACATGATTCAACCCCTTAGAGGGGAAATATTTTTTTCTCCTATATGTACTCAGAAGAAAGTCTAAGAAATGGTTGGATACTTGAAGCTCACACGTTTTGGAACTGGTGTACTTGATTTTGGAAGAAATAATATACAGGCAGTTGTAGCTATTTTTATGGGATTCATGTGTTGTGGTTAGTGGCATTGTTTTATGTAGTATTTCTTATGAATTTGATTATTAAATGTTTCTAGCAGCCATTTAAATTTATCCTTGTGTTAATCTCCTAAGTTTTAAACATAATTCATTACTTGGAATGCTCTGTTTTGTTTGAGATGATCATATAAGTGTTTTTATCCTCTAACAAGTGAATTCATGCAATAATTCTCACTTAGCTCCCTCTATATGATTTCCTCCTCACCACACTACAATGAAAAGTCTATTTGTGCCACTGATTACACCTAACTTGCCTCTTTCTATGTCTGGAATTGATCTTTTGGAATACTTGGCCTAGTTTCTAAACTTGGTGCTTCTTTATCCATAAAATCCTAATAAAAACTCTATTCAGTTGATAATTGGTGAGCCCTGGTATTGCACCGAGATTGGTGCAACTCCTAGGGGCTGCCCTACATTACTTTATCAACTCGGGGTTCGTACAAACTTGGAGGTGACAATGATATATACATTGTAGATGCATTTTCTCATGTCATCCTCTTTTGCTTTACGAAAGGGTACTATTTCTTAAACTATGATAAGAACTGAAAAGTAAATTGTTGGAAGGAAATGATAGAAAGGAAACTAATTTAAATTGTAGAAAGGAAATGATGGAAATGAAACTAATTCAATTTGCAGAAAGGAAATGATGGAAATGAAACTAATTTAATTTGCAGAAAGGAAATGGCAGAAGGGAAACTAATTTAAATTACACTTAACTTGGCCAATCGACTAAACACACCCTGCTCTATCTATCATGCTCCTATCTATGCAGCTATTCATGACCTAATTATAATTTGAAGAGGAGTTGCTTGAAGTTTGGAGAATAAAGGGGTAAAGGTGCTAATGGAGGGCTTAACCACATGAAATAAGGCTTAGAGGAGTGAAAAGGGGTTTAAAACTTTATTAAAACTTTTAATATCGCAAAAATAATTTGGAGATGGAGGATTTTAAAAGTGTGATGGCGGAGTTGTAAGAGGGGGGTGGCAATGCAATATGCGATATGCGATATCACATATATCCCAATGCTAGTGGAGAAGTGGAAGTGCAATCAGGAGGAAAGTGCGAAGTGCGAGGAGCGACGGGTGACATAAGTGCGATATGCAAGATGCGATATCTCAATCGCAAGACCAAAAAGCTGGAGGAGTAGCAGAAGTACTGTTCGGAGTGGGAGAGAAATGCGATATGCGATGGGGAAATAAACTGCGAAATGTGATTTGCGATAGGGATGACGTGGCAGAGTGCTACAATAATGTTGCATCAGTGGTTGGGAGCGGTAAGTGTTAACGAAGCAGGAATGAAATGCAATACACAATGGGGATATAAATTGTGAAATGCGATTTGCAATAGGGATGAAGTGGTAGAGTGCTACAGTAATGTCACTATCGGTGGTTGGGAGCGGTAAGTGTTAACAAGGACCAAGTGGAACAAGTAATTTGCGGTATGTATTTTAAAGGAAAAAGGGAAAAGGTCAGTTTCCAAAGGTTTTCGAATATTTTTGTGATAATCGGAAAAGTTAAGGTAGAACGGTTATATGAACTATCGCAATCGGAGCTCGGAAGTGGAAAGTATTAAAGATGGCCAAGAGGACTTGCGATTTGTGATAGAGCGAAGTATGATAGCAGGAGTTTTAAGGAGTAAGGGCAAAGGTTGAATTCTAATGCATTTGTAAGAATTTTTGGGAATGAGAAGGGCGACGACTACAAAGAAGAGGAAAAGGAGGGAAATGAAGGCGTAAAATCAAGGTTCAGAAGCATAACATAGAGATGGAGAGGGACTGGAAAATGAAGTGGAATGACTTAATAATTTCTCTGGGGCTTTTGATTCTTATTCCTGCAAACAAAAATACGTATTCATGGACGAAAAATAGAGGAAATGCGTGACAAAAAAGTGAACAAATATACTGAAAATGGTATTGAAACTCTACTCTAATCTCATTAGTAGTGAACAGAAATAAATTTTTGGGTCTGTGGGAAGGTTTTCCCTTCTCGAACTCTATTGAAAAATATGAGAAGGGAGGTATTGATCCACAACTTTTAGAGTTTTCTTCTCTATTATATTACTCATAAGAAAATAAAAAAAACCTATAGTGGCATGATGAAAACAAAAACTAAACAACAACGAAACTATCAGAAGCATAACTAATTGAATGATAGAAACAAAACTAGCTAAATGACAGAAAGGAAAGAATGAAAACAACAGATAAGATGAGGCACATGGGTTGGGCCCTAACTCACGAGCCCAAATCTCTGGAACTAAATCAGTAAAATGGAGTCTGTTTGCTCATTTCAGGAAGAGAATAGCCTCATTACATTTCTGAAAGTTTAATCACTGAGTACAATAATAAAAATCTTAATAGCTTGCAGCAAAAGTTATGAATGGAATCGAATCCTTCCTAGCTCTAGCTCTGCTCTATTTATTCTATAGGGTAGCTACCAACATCTCCCTAGAAAATAGTGATTGAGTCCACTTTGACTCCAAGTAAACTATAGATCGTGTGCACTTGGCTGCCTTTGGAGTTCGAATTGCTGGAGGGATCTCATGAGGATCCTTTGGCTGCATTTGAGAGTTAAGGAGGGTGGAAAACCCTCCTATAATTTCTATTTGTTGTCTCCTTTAATTCTTTATGATAAAATCTTCAGAAATAATTCCAATTACTCATGATTTTCTGCATTCAACCTCATATTAGGAACTCAGAGTATGTTAGCCTTAATCACCACTTATACTAGCATCATAAAACCAAATAACAATAAAAATGAAAGAAAAAGAGATTTAAGAAGGGGAAAAGGTGACCATTAACCCCTCCAAATATGTCTAATGATGGAGCTCATCATCACCCCCTCACTGAATGGTTGCTCATCCTTTGAGCAACTAATCCTCCTCCTCCATTTTTCAAGGCTTTGACAACCCCCCTGACTTCCCGAGGAAGAAGTGTGGGAGCACCCTCAGGGGGGTAAAACCCATTACTCTTTTATGCATTCTCCCATTCTCTATCTTGTGCATCTGTGTCCCTTTCATCATTTAGCCCCAACAACAAAGGTGGATCGAGCTTGAGACCAAGCCATTGGATCTTCTTGGCCTGCATGGCCCTATTGTATAATGGTGCCCTCTCCAAGGCACCCCTCAGTCTTTTTGGAGTATGGTACTCCTTGTTCTTGAGGCTACAAGGGAGGTTGTTTCATCTCCTCTGGATGACCATAATGCACTCTTCTTATATCTTCCTAGAAACACCATCAAAGTGGCCTATTACCTGTGTTTGAGTCTGGAGGTAGCTTTCAACTAGTCCATGGTCCCTTTCAATCTCTCGACAGTTAAGGATGACTCCTCTTGGGCTGAAAAATTCTGGTCTGATATGTAAGGGTTATCTATTTCTTCTTCTCATGACCCTCCATATCTCGTTTTCTATAGTGTCCTCATTCATCATCCAAGGTACTAGAGCCATAAACTGCATATCCCCCATTGCAGAATTGGGGTCCCAAGTGTCCATATTTTTCAGCACGAGGTTATGCACATAAAACTCTACCATCTTTTCCTGATCAACCATGTTAGCTTTCTTTTAGAAATGGATGAATTTCCTACAATATTGGAAAGGTAGGGGATCCATGGGAGGCTAGATTTTTGATTTGAAATAGGAGCCATTGCTCCTTGAGGTACACAACATATGAGTCAGCAGGGAATCTGTGCTGAAGGGATTCTATGCACAAGTCTGCCATGGTGGCTACTTATTTCCCTTTTTTCTATAGTTTCTCCTTTAGTCCTATATTCTCTGCCTATGTCACCTGCATTTTCTCCTTCAGAACTGTTTCTTTGATTCTTTCCTCCTCCCTTGGTAATTCTTCAATGATGGTGGGGCACTTGGGAGGAGTTTCTGGCCCTTTCTGACTTACCCTATGAATATTTTTAGTTCTGAAATACATACAGGTCTGCTTTTTTATCTTTGTTCTCAAAGAAGCTAAGGTGGAAACTTCCGCTTGGTTTTGAGGGGATGTTGGGCTGTGTTGTGAGTCTTCTTCTTGCTCAATTTCTGCTACCTTTATGACTTCTGTCTCCATTTCCATTTCTTTTGTTTCTCTTCCGCTTCTTCTTCTGGCTCTTCTTCTCCTTATTTTCTAAGGCTAGGAGTAGAATTTTTCCTTGTTTGGGTTGCTATAAAATCTTCCCTTCGTCCCTTGCTACAATGTCTAATATGCGGTATACTTTGGAAGCTAGCCCGACTGCTTGTGATGTTGTTCTACTGCTGTTGAACGCTGTTCAAATATGTAACCCAAACTTGGTACTGCTATGTTGCAGGCTCCCTTTGGTCTCTTTCTCTAAAAAAATCTCAATTCACTGGTTTATATGAGACGTGACCTCTTTTTATTAGACTGCGCAACAAGTTTTGGAGCATTTATGTAACTCGGGCTCAGCTCTAGTTTCTGTTAGAGACCGTTGTTTCCTTCTCTCTGTTAATTCATGATGGACTGCGTGTTTCCTCATCTCATTCTCCTCTACTCTAATTGATTTAATTTTTTTTCATGCCCAGATGGCATGAACTTGCAGTTCTCCCCAGTCATACTTCACAATGGTGGCCAAGCTAACTAGCCACCTTTCTGCCTTCTAAATTCAAAATATTTGCATTTAATTATTTCTAGCTATTATGAATGCACAATGAGGGGTGAAATAATATACCTAAGCTTACCTATTGTTGTCAAGGTGTTTTCAGGAGTTGGGTTGAGAATACAAACTTTTTAGATGTTGCGTTCTTCACTACTTTCATGTTTTCTAAGTGAGCAGCTTGCTGAATGAGAAGTTCTCTGAGTGGGCTGCTGATATTTTCTTTCTGTTTCTTCCTATTATAGATGCTACTTGGGGTGCTTGAGATGCCATGGGTGGCATTATCGTTCTCCTGGAGTCTGTTATGCAACTTTCCTTCTTGTTTTTATTTGTAGTCCATGAACAACTTTGGTTTTGAAGGAAATTCCTGATGTTTATAGCAGTTTTTGGATTGCTTTCTTTTGCTACATTGTGCTCAGAAATGGAGGAATATGGTGTATGGAGGTGATGGAAAGAGTTATAGAAATGAATGGAGTGAATGATGGGATGGATGGTAAAATAGAGGGGGAGAGAAGAAGATGACTACTTCCCTGTGTTTCCAGAAACCATTAATAACCTGCAAAACAACAAACACAAAAAACACATAGATCTAGATGTATTTATCTTTTTTTTTGTTTTTATTTTATTTTATTTGAAAGAAAGTGGGGTGCCTCCATCGAGGTTTTCAACCCACGAGCTTGCCTTGAACGCTTCAAAGATGTTTTCACCCATGGATATTTATTATTTTTCTCTCTCTTTTTTGTTTGTTTGTTTGTTAGGAGGTGTTAGAAACTATGGAGTTTCTCTTTACATACACCTTTCTGCTTATTGAATTTATGAACTCTGCCCTGGATAAGGGCTTCTTGTAAATTTTAATTCTGTGACCATTGACAAGCAAGGGGATTCCTTCTTGATCTATGGTCATGATTTGAACTGTGCCATTGTCAATACATTTTTCCACTGTGTATGGTCCCATCCATCTTGTCATCAATTTTCCCTTAAATTATTTAAACCTTGAATCATACAACAACGCCGAATATCCTTCTTGGAAGGCCTTCTCCTTAATGTTCTTGTCATGCCATACCTTCCTTTGCAGCTGAACTACCTCTATGTGAAGAAGTGCTTGCATTCTGAACTCATCCAATCCATTTAGTTACAAAAACCTCTCTTTTCGGGCATTTTATAGATCTAGATTTAATTCAGCTGCCATTATTAAAGTATTGAATTCTAACTCAGTTGAAAGTAGAGCTTTCTTACCATAAACTAGTTCATAGGGAGTGAATCTTGTTGTTGTCTTCAAAGTAGCTTCTACCAATCTGTCTGCCCAATATTTTCTATTGTTGCTCACAACCTTGAAGAGGATACTCTCTAAAGCTCTGTTAGTTACTTCTACTTGGCCATTCACCTGAGGGTGATAGGCAATAGAAGTTCTATGCTTAATATTGTGCTTCCTCAAAATATTTTCAATGAGGTGAGACGTGAATTGTGCTCCCTGATCAGTGACTATTTCTCTGGGGTACCCAAACTTGTAAAACACATTCTCCCTCATAAATTTTTCTACTTTCTCCTCAGTTTCTACCTTTATTGATTTTGTTTCAGCCCACTTTGTTAGGTAATCAGTGCAGACTATGATATACTTCTTTTGTTCGGATGGTGGATCGATAGGCCCAACAAAGTCCATGCCCCACTTTTCAAATGGCTCAAGAGCCACTTGAGGGTGCAAAGGCATCTCATCCCTTTGTGTGGGTTTCCCCATCCTTTGGCACTAGTCACACCTGCTGGTGTATCTTCTGGAATCTTGGTGAAGGGTATGGCAATAGTATCCTGCCTGCAAAACTTTGTAAGTAGTTCTCTTTGCAGCAAAGTGGCTTCCACATGGGCCATCATGGCATGCAGAGAGGATATCAAAAAATTCTTCCTCCCTCACAGATCTCCTGAGGATTTTATCAGGGCCTATCTTGAAACAATTTCCCCCAACCCATGTGAAAGGGGCACTCTGTTTAATGATTCTGTTCCTCTCCTTGAATGAAATATTAGGAGGGAGTTTCCCAGCAACAAAGTAGTTGGATATATCAAAAAACCATGGTGAGAGTGCTAATATAGCAAAGAGATGCTCATCTGGTAGCTGGTCATCCACCATTCCTTCTTCACCTACAGGGAGAGCTAACCTCGACAAAAAATTTGCAACAACATTTTACTTTCCAGGTTTATCAACAATAGTCAAATCAAATTATTGCAAAAGTAAAAACCATCTAATTATCCTAGCATTAAAATCTATTTTTTTCATTAAATAATTGATGGCTACATGGTCAATGTGAACAAATGTCTGATATCCAGTTACATAATGTCTGAATTTTTTCAAAGCATGGAATATGGCTAACATCTCCTTCTTAGTAACAATATAATTAAGCTCGGCCTTAGACAAGTTCTTGTTGATGAAATAAATGGAATAAGGGATTTTTTCCTCTAATTGTTTTAATTCTGCCCCTACAGCTTTTTCGGATGCATCAGTGTGGATGTGGAAAGCAGAGTCCAATTTGGACCTCAAAGAATGGGGGCAGTAGTCAAATTTTCCTTAATGAGCTCAAAATCCTCTTAACAAGGACTACAACAAATAAATTAAGAATCTTTGGCCAATAACCCAAATAATGGCGAAGCCATCTTGCTAAAATATTTGATGAAACTTCTATAGTAACCAGCTAAGCCTAAGAAACTCTTGAAATATTTCTGGTTTTGAGGAGCAGGTACCCTTTTGATGATAGTGATTTTTTTCGGGTCTACCCGTATTCCTGCTTGGGATATGGAGTGTCCTAACACAACTCCTGCTTTATTTAGGAATTCAAAATTTTCTGGGCTCGGGGACAGATGCATCTCAAAGCACCTTCTTAGTATTTTACCCAAAATGGAGAGAGTTTCATGGAAGTAATCCCCATATGGTGTGAAATCATCCATGTATATTTCAACAGAGTCATGGAATAACTCGGAAAAAATTCTCAGGAAAACTCTTTGGAAGGTGGCTGGGGCATTTCACAACCAAAAGGGTAGGAATCGATAAGTGAAGGTACCCCAAGGGCAGGTGAAAGTAGTCTTATCGTGGTCTTCAGGGCTGATTTGAATCTGATTGTACCCACTGAACCCATCTAAGAAGGAAAATAACTTCTTCCCTCCAAGGCCATCGAGGACTTCGTCTATAAAGGGAGAAGGGGAATGGTATTTCTTGGTGGCTTTGTTAAGTTATCAATAATCAACCCAAATTCGCCACTTCCCAATCTTCTTTGAGATTAGGATAAGAGGATATACCCACTCACTGTCAGATATATGATATATGAACCCCACATCCAATACTTTCTGCAAATACTCTTTGACTATGTCTTTCCGAGCCGAGTTCATCCTTCTTTGGGGTTGTCTCACAGGCTTGCATCCTTCTTTGATGTAAATATGATGTCTGCATACTGAAGGATGCACCCCTTTCATTTCCTTTTAATCCCAAGAAAATGCATGTAGATTCTCTTTCAAAAGTTGGCATAACTGGTTATCTTCTTCATTCGAGAGGTCTGGGTTCATTTTCAGAGATTTGGATGGGCCAAACTCTATAGCCTTGGTGGTTTCGAAGGTTGACTCAACTGAGTGCACTTCCATCCAAGGTTGGCTTTCAGACTCTTTGACTAAGGTTTCAAGAGGAATGTTAGTGGAGGACTGGTTTTGAATGGCATGGTCGGTGAGTTCATCTTCATCAAGCTGCCCCCCTCTAAGAATAACATCTATGGTACACATAGGGGCAGTGTTATATAAATCATCTTCTTCATCCTCCAACCATATAGGTAGATCGCAATCAATGGTAGGTTGGGCTGGAGGATATAACACTAGTTGTTTAGACAAAGGCCCATTTTTTATAGTCATGTTTCTGGCCCGACATCTAATATAAGCATTTTCACTGGCTAACCAAGGTCTCCCTAAGATGAGAGGATAACCATTAAACTTGGTTTTTGGTTGCAGGAGTAGGAAATATGTAGGATACTCCGAAGAGTTAATGGTAACCATAAAATCCTCAACAATTCCTTCCGGAGTTACTGTGGATTGATATGCAAGTTGCAGAATTGTTGTGGTTTTCCTCAAAGTCCCTTGGAGATTAAGTTTCAACATAGTTTCCTTGGTCATGACATTGATGGAAGCCCCTAGATCAATCAGAGTGTTGGGGAATATGACACAGTCGATGTGGACATCAACAAATGGACTTCCTAGGTCCAGGTAATTTGGAAATATCACCATTCCTAGCACTAGGTCAGACAACTGTCCTACCACATTGATGGCGGGGGTATCTCTCTTCTTTCTCCCAGGTTTCTTGAAGAACTTTTCTTTGATGAGCCTATTGTAGATAGGGAAATCCTTAATGACCCAGAGAAGTGGTATCTTTACACACAAATTTTCCAATTTTTCCAAGAGTTGAGTCTCCTCTGGGGTGTACTGACTAGGGTGGATCAAGCGTTCAGGAAAAGGAGGTTGTTGGATCTGAGTGTTACCTTCTTCCTTTTCCTCCTTAACCTCTACAGGTGGAGATTGAGGATGGTTTTCTAGGAGTAATATTCCCAACCGAAGATTAACCTCTTGTATATCCACAACATAAGATGGATAGGATGTTTCTCCACTGGGAGCCTACTATGCCTGTCTATTTTTCGGGTTTGGATTGGGCTGTGCAGGTATTTGAGGTAGCCTAGATGGAGCAACATGAGTAAGTTTAGGTTGAGGTTGGGGTGGAGGCATTAGAGCAGGTGGTTGATTGTATTGAGGCCTCAACCCTTGGGATGGGTTGTTCCACTGAGGTTGTTGTGGAACACACTGCTGAAATGGTTGATTCACTGGCTAAGGATGATATGGAGGGTTGTAAGGCCAAGTAGGAGGTGTATACCAGGATGGAGGAGTGGGGGTGTACCAAGGTTGCATGAGTGCACTCTGATTTTTGTGATAGTAAGAGTAAGGTGCACCTTTCATACCTTGTTGATATGGCTGAGGGCCTTGAGGCCTTATTTGGTTGATGAAATAGAGTTCCTCTGACATTGATTCCCCACCTTGATATATAGCCTTAAGTCTAGGTAAGGAGGGACACTTTTATGTGGCATGATTCTCTTGACATACTAAGAAAACCTCCATGAAATTCAATGGAAATTCATTTCTTGGGTGCTTTCGGGTACATCTACGACAAAATATGGCCAAGGATCTCTCTGCTTCCTCTTGCTTCCTTTTGACCTGCATTGTGTCCTTTTAAAAAGCATGGGTGTGCATCATGTTACTCTTGAAGTCCTATAGCATTTTTCCAATCTCATGTTTTATGGAGGTGAAAGAGGAAGGGGTATTGGATGTGTTTTGGCCAGCTCTACCCGTCTTCCTAAATGCCCTATAATGGTTTCAGAAGACAATTTTAATTGTTTCATAAGGCAGTTGGTAGATATCTCCTCTTGATAGCATATTCAAGGTTTCTATAATATCCTCTCTGATCACTCAAAGAAGTACAAGTTTAAGTGATGCATGATCAATAGTAAAATTTGCTCTCTTATAGTTTAATTGAAACCTCTCTTCATAGTCCTCTAGGGATTCATCAGGCCCTAGAGTCATCATAAATATATCATCCTTAGTTTCCTTCGACCTACAGTAGTCTCTGTACTTTTTGTTGAATGTCTCTTGCATCTATTCCCAGGTGGTGATGTTGTCCCTAGGCAGATCCATGAACCAGCGCAAGGCTGCATTCTTAAGGGTGGATGGGAATAGCTTCAACTTCTGATCATCAAAGGTGTAGTCATAAGTCCTACATACAACATCAAATTCAAACATGAATGTGTCAGGATCCTCAGAGATAATTCCATGGAAGTGTGGAAGAGCTGAGGGGCTAATGTTTTTCATCTTAGTTTCCCCATCTACCTCTCTTATGGGAAAGGCTCTCTAGATCCTGGCCATGGTTAAGATAGGTGAAGAGGGTCCCTCAGTTGGACTAAGGTCTTATTCTTCTTCCCCAATAGGTTCCTTAGAGTATTCAGAAGGCTCTCCTATAGGAATTTCAATCTCACTTCCACTAAAGAAGAGTGAAGGGTGGCTAGGAGGTGATGTGGGGGTTTTAGGTAAGATTTGTCTTTGAGTATTCCTACTCCTATGAGAGATGAAAATTAGACATTTTTTGTATTTTTTTCAATATTTATGAAATAATATGAAAATAAAGGAAAGTAGAAAATAATTTTGAAACAAAATCAAAGCATCTACTAGACACCTCCCCGACAACGGTGCCAAAAAGTGGTGAGCCCTGGTATTGCACCGAGAGTGCTGCAACTCTCAGGGGCTGCCCTACTTTACTTTATCAACTCGGGGTTCATACAAACTTGGAGGTGACAATGTTATATACATAGAAGATGAATTTTTCTTATATCATCCTCTTCTACTTTACGAAAGGGTGCTATGTCTTAAACTATGATAAGAACAAGAAAGTAAATTGCTGGAAAGAAATGACAGAAAGGAAACTAACTTAGATTGCAGAAATGAAATGATGAAAATGAAACTAATTTAATTTGCATAAAGGAAAAGACAGAAATGAAGCTAATTTAATTTGTAGATAGGAAATTGCGGAAGGGAAACTAATTTAAATTGCACTTTTATTGGCCAATCGTCTAAACACAACTTGCTCTATCTATCATGCTCCTATCTATGCAACTATTCATGACCTAATTCTAATTTGAAGAGGTGTTTCTTGTAGTTTGGAGAAGAAAGGGGTAAAGGTGTTAATGGAGGGCTTAACCACATGAAACAAGGCTTAGGGGAGTGATAAAGGGGTTTAAAACTTTATTAAAAATTTTAATATCACAAAAATTATTTGGAGAGGGGGACTTTTAAAAGTGTGATGGCAGAGTTGTATGAGGGGGGTGGCAATGCGATATGAGATATGTGATATCGCAATGATGGTGGAGAAATGGAAGTGCATTCGGGAGGAAAGTGCGAAGTGCGAGGAGCGACGAGTGACGAAAGTGCAATATGAGAGATGTGATATCGCAATCACAAGACCCCAAAGTTGGAGGAGTAGCGGAAGTGTTTTTCGAAAGCAGAAGCGAAATGCGATATGCGATGGGGATAGAAACTGCGAAATGTAATTTGCGATAGGGATGACATGGCAGAGTGCTACAGTAATGTCGCAATCAACGGTTGGGAGTGGTAAGTGTTAACGAAGAGGGAGCGAAATGCGAAATGCGATGGTGATAGAAACTGCGAAATGCGATTTGCGATAGGGATGACGTGGCAGAGTGCTACAATAATGTAGAAATTGGCAGTTGGGAGCGGTAAGTGTTAACAAAGACCAAGTGGAACAAGAAATTTGCGGTAAGTATTTTAAAGGAAAAAGGTAAAAGGTTAGTTTCCAAAGGTTTTCGAATATTTTTGTGACAATCGGCAAAGGTAAGGCGGAAGGGTTATATGAACTATCGCAATCGGAGCTCGGAAGTGGAATGTATTAATGAAGGCCAGGAGGATTTACGATTTGCGATGGAATTCTAATGCATTTTAAAGCTTTTTTGGGAATGAGAAGGGCGACGGCTGTAGAGAAGAGAAAAAGGAGGGAAATGGTGTAATATTCCTAACTTAGCATGCAGCTAGTTGGAATATTAATTTTTGCTCCAAACACATAGTTAGATAAATAGATGGGTAGGGAAGCCCATAAACCTTTTTAGCAGCAATAAAATCCCTCTTAATGGGAAAGGGATCATATTCATAACTGGATAAAACCACCTTCATGTGTAAACAAAGCCTAAATGCATGTGGACAAAGTCAAGTTTGACCAAGTCAACAAAGTTAATATGGAGGATGTGAAACATTAATGAAGACAACTCAATGGGAATATGGATCTATTTATATAGTTGGAATAAAGCCACCTTGAGTGTGGAAGAAGACATTGCACGAATATCCAATCAAGATTGACCAAATCCATCAGTGCTGTTATGTAGGAGTGGTATTGATGATGGGACAGTGCAATTTCGGAGGGAGATTCATTGCATGAAGATGGAAACCCTAATGAGTGGGACCAAAGGTGAGAAGGCTCACATTGTTTATAAGGAGGAGTATGGCAGCCATATGGAGTTAGCTTATGATTATGATTTTCTGAGTATATGGTCTGTTTAGACATATTTCTTTCTCTAGCTGTTTAGCTGAGATAGAGTGCTGTTTAGCACAAGGTCTTCCTGTTTAAGAAATCCTTCTCTTTCCTTGAGGAGATCTTGGAAGAGTCTTGCACCATATTTTCCACTATCTGGCTTGAGGCCAAGCTTCATCTTCCTTTAACATCGTAGATCTTGTTGAGGATTTGACTGTTTCAGTAAGCTGCATCAAGTGGAAATTAGATATTCAGATCTAGTCCATTTCAGTGCTTCGTTTCAGTGGAGGAGTGTTCTAATCCATTGGAAGGACATTATTGAAGGTATTGAGCTTAATTTTCCTATATTGGCTGTAGGCCAACAGTATTTTGACCCCTATAGCACAGAAGAAGTCCAGATCTGCGTAGCTTCTGAAGGAGCTGCTGCAGGGTGATTCAATGCACCATTTGGAGAGCTGATTTTTTGAGTGTTGGGGATATGCCCTTCACTTTGGAGATATGTTGGAGGAGATCATTTTCTTGTTTATATCAGATAAGATCCAATTTCTAGATCTGAATATTTCCATAGATCTACAGTCTTAGATCTCATATCTACACTTTTTACATGGTGTTTTGCTGAAAAACCCAAGGGGGATTGATAAAAGAGCTTGTATAGTGCATAGATCTGCTATAGATCTAAATTTTTATCCACATAGGTGCTCTATATCTGATGTACAACCTACTACTGTTGCAGAGGTAATAAAATAACGCTGTCATGGTATTCCAGCTTTCACACATGGTTGTAGTCCCTATTTTTGCATGATTTTGAGCTATTTATGGCATGGGAGGCCTGTTTAACTATGCAATAGTGATTTGTTTCTAATTTCCTTTCAGATATAGTTACTATAATATCAGGTCTAATGGATCCATGAGCCGCATTTAACTTTCATTGCATACATCTCTGAAAAATGCGTTATTTTGGCATGTATTGCTGATTTTTACCATTTGGGAATATTATAGTGGTATCAGAGCATGATCTTTGGCTCAGCCTGTGAGTTTCAAGCCAAGATGCTATAAGAAGAAGAAAGAGATCAGAATGATGGGAGGAATGAGTTTCATCTCATCTCTTTTCAGATCTAAGAAGGACCTCACCAAGGAGGTCAAGCAAAGAAGATTGGAGAAAGAAAGTGAAACCACCTTAGGGTTTCAAGATGAGGAAGGTCCATGTACTTCCTATCAGTAAAAAGAAGATCTGGTATTGCAAAAATCTCCAAAGAAAAATATTATGGCCTTTTCTTTGAAAGATAAGAGGCATAGAAATGAAGAATACTTAGATCATGAGATTCTAAGTGAATATATTGCTGCAGAATATGAGTCTCAACCTAGAGCTATCAATAAGAATCTAACTCTTCCACAGTTCATTCAGCTAAGAAGAAAGGAGACCTTGCAGCAATAGAAGAATGAAGGGTAATAGATTTCTATTGTCTACCTTTGATGGGTCATCCTCATACACAACAAAGGCTTGGGGAAATAAGTTGGATGCATTTTTTCTGCTACATCGAGTAGTAGAGAAAGAAGTTGTTGAGATTGTAGCGCTGCACCTTGAAGGTGAAGCAAACAATTGGTGGTTCAGCCATTTGAGTCATGCAAAAGTAACTGCATATGCAGATTTTAATCAAAGGTTGATCAAGAAGTTTGATAAGAATAAGTCTAAAGAGAAGAAGCCTTCACCACCACTTACTGCAAGAGCACTTGCTTCAGGAGAATGAACACTTTCACATTTGCAAAGTGATCTTGATCTCATGATATCTAGAGTCCCATGCACTATTTTGGAGATGCATGAGGAGAAGGAGACTTGTACTAGCACTAATGAAGCCATAGAGGAGAAGCCATCATCATCAGTAGTTGGGGAAGCCATCACACCGGAAGGAGGAACCCTTGTAGCAGTACAAGATGTTCCCAAGTTGTACCAAGGTATGCACATGTTTCCATTTCCTGTTATTTCAATGCATCATATGGAGGATGATGGGATGTACCATTGCATGACCAAGGGTCAAAATATATTGCTGATTTGGAGCAGCGAACTTTCACTGCACTGAGCAACCTTGACTTGTTTAAGGAGGAGAAAACAATTATCCTAATGTATCATTGTTGAGCTGCACACAACCCTTGAGGTTGGAATGTAGATTCTTAGAGGATGGGATGAGTATTTTCTTGAAAAATACATTACAAAACTATGTGTTCAGCATTGGAAATTATATTGAGTCAGCAACTGCACCATCATGGAGATCAAAAGCACTGTCATTGAGTAGCAGTGATGAGTTGGGGGCCCAACCATTGTGGAAACATTCCAATGACCTTCCCATATGTATAACAAAGGATAAGCAGATAGATGATGGAGGACATCTTATGATGGATAACATCTCTCATGTTTGTGTTGGATACTTTTTGATGAGCCCTACACATCATGATGGGATGTTTTTGCCTACCACATATTTGGATCCTTATGGGATCAACTTGGTCATTGAGGAAATTGCATTTCAACATCCCATGAAATGCAAAGATAGAAATTTGATTTGGGAGTATGGTATTCTCCATTGGAGGAATGCCACTTTTGGACATGATGATAGACACTCACCATGGGTTGGATGGGTGATGTTGATGAGCAAGAGGTTGAGAAACCACTTGCAGATCTATGACACTGGAAAACAAGATGCAAGACTGCGTTGGTTACTCTTGAAAGAGTTTGGTCATCCTATGACACATTCTATTTCAAAGGGTATGTGGATGGATGGAATTTTTCATGGCACTTACATCATATGGAAGCAAGGAGTTTGGGTGTATTGGAATGATGTGATATCTTTCATATCAACTCTCATGTTGTTGCTCCATGACTTATATGATGATGGTGTGGAGAGGCAACTAGAGCTATTGTTTCTTTGGTTGTTATTGAGAGAGTATGGGCTGATCTTATTCCATACTTTGCATGATGTTGCAGGAGTAGGAGATGGCACTATCATGGTTCAAAGGGGCTACTCTTTAATCTTGGAAGATGAGGAGGTGCTTCTAATTTGGGAGGGATCTCTCACATATAGCAACATTATGTTTAATGATGACTTTGACATGTGGGATGTAAAAGGATGGAGCTATGAGATGACAAGAGCCTTATTACAAAGGCCAACATCGCTATCACTTGGGAGCTTGGGTTGTTTGATGGAGTGTTCCCAGGATCACTTCACATATGATGCACTAGGGAGGCATGTAGGAGATGAGAGTGATGGAGTAGTGGATGGAGACATCTATTACCTTGATATGATCTTCTTGAATTGGATTTTCAAGCATAAGAAGAGATATCTACTTGCAGCACTTGTGGGCTTTCTTTCCATGCACCTTGAGGCATATCATTCCTTACTGGAGGAGTTCAATTGGGAGGGCACCCAACATGATCTATTTCAGCATATGGAGAGATGCATAGCCCAAATGATGATGGAGAGGTTGTCACAACCACTTCCCTACTCATTTGGAGTGAGGGAGAACTTTCAATTGAGCCATTTCAGCTCAATGACCAAAGTACATGATAGGAGATGTATATTTATGCTTTATGATTTGTACTCCTTTATTTTTTATGAGCAACATATTTTACCAAGGAGGGTCTTTCCTTCTTGTATATTTTATTGGGATGTACTTGAAGCCATTTTAAACATTGATGTTGACCATTCTATTTGTCGTTTGTGGGGGATGCCACATGATTTTTGGTGTGCACCTTGTTGGGCCTTAGTTTTGGTCTTATTTTGCTCAAAGAAACTTACTAATCCATCTATTTTCCATCCATTTTCCATTCATTTATTCCATTTTGATATATATTTGATATCTATTCAGGTATTTAATTTTAATTTTTCAAATTCTAAAGTTTTTATGAAAGTTTGGTTTTTAGTGCAAAATTGGCAGATTCAGAAATTCCCGTAATAGCTCTATGGTTGATGTGGTTGTAGGACACTTGGGCACGAATTGAATGCATGAATGGACAGCTTGGCAACTAGGATTAAGCCACCTATGCTTAGTTCGAACAGAACAAGCTTTATTAGGCCCATTTGGTTCTAGTCAATCATGACTAGTCATTTAGAAATCCCATAGAAATAGGGCAGTTTTGAGATTCTATGGGATTGGCCATATTTCTTGGGATAAGAATAATGAATTCGACTTAGATAGGTGGATGAGAGTAGATGGGTTTGTTTGAGTGAAAATAGATCAGTTTGTTTCATGAGACTTCTTATTTAAAGCCAAAGCTTTGATGGCTTATGTATAATGATTATTATTGACTTATTATACTTTTATATTGTGACAACTTTGGATTGAGGAGTTAATTTGAAGACTTGTGTTGTTATCATTTTGCTGTTCAATGCTATGGATGTGTAACTGAAGTTAAGCTTCTGAGATCATTTATCAAGTGTGCAAGGCAAGGGTGGAAGGGCCCCCATTCCAAGCTGAGTACACTTTCTTGTTAACTAGTTTTATTTCCTTGTAATTTGATGATTGTAGAACTGGTTTTTCAAAGCTTTATTTCAGATTGCTTCATGGTTCATGCATAATGATTGATTTCATTAGTTCATAGCTTATTCATCAATTTATCAAGTTGGAAAAACAGGTGTTCAAGTTGAACATCCCTTCTACTAAAATGATGAAGTACAACTAGTTTCTTTGGTTTGCATGCAAGTAGTTTCTTATTGTGATTTTGAGTAATGAGATGAATAAATTATGATGAAATACTTTATGTGTCTCTTAAGTTAAGAGCTTCTTTCAGTAACAATTTATCCATCTTAAGTTTTTGAGTTTAATCTCTGATTCATTAAGTGATAGTTGAGGCAAAGGTGGACTTCTTGAGTCAAGAACCATCTCAATATTTTTCCTCTACTTTGAACAAGTTGAATTAGAGTTGTAGGATGTATTTTTTTTTTTGAATAAATTATCTTTCAAGGTTTGATTATATTAGATCTTCACATATAGTGAACTTGCCTCAAAGCATAAACAACCCGGATTGATAATAAATAATTGTGTTAGTTTAGGTACATAAATTAGCTCAACATTTTGGCGCCGTTGCCGGGGAGGCAAATATCGGCATAGTCAATAGAAAGATATAAAATAAAAAAAAACAGTAGTTACACTTTTTAGTTATGTTTCTTTATGCCTAGACATAGAGATCCTCAAGGTAGATTTATTAAAAACCCCCCACAAATAGAGATAGGATCATCAAACACCCCAGTTACTGGTAATCCAATAATTGAGGAATTGGCAGAAAAACAAAGAAGTGGACAAAGATTAACTTTGATTGAGAGGCAAAATTTGTTAGCTTGGGAAGCAAAGCAAAAACAATCTTCAAATTCTGGAAAACAAAAAGAAATTATCAAAGGAAAACAATCTTTATTTCCATCCATAAATCCTCCTATCTTCGAGCAACCTGAAACTCCACTTAAAATTGAAACAAATCAACCAATGGCAGAAGAGGGACATGGATCTGTTATTCTCACTCCTGAACAACGAGCTGCATATGAAAGACAACAAGCAGAATGGAGAAGAAAAAGAGAGGAGGACGCAAAACAAGAAAATGATAGAAAAATAGAAAATGATCGAAAAAGACAAGAAGATGAGACTACTTTTGGCTTTCCAATAATAGACACAAGTGCAATATTAGGAGAAGAAGTGAAAATGAAAAATATTCCACCTTCTGTATTGCCAAATTTTTATGGAATGTCCACAGAAGATCCTGATGAATTTATGTTTGAATTTGATATTTTATGTAGAACATATGGATACACTGATGACATTCATAAACTTCGTCTTTTTCCTGCAACATTAAAAGCAGCAGCTTTGAAATGGTTTATGGGTTTAGGAGAACAAACAATAGCTTCTTGGGATGATATGAGATCAGTCTTCCTTAAAAAATATCAAGCTTATTGCAGATCTAGAGATTCAAAGGAAGATATTTTCAGAATGACACAACAAGAAGATGAAAGTTTAGAAGAATATTTGGAAAGATTTTTGTATAATCTACAGAAATCTAAACAACACTCTCTAAATCAAGAAACCATTCGAACAATCTTTCTCAAGGGTATAAGGGATGAATACCTTGACATCTTGAATGTGATGGGTAAAGGAGATATTTCAAACCTACCATTCGATGAAATTGTTGACTTATGTCAAAAATATTCTAGAGGAAGAGCAAAAACAGGAAGAAGAGAAGTAAGTTCAAAAGCAGCAAAGTCAACTGCAGGAGGGATAACAAGAGCTGAAATAGGAAGTTTATTGGAGAATTTCAAAACAGATCTTTTGAGTACATTAGGGACACAAGTAGATGTGCTAAAGGCAAATAAGAGGAAAGAAGAACAAGAACAAGCTCTAGCAATATTTTGTCCCAAATGTAGAAAGAAACATCCATTGAGAGAATGTCCTTTGGATAGTGTTCAGAGTGTTCAGGTTTGTGGTCTTTGTACAAAAAAGCATTCCACAGAAAATTGTCTAAAATTGAAAGAATTACAAATGAATTCAATGGAAGAAGTGCCAGGAATGGAAGGTTTTTATTATGTAGCACCACGAAGACCATGGCAACCTAGGATGCCTCAACAAAATCAGCAACAATTCCCTCAACAAAATTACCTCTATCCACCTCAAAATCCCTGGACCCCTCCAATGCCATGGCAAGCTTGGCCTCCACAACAATATCCACAACAACCTGCACAAGGTTGGAGAGGATATGGTTATGGAAACCAGCCACCTCAACAGTATCAACAACAATACCAGCAACAATACCAACAACCATTTACATATCCACAATATCCACAATCCATACCATTTCAACAACAACATTCTGCATATCCACAATCCATCCCATATCCACAGCAGAATCCTCCACCGTTGTTGACCCAACCACAACAGTTACAGCTACCCACAAATCAACCCAGACCAACTCAATTACCAGCCCAACCAATTGCAAATCCAAATAATAAGGTGGACAAAGCTGCATACACTGTAGAGGAAGAAACATGTTTTCCCACATATTCAATTCTTCCTCTTAATGAAGTCCATCTAAGGTCTGGAAAAGTGCTTAAAAAGGATTCTCCTCCAATCATAGAAGAACCAACTGAACAAGGAGAATCACCTGAAACATCACAAACTAAGATACAAATTTAGAAAGGAACAAACATTACAACACAAACACCACCTTATCCTGAAAGGTTAGTGGAACAACAAAAAGAAATAACCCTTCCCGAATTTGATATTTTAGATGAGTTAAAAAATGCTTATGTAAAAATTCCTTTGTTGAAGGCAATTAAAGAAATACCAATATATGCTAAAACAATAAAGGAATTGTGCATTAAGAAATCACAGAAAAAGAAGAAGGATCCTACTACAATCCAAGTCATTGGTAAACTAGCAAGTCTCATGTCTACACAAACCATAGTAGAAAAATATATTGATCCCGGTATCCCCATGGTTACTATATCAATAAATAATTTCTCAGTCCCAAACACATTAATAGACTTGGGAGCAGCTATAAATGTAATGACAATGGAGACAATGAAAACTTTGCATTTGAACAACATTAGATCAACCTCTACAATCTTAGAGTTAGCAGATAGATCTAAAGTTGTTCCTGAAGGAATATTGGAAGATATTATAGTCTCTTTGGATTCATGGGAGTATCCTGTTGACTTCCTTATCTTGCAACCAAAAACAAATTTGGGAGGACATCCTCTAATTCTAGGCAGACCATGGTTAGCTACCGCTGATGCCTTTATAGGATGCAGATCAGGAAGCATGATTATTTCACATGGAGATGAAAGGAAACATATTGCTCTTTATTCACCTGCACAATCAACTTCTTTAGAATCAGTACTCGAAGCTCAAGAAAAACAACAAACTAAATCAGTTTTAAGTATAAATAAATTCTTTGATTTAAGAGAAGAAGAAGAGAATGAAGACTTAATGGATCTTTTCATTTCAGAACCAAGTATTTCAGAGCAGCTTAGAGAAGTTCAATATGAAGCTGCAAATAACCTTTTGAATCAATGTTTTCAGGAAACCTGTACTGTTCAAACTTTGCGAAATTCTTTTATAGACATCTTTCCTGTAAACACAATCTCCAATCCATCAACAAAAGCAATTGAGGTAAGTCCTGGAAAACATTTAAACATTGGAAATGAGTTGCAATCAGAACAAGAGCAAGAGGTAATTGCATTATTACAGAAATATTCAAAAGCTTTTGCCTGGGATTATACTGACATGCAAGGAATCCATCCTAACACATGTGTCCACCACATCTATACAGATGATCAAATCAAACCTGTAAGACAACCTCAAAGAAGAATGAATCCCATGATGAAAGAAATAGTGAAAGAAGAACTGCAAAAATTGTTAAATGTTGGATTCATCTATCCTATTTCAGATAGTCAATGGGTTTCTCCACTGGTTATAGTACCAAAGAAAAATGGAAAGTGGAGGGTATGTGTGGATTATCGAGAACTAAACAAAGCTACACTAAAGGATCATTTTCCTCTACCATTTATTGATCAAGTGTTAGATTCATTGGCTGGAAAGAAATTCTTCTCTTTCTTGGATGGGTTTAGCGGGTACAACCAGATTAGAATAGCAACAGAAGACCAAGACAAGACAACATTCACTTGCCCATGGGGAACCTATGCATATAATATTTTGCCATTTGGTTTATGTAATGCACCTGCAACTTTTCAACGAGCAGTACTTGCAATCTTTGCTGATCTAATTCATGAATGTGTAGAGGTTTATATGGATGACTTTACAGTTTATGGAAACACATATAATGATTGCCTAAATAATCTTGAGAAAGTGCTGAAACGATGCATTGAAACAAATTTGTCATTAAGCAATGAGAAATGCTATATAATGTTGACAGAAGGAATAGTTTTGGGACACCATATTTCTGCTTCAGGAATTAAAGTGGATCCAGCAAAAATCCAAGTCCTAGTAAACTTAATGCCTCCTACAACACAAAAAGAGGTAAGAAGTTTCTTAGGTTATGCAGGCTATTATAGACGATTCATTGAAAACTTCAGTAAAATAGCCCAACCTCTGTTTAAACTATTAGCAAAAGATATTGAATTTCACTGGACAAATGACTGTCAAAATGCATTTCAAAATCTCAAAGAGAAATTATCAGTTGCACCCATTCTCCGTGGGCCAAACTGGTCTTTGCCATTTCATATATCAACTGATGCAGCTGATACTGCGATAGGTGCCTCCCTTGGACAGAAAGAGAACTTGTTCAATTATGCAATATACTTTATAAGCAAGAATCTAACACCTGCAGAATTGAACTATACAGTCACAGAGAAAGAAATGTTAGTCGTTATACATGCAGTAAACAAATTCAGACACTATATAACAGGATATCAAGTTTTCATTCATACAGATCATTCAGCAATCAAATACTTGATGAATAAACCCATAACCAATGGAAGAATAACAAGATGGTTACTGTTATTGCAAAAATTTAATATCACAATACAAGACCGGCCAGGCAAGGAAAATCAAGTGGCTGACTTTCTGTCCCGCATACATTCACCCAATGATCCAAATCCGGTTGCAGATAACTTTCCCGATGAACACCTGTTTGCTATCACAGTAAGAACACCATGGTTTGCAGACATTGCAAACTATTTATCTTCTGGGAAGTTACCAACCCAATTCACTAAAAAGCAAAGACACAAAATTGTTAGAGAGAGTTCTAGGTATAGTTGGGTAAATGGTGATTTATTTTATACTGGTTCAGATTTGATAATTAGAAAATGTGTGCGAGAAGATGAAATATTAGATATTCTAAGGGCATGTCACGATGAACCATGTGGTGGCCATTTTGCAGATAAACGAACAGCATATAAGGTGCTGCAACTGGGCTATTACTGGCCATCCATCTTCAAAGACTCTAAGAAATATGTCAAGCAATGTGACAGTTGCCAGAGAACAGGGAGACCAATTACAAGAGATGAGATGCCGCTGAAGCCACAGATCCTCATAGAACCATTTGAGCAATGGGCACTTGACTTTGTTGGACCTATCAATCCACCATCAAATGGAAAGAAGTACATCTTAGTATGTACAGATTATGTAACCAAGTGGGCAGAGGCTAAAGCAGTAAACAGAGCAACAGAAGATACAGTGGTCACCTTTCTTTTTGAAGAAATCTTTGTCAGATATGGAGTACCTAGACAAATTGTAACAGATCAAGGAACACAATTTACATCAAAGCTGGTACGAGATCTAACAGAGAAATACAAGATCAAACATAGGAAATCTACACCATATCATCCTCAAGCAAATGGGCAGGTTGAATCAACAAATAAATTCCTAGAAAATATCATGACAAAAACAGTACAGCTGAACAGAAAAGATTGGTCTGAAAAATTACAAGATGCACTATGGGCCTATAGAATCACATGGAAGAATACAACTGGTTTTAGTCCATACCAGTTAGTATATGGAAAAGAGGCCTTATTGCCTATAGGATTTCAAATACAAACATACAGACTAGCAGCTGAACTAGGACTAGACCTGACAGAAGCACAACAGCAGCGGATCATGGAACTGAATCAGTTGGATGAGCATCGTCAACAAGCCATAGAACATACTACATTGGTGCAACAACAAAGAATGAAGTGGCACGACAGATATATCAAAACAAAGACATTTCGCAAGGGAGATTGGGCATTAATTTTTGACTCCAAGTTCAAATATTTCAAAGCAAAGTTCACAACACACTGGCTAGGCCCATATGAAATTGATGAAATCTTCGACAATGGAGCAGTCAAAATCAAGACAATTGACCAGGAATCCACCTCCTTTATAGTGAATGGACATAGGCTCAAAGTTTATAATAGGCCTATCAGTAAAGAAGCATTTATGAAACAACTGACAGAAGATACAGAACTGGAAGTCATGGCACACCAGGCTCAGCCATCTTCCAGTCCTGTAGTTGAATAAAAAAAAAAACATAAAAAAATAAAAAATAAAAAGAAAAACATAAAAAAATAATTTGTTTGCTAGTGAAAACCAGGCAACTGGCACTAAGCAAACACGAATTCATAGAGGAAAACCAGGGTAACTTGGACTCTATGAATTCCTTTTTCTTGTTCTACTGTTCTCACATAATTTCAATACAGGTACTCTCCAACAACTGACTTGAGGACAAGTCATATCTTAAACAAGGGAGAGACTTGTATTAGATCTTTAGCTGGAAAGCTGAAGTATAGAAGGAACTTGTATTGTCAACATAGGGACCTGAAAGAAGAAATCAATACAGAGGGACCTGAGAGACCTGCCAATGTCAAAACAACATGTGCATATTATGTAAGCAGTGCAGAGGGACCTGAAACAAAGAATCATTACAAAGGGACCTGATTTTTCAATTCAAGAACCAGAGCATGAAGAACAAGGAGCAGCAATAAAATTTACTTTTTGATTCATCTACAACATATGATTTCATTCCACCTGTACAAACATCATCCAGGGGAGTATATGTATAGTCATTTTGTGCTTGAAATTCAAATTTTTCTTAGAAATTTTTAGTTTTTGTTAAGTTAAAGTTAGTACCTGAGGATATTCATTATTCCTTATACATATCCTATATTCATATTACCCCTATACATATTCCATTTCATTCATACACATTTCCTATACATATTCCCTATAATCCTAAGTATTTTTCTTTAGAAGCAAAAGACCAAGCTAGGACAACTTTTTCCACCTGCACATACAAATCAAGCATTAGTATGGTGATGATTTTAAACATGACCTAAGATGGTCATTTTAAAATCATAAAGGTGTGCATATAAGGCAAAGCAAATAATGCGCTATATTAAACTATATACCATAGTTCAAATAAGGAATGCGTTAAAGCCATTTATATAAAATCTAACGCAAAGGATATAAGGTTAATACATATGGTATATGAAACCAACGCGCATATGGCATAAGGATAAGCGAAGGTATATGGTAGGAAAGGGCGCATATAAAATGGAGGACGGCTATGTAAAAACTATATGGCACGATTATTATGATCTGGCAGGGTTGCATAATTGGCAGGGTATGGTGAAATGATAATTGCATATACAATGCTGGAGTATCATTGCACGTATAAGCACACGACGGTGGAAATAATTCATGCATATCATTCAAAATATCACACGACGGTGGCAATGATACGTGCATATCATTCAAACATAGCACACGACGGTGGTGACAATACGTGCATATCATTCAAACATAGCACACGGCGGTGGTAATAACATTCAAAACAAAATGATGATTTGGCATCCTCATGACACAGTCGGGTGACTGGTCAAAGAGGATGGCCATACCAACTGCGCATCATAACACCAATAGGCACAGTACAACCATGAACTCGGTCAATTCATGACCGTTTAGAGCTCAGAAAGAAGGCGTTTTGAAACAAAACATCATTCCGGAGAAGAGAGAAGGCGTTTGAAGCAGCAAAATAGTGAAAATCATTCCAGAAAAGCAAGAAGGCGGATTTAAGAAGGGAAATCGCTCCGGGTTCAACGATCAGAGATAGCAGATTTTCAGGATTAAGTCAGGTAACAGTGAAGTTTATTTACGCTCGGCAACTGTGGGATATTGTTTGTCATTAACAATTAAATCATTTGCCTTGCCACCAGTTTAATTGACCGAAGTAATAGGGATTTGGAGCGCCCGGTTACACTCCACGCGCTCATTGACAGTCAGGTAACGCTACAAATCCGTGATCATCTCCAGTTGACAGCACTTACGGATATGTTGATAAGATTTTGATGCGCAACATTTTAATGAAAACTCATTGCATGGATAACACGTTAGAAATTTTAACGGAATGCTGTGATTAAAGTCAAGAACAGAGTTGTTATGGCATGGCGGTAGTTGTTGACTAAATGCGCACTGAACCGTGTTCTGTTGAGTGAATTGTGCGCATTAACATTTTAACATGAAAACGGAAAACGCCATAAACACTTGCTGCCACTGCATTTTTGTTTTTGTTTTTGACTAAAACAGGGATCGAATGCCGGATTGTCAAAGTAAATTGCTGGTTGCCAAAGGGAGTCGGGTTGTTGAAGCCGTGTTTATATTTGGTTGAGGCCGAGAGCCTTTTTGCATTTTTATGGTTTTTATGCTGAGTCTGCAAGCAGAAATTTTTGCAAATGCCTTTGCTTAAGCCGAAAACATTTTGGAAATTTTGATTTGATGATGAGGCCGAGAGCACTCTTTAGTTTTTTTTGTTTTATATATACACAGTAAATCATGTTTTTTTGGTGATGAGTAAACATGGTTATTGTTGCATGTGTATTTAATTAAAAAAACATAGACCAGTGTATTAACAGAAGTATACAGGTGTTGTTTGCATTAAACAGGGAATTCAAATAGTGCTGTTGCAAGGGAATATATCAGAGGTTAAAAAAAAGGCAAAGTTGAGTTGAGTCAGAGGAGGAAGGTAAGCTTCTTTGCTTCCTGAATTTCATTTTAAAAAAACGATAGTCATAATTTTTATTAAAATGAAGTTAGTAACAGCAGAGGCCTACATTGATTGGTTTACAGAAACAATGGCAAACAGAGTAGAGCCAAAATTTCAGATAGAAAGCTGGGGGAAAGAGACTATAGAAAAACTTTATCAGGCAGGGATGATAGGCTTCTTACAGAAATTTAATGGCCATTCTGAGGAGATAACCAAATATTTTATAAAAAATTTCAGTCAAGACCAGACTCGAGTAGGAGAAATCATTGTCCCAGTAACCCAAGAATACTTGTCCAAAGCCTTAGATTTGCCAATGATAGGGGAAAAGTATTACAAAGGGCTACACTTCAAGGAGAAAGCGTGGACTTTCTTCCTTGACAAAAACCGGAAGGGGACATTTGATAGGACAAAAGGGATACCCAGGGAATGGTTTAATGAGCCATGGGGAGAATTGGTCTTGATCATCCAAAAGTTCTTGACTTGTGATCGAGGATATAGTGTTGCCCATTTGTATCATGTTAAACTTCTACAGCATATTAAGGGAGAAGATAGGATTAATTTGCCTTATTTCCTATATAAGAGCCTCTTAAGAATGATTGAAACAGCAAAACATGAAAACAGGCCTAAAGCAGGACAGATGTATCATCAAGGATTGATCAAAATCCTAGTTGAATATCAGGTGAGATCACAGGGCATAGTGTGGAGAGAATTCATGATTAAAAATCATTTTACTGAACAGATTAAAGAGGTACAGGATAAAACAGAGCAGGAAAGTAGAGGATTGATGAATTCACCCTTGTATCCTAGAACAAGAGCCAAACAGCAGAGTAACATGGCCATGGAAAATGAAATATCTGTTATGTCTATTCCTAAAATATTTACAAATAAAAGTCCCATTAACTTAGATAAGGAAGAAGAAACATATTTCCCAAGACCACAAGAAGAAAATGATGTTGCACAAGAAGAATTTGAGAGGGATTCTTCATATGATGATGAAGCAGCAGCATCACTAATGAAAACAACCCAAGATTTTGAAAAAGAAATCAATGATGGAAGAATCAGGGACTTAACTGACTAATTAGAAATTAACAGAATTGTGGAAAAACAATTAAAAGAGGAAAACAAAGCAAATAATAAAGATAATGCTAAATTGGTCAAAGCAAATGAAAAATTGAAAGAAGAGTTGGGGAGATTGAAAAGGAAAAATGATCTAATTTCTAAACAAGCATTTAAGTGGTTGAAGGAAAAGAATATGTGGCAGGCCAAGTATGAAAAACAGAAGGTCAAAGCAGCTTTGTTCAAGGAAAGACATGACACATGTTTGGATTGTTTGGCAAGGGCAGCACAATAGGAAGCATCTACAAGTACAACATCTACTTCAGAAAGAAGAAGGTCAAAGAGGAATAGGCAAGCATGGGGACATGCTTGATGATAAGCAAGGGAGAGATGTTGGGCCTTAGTTTTGGTCTTATTTTGCTCAAAGAAACTTACTAATCCATCTATTTTCCATCCATTTTTTCATTCATTTATTCCATTTTGATATATATTTGATATCTATTCACGTATTTAATTTTAATTTTTCAAATTCTAAAGTTTTTATGAAAATTTGGTTTTAGTGCAAAATTGGCAGATTCAGAAATTCCCGTAATAGCTCTATGGTTGATGTGGTTGCAGGACACTTGGGCACGAATTGAATGCATGGATGGACAGCTTGGAAACTAGGATTAAGCCAGCTATGCTTAGTTTGAACAGAACAAGCTTTATTAGGCCCATTTGGTTCTAGTCAATCATGACTAGTCATTCAGAAATCCCATAGAAATAGGGCAGTTTTGAGATTCTATGGGATTGGCCATATTTCTTGGGATAAGAATAATGAATTCGACTTAGATAGGTGGATGAGAGTAGATGGGTTTGTTTGAGTGAAAATAGATCAGTTTTTTTCATGAGACTTCTTATTTAAAGCCAAAACTTTGATGGCTTATGTATTAGACTTAATATACTTTTATGCTGTGACACCTTTGGATTGAGGAGCTAATTTGAAGACTTATGTTATTATTATTTTGCTGTTCAATGCTATGGATGTGTAACTGAATTTAAGTTTCTGAGATCACCTCTCAAGTGTGCAAGGCAAGGGTGGAAGGGCCCCCATTCCAAGCTAAGTACACTTTCTTGTTAACTAATTTTATTCCTTGTAATCTGGTTATTGTAGAACTGGTTTTTCAAAGCTTTATTTCAGATTGTTTCATGGTTCATGCATAATGATTGATTTCATTAGTTCATAGCTTATTCATCACTTTATCAAGTTGGAAAAACAGGTGTTCAAGTTGAACATCCCTTCTACTAAAATGATGAATTACAACTAGTTTCTTTGGTTTGCATGCAAGTAATTTCTTATTGTGATTTTGAGTATTGAGATGAATAAATTATGATGAAATACTTTATGCGTCTCTTAAGTTAAGAGCTTCTTTCATTAACAATTTATCCATCTTAAGTTCTTGATTTTAATCTCTGATTCATTAAGTGATAGTTGAGGCAAAGGTGGACTTCTTGAGTCAAGAACCATCTCAATATTTTTCCTCTACTTTGAACAAATTGAATTAGAATTGTAGGATGTATTGCTTTTGAATAAATTATCTTTCAAGGTTTGATTATATTAGATCTTCACATATAGTGAACTTGCCTCAAAGCATAAACAACCCGGATTGATAATAAATAATTGTGTTAGTTTAGGTACATAAATTAGCTCAACACACCTTTGGCACCAAATGTTACTTTCATGATTTCATCTTGTAGGATGATTGTGGTAGCAAAAAAGTGGCTGAAAAGAAAATTGTTATACTTTGTATTGAGGTAGGCAAGGGATGCACTACGCTGGTTCCACATATGGAACTATGATCCACCTCCTGGTTGTCATATTGCAACTTGTTTCTATCCGTTTTTGCTTCCATGTATTGATGATGTTCTTGTTCTTATGGGAAGCTTTGTTGGGAGGATGGCACAAGAGTGGAAGGTGCCCATTGGGAATATGATTCTCCATACTTCATATGTTACATGTTTCAGGAGAAATAATGGGCAAACAATGATTTCCACACTACACCTCTTGTCTTCATGTGGGAGGGGCCATTTGGAGAACTTGAGTTCTTGGGAGAGGCACTTCATGGATGTTTTGATTGGTGGGGTGTCTTGGATCATTCTTGGAGACCGTGATATTTCAGATCAAGATCAGTAGAAGCCCCATACATATCATAAGTGGAGAGAGAAGCAGAATGGGATGGAAATTTTAGTCCCACATATTCAGCTATGCAGCCCACCTTCTTTGCAGGAGCCTAAGGTGGAGGAGATGTTTTATGAGTTACCATGTTGGAGGGTGACTCACTTTTTGTGGATGATAGCTTGGGGATGGAGGCTTCACATGGGGATGATGATTCCCAATATATTTATGATTCCATGCATCAATAAGGCCTCTAGACCATGTATAGTTGTTTCCATGTATACCCCACTTTTTCATGTTGAGAGCCATTTGGAATTTTCACCAAAGGCATACTTTTACACATGGGAGGAAAAACTTGAGGACACATTGATGAGAAAGAATCTTGTTATTTGGAGGAACTCATCACTGGAGGATGCTACAGGAGGAAGAGGAGAGGCTCTTTAGTTCTATCCTTGCGGTTTCTTGAGGACAGGCAACATTTGGGAGGGGAGGATTATAATATTCCTAACTTAGCATGCAACTAGTTGGAATATTAAATTTTTCTCCAAACACATAGTTAGATAAATAAGTGGGTAGGGAAGCCCATAAATATTTTTAGCAGCAATAAAATCCATCTTAATGGGAAAGGGATCATATTCATAACCGGATAAAACCACCTTCATGTGTAAACAAAGCCTAAATGCACGTGGACAAAGTCAAGTTTGACCAAGTCAACAAAGTTAATATGGAGGATGTGAAAATTTAACGAAGACAAATCAGTGGGATTATGGACCTGTTTAGATAGTTGGAATAAAGCCACCTTGAGTGTGGAAGAAGACATTGCATGGAGATCCAATCAAGATTGACCAAATCCATTAGCGCTGTTATGGAGGAGTGGTATTGATAATGGGACAGCGCAATTTTGGAGGGAGATTCATTACATGAAGATGGAAACCCTAATGAGTGGAACCAAAGGTGAGAAGGCTCACATTGTTTATAAGGAGGAGGATGGAAGCCATATGGGGTTAGCTTATGATTATGATTTTATGATTATATAGTCTGTTTAGATATATTTCTTTCTTTGGTTGTTTAGCTGAGATAGAGTGCTGTTTAGCACAAGGTCTTCCTGTTTAGGAATTCCTTCTCTTTCCTTGAGGAGCTCTTGGAAGAGTCTTTCACCATATTGTCCACTATTTGGCTTGAGGCCAAGCTTCATCTTCCTTTGACAGCACATATCCTGTTGATGATTTGACTGTTTCAGTAAGCTGCAACAAGTGGAGATTAAATCTTCAGATCTAGTCCATTTCAGTGTTTCTTTTCAGTAGAGGAGTGTTCTAATCCATTGGAAGGATAGTATTGAAGGTATTGAGCTTAATTTTCCTATCTTGGTTGCAGGCCAATACTATTTTGACCCCTACAGCACAGAAGAAGTCCAGATCTGCGTAATTTCTGAAGGAGCTGCTGCAGGGTGATTCATTGCACCATTTGGAGATTTGATTTTCTGAGTGTTGGGGATCTGCCCTTCACTTTGGAGATTGTTGGAGGAGATAATTTTCTTGTTTATATTAGATCAGATGAAATTTCCAAATCTGAATATTTCCATAGATATGCAGTCTTAGATCTCAGATCTACACTTTGTACATGGTGTTTTGCTTAAAACCCCAAGGGGGATTGATAAAAGAGCTTGTATAGTGCATGGATCTGCTATAGATCTAAATTTTTGTCCACATAATTGATCTAGATCTGATGTAAAACCTAATACTATTGTAGAGGTAATAAAATAATGCTGTCATGGTATTCCAGCTTTCACACATGATTGCAGCCCCTATTTTTGCATGATTTTGAGCTATTTATGGCATGGGAGGACTGTTTAACTATGAAATAGTGATTTTTTTATGATTTCCTTTCAGATATAATTACTATAATATCAGATCTAATGGATCCATGAGCTGCATTTAAATTTCATTGTATACATTTCTAAAAAATGCACTATTTTGGCATGTATTGTTGAGTTTTCCCATTTGGGAATATTACAAATGGAGGCGTAAAAGCAAGGTTCATAAGCGTAACACAGAGATGGAGAGGGACTGGAAAATGAAGTGGAACAAATTTATAATTTCTCTAGGGATTTTGATTTTTATTCTTGCAAACAAACCTGCAGATTCATGCACGAAAAATAGAGGAAATGTGTGACAAAAACATTGAACAAAAAGATTGAAATTGGTATTGCAACTCTACTCTAATCTCAAAAGTAGTGAACACAAATCAATTTTTGGGTTTGTGGGAAGGTTTACCATCGTCAAGCTCTATTGACAGAGATGAGAAGGGAGGTCTTGATTCACAACATTTAGATTTTTTTCCTCTATTCTATTACTCATAAGTAAATTAAAAAAACCTACAACGACATACTGAAAGAAAAAACTAAACAAAAATGAAACTATCAGAAGCAGAACTAATTGAATGATATAAAAAAAACTCGCTAAATGGCAAAAAGGAAAGAATGAAAATGACAGAGAAGCTGAGGCGCATGAGTTGGGCCCTAACCAACGAGCCCAAATCTCTGGAACTAAATCAATAAAATGGAGTCTGTCTGCTCATTTCAGGAAGAGAATAGCCTCGTTACATTTCCGAAGGTTTAATCACTAAGTACAATAATAAAAATCTTAATAGCTTGCAACAAAATTTATGAATGGAATCAAATCCTTCCTAGCTCTAGCTCTGCCTTATTTATTCTTCAGGGTAGCTACCAACAACTCCCTATAAAATAGTGGTTGAGTCCACTTTGACTCCAAGTAAATCATAGGTCGAGTGCACTTGGATGCCTTTGGAATTTGAATTACTGGAGGGGATCTCATGAGGATCCTTTGGTCGCCTTTGAGAGTTAAGGAGGGTGGAAAACCCTCCTATAATTTCTTCTTGTTATCTCCTTCAATTCTTTATGATAAAATCTTCAGAAATAATGCCAATTACTCATGATTTTCTGCACTCAACCTCATATTAGGCACTCAGAGTATGTTAGCCTTAATCATAACCTATACTATCATCATAAAAACCAAATAAGAATAAAAATGCAAGAAAAAGAGATTTAAGAAGGAAAAAAGGTGACCATTAACGCCTCCAAATATGTCTAATGATGGAGCTCATCAATAACTAGCCTAAAACCCTAATATTCTCTAGTCACTTCTATTTGTTGTGAGGTTGATTTTGAGAGAACCCTCTCTGATTTGGTAGGGCTAGATACCAAGTCAAAAGTTGGTCACTGGTTACCTATTTGGTTTCCTTTCTCAGTGTTGGGAAACTAAGGAGTGCTAACAGTAGCAACCAAGATTTCCACAACAGGACCTATTTCAATATTAGAAAGAAAGTGCCCTGTCAGGGTGATTGGAAAACAATTATAATAATGACTCTAGTAAGGAATGTTTGAACCAAGGCACATGGGTAAAAATGTATTGAATTACATGCATGGTACAATCATATATGGATTGAAATGGTGAAGTGTAGCTGATGAAATATATAGATTTATAATGGGAAGAGAGTGAATTAGAAAGTAAGAGTATATTAGTGTTATAGGTCAATTTGGGCACCATTCCCAATGACCTGGTTAAACCGAACATCATCTCGATAACAAATTGTTAGGACCTCATAATGTACCATTTTGAGTACATATTTTTGCCACCTCTTTACTCTTTTTAGTCCATATCTAAAGTTTACATTATCATTCCTATCCACATTTTCCCAAAGGTATACAAAGTTATTCTCTTTACTCTATGTTTAATTTGTTTTGCATATAATTCCACATTACTTTTATATTTAATTATTAATCAAAGATATACAGTCGCTGAGATATCGCAGATAATCTATGATAAGGAATGTGTTGCTGAAACAATCGACCCCGTTGCTGAAACAGTCAATTCTGTTGTTGAAACAGTCAACAGGCACACAAATCCCGTTACTAAAAACTGCTCGTGATTTGTGATTTCGAAAGTGTATTTCAAGAATGATGGCAACAAGACGAAGAGAAGCAAGGAAATTTTTTACACGGATTGTTTTGAAGCCAGTATTTTTGTATCTATTGTAACAATATTTTGCTATGGAAGAATAGAAAGACCCTGTTTTAAAATAAAAGATCAGATTTGGATAAAAATAGGATTTCTCTGATGTAACTGTAATAGATGTCTCCTCTTTAAAAAGAGGAGACATCATCATTAGAAGGGGAGTTAGAGACTGCGGGAGATACATTTTTTTTTAGCAGAAAGGAGCAAGGCTCCATTGTAATGTATCATTTCTTTTGACATATGAATAAAGGTTTCTTTTGAACGCTTCAATTTAAATTCTTTCCTCTGGGGAATATTGTGAGAAGGAAAGGGCCCGCCTTCATCACAAGATTCACCCGATTGCTCCTGTAGTCTGTTAACTTCTTTATGATTTCACACCTTAATTAAACAATGTTTGCTGAAGATTATTTATGCAGTTTTGTGTTTCTTACTAAAACTCTGTTTTCCTTATTTACTGCATTATTCTGTACTGTTCATTCTGAAGAAGCTGTGAGTTATTTTATTTCTAGTCATTTGTTTGCGGAATGAATGTGTGACAGTTTGACATCAAGAAACAGGTGCTGAAGATTCTCGTTTGGAGGAATAGGGTCTTATTCTCCGATGATTGATCTTTCTCTTTAGCAGTGTGACTGATAACAAGAAACATGTGTTGAAGATTCCTGCTTGGAGGAATAGGGTCCTGTTCTCCATTATGGTTGATTGATCTTCTTTTCTACAGAGTGATTTCCTTTCATTATCTTTCCTAGGATTCTTTTAATGAAGGTCTGAAACAGAGGATTGTTTCTGCTGTAAGACAAGTAGGCTTCAGCTTTGTTAAAATTAAGGTGTGAGCAGTGTGATTAATATAATTTGTGTAATTAATACTACAAACCTTCTTTTCTTTTGGAATTGAGCATATATAGTGTGTGATTTTCTTTGGAATAAACAGACCTTCCTGGGTTGACAATTTATGTGGCACTTGAATTGTTAAAACAATTAAAGCGATCAACATTTTGGCGCCGTTGCCGGGGAAGGCAATTATCGATTTCAAAAGCATTGATGTTTTCTTTCTAGATGTGCAGATTTTATGAGAGGACGCGGAACCCAGAAGAAAACTAACCCTACAAGTGGCAAGGGCAAAGGAAGGGGAGGAAGAAAGACTTTTATTGACGAAATTGTATCAAAGGTTGAATTGTCGTAGAGATTAAGCTCTCGAAGACCAAAGCCTCAACGCTCCCCTCAATCAGACTACAAAACAGAAGAAGTTTTAAGCCCTGAAAACGTAGAGGAACCAGCAACAGATATTAAAGAAATAGTAGCCAGTGCTGAAGAATCAAAAGAAAGTGCTAAGGAATCAGCAGAGAACGTTGAGGAATTAACAGAAGATATTGGACGACCAGTGGAAAAAATTGAGGAGCCAGTAGAAGATTTTGAGGATCGAGCAAGTGCAGTAGGAGATCAACCAATGGAAGGAAACAACGAAGAATTCTTTCGTGGATGATGAGTAGATCCTGAAGGAGAAGGAAAGGATGAAAATTCTCTCTCTACCTTGGGATTTCCTATCAGTGATCTCCCTAGAGGAACAACCCCTATGAAGAATATTCCATTGTCAGCTTTACCCAACTTCCATGGTTTATCCTCTGAAGATCCGGATGAATTTCTTTTTGAATTTGATATATTATGCAGAAGTTATGATTATGTTACTAATGCTCAGAAGTTGAAACTGTTTCCAGCAATATTAAAGGGAAATGCGTTAAGATGGTTCATGAGCCTTAGAAGCCAGGTAATCACAACATGGGAACAGATGAAACAGAAATTTTTGCTTAAATATCAAGATTATTTTCGGACAAGAGAAAAGAGGGAGGAATTATTCAAGATGGCACAAAAGGAGGACGAGAATTTGGAGGACTACGTGGAAAGAATGCAGTATAATCTACAGAGATCTGATCATCTGAATGTAAGTAAAGAAATTCGTAAAACAATATTACTTAAAGGAGTAAGGGACAATTTTTTAGACATGCTAAACATGCTTGGTAAGGGAGATATATCTAAAGAATCATATGATGAGATTTTTGAACTCTGTAAAATATTTTCAAGAGGAGCTGCAAGGAATAGAGAAAATAACAGAGATCCCACTTATTCAAGAGTTCAGAAATCAGCCAGTGGGGGAGCAACAAGAGCTGAAATAGGTAATTTACTTGAAGAATTTAAAACTGAAATGTTAAGTTCTTTTGCTTCACAAATTGACACCTTGCAGGTTAAAAAGAAGCAGGTTGAAGCAGAAGCAACTCTGGCTGTCTTTTGCCCTAAATGCAGAGATAAACATCCACTAAGGGAATGTCCATTGGACAAGATACCAATCTGCACCCTTTGTGAGAAAGATCATGAAACACAACAATGTCCTTCTCTACCGGGAATAAAGGCAGCACTGCAGCGAACGGAAGAAGAAGCTGAAGTAGTTTATTTGCTAACACAAAGAAGACAATGGCAACCAAGAGGACAAGGTATGAATTCTAGCATGCCATTTACATCTTCTAATCGTTGGAATAATTATCCTTCTTTCAGTTAGACAAATTACCCTCCCTTTAACCAAATGCAATACCCACCCTTTAATCAGATGAATTACCCATGCAACAAACAAACCCTCCCTTTGTAGATCCTGCAATGTGGAATCCTTGGCGCCCACAACAACCATCTTCTTTTAATCCATGGAATTCAAATTGGAGGAGTCAACAACTCCCGTATCCAAATCAATTTCCTCAATTTCAACAACCACTTCCTCTGCCATCAAGCGCTCCACCAAATAATCAAATGAGACCCCAGCTACCTGTACAACCAAATCCTAACCCCAATAATAAAGCTGTGCAAGTTATTGACATTCAAAACCAGCCTACACTTCATGTTTTCCCTGCACAATGCAATGACATCCATTTAAGATTCGGGAAAATAGTTGAACCTATTATTGATGATGTTACTTCTTTGGATTCTGATAAAGAAGAAACTGAGAAACATAATTCACACAAAGAAGCACAACCACCCTCTAACAAGGATGCTGAAATAACAGAGCCACCATTCCCCGAGCGTTTAGTTTTAACTAAAACTTCTGAAACACCTGCTTTTAATCTTTTAGGGGAATTGCAAAATTTTTATGTTAAAATTCCACTTTTACAGGCACTAAGAGATGTACCAATCTATGCCAGAACCATGAGGGATATTTGTGTTAAGAAACCTGGTAGGAAAACTAAGGATCCCCTTACAGTTCATGTTATGGGTGATCTATCTGCATTGATGTCCGGAAAAACTCCTCCTATGAAATATGGTGACCCCGGCCATCCTACTGTGACAGTTCAAATTGGTAAAACAATAATCCCTCAAGTTCTGGTAGATTTAGGTGCTGCAATAAATATCATGACTCTGGAAACTTCACAATTGCTAGAACTAAAGAACACAATTAGAGAGACACAAACCATCCTAGAGCTAGCTGACCGCTCTACAATTAAACCAGAAGGAGTTGTTGAGGACTTAGTTATCTCGGTTGAATCCTAGAATTATCCAGCTGAATTTGTGGTGTTGCAAACTAAAACAAAGTTGGGGGGACACCCTCTAATTCTAGGAAAGCCTTGGCTTGCTACAGACGATGCCTTTATTAGTTGTAGATTTGGTTCAATGAAAATTTCCAATGGATATGAAACCAAACAACTTACTCTTTATCCTCATGCTACACCCATGATTAGCAATGAGAGTTCTGTATGGATGGATTATGATGATAATGCTGTTAAGCCTATTTTGACTATCAGACAAGCTTTGAGTTTTAAAGACAGCACAAAGGACGAAGTAATTAATAGTTTTATTTGTGAACCTTCCTCTGTGGTTGCTGAAACTCACAATCAATTGATTACACTCTTTGAAACAGATACCCACGACAAGATTGAATCTAAAGATTTACCTCAAACATCAACCTCCATCTCCTCTAAAAGCATAATAGTGGAAATCGAACTTGGCAAAACACTGAACATAAATTCTGATCTAACAATTACCGAAACACAGCAGTTAATGAAGTTACTACTTGAAAATAAGGAAGCATTCGAATGGGATTACACGGATATGAAGGGAATCTCTCCTGAATTATGTACTCACCGGATTTATATTAAGGAAGGGTGTCGACTAGTCTGTCAACCCCAAAGACGAATGAACCCTAATTTAAGAGAAATTGTGAAAGAGGAACTTCAAAAATTTCTTAATGCAGGATTTATATACCCTATATCTGACAGTGAATGGGTTTCCCCATTGGCAATAGTCCCTAAGAAAAATGGAAAATGGAGGGTGTGTGTAGATTATAGGGCTTTAAATAAAGCCACTCAAAAGGACCACTTTCCTTTATCGTTTATTGATCAGGTGTTGGACAGTTTGTCAAGGAAGAAATTATTTTCCTTTTTAGATGGATTTAGTGGGTATAACCAAATCAGGATTGCACCCTAAGACCAAGACAAGACCACTTTTACTAGTCCTTGGGGAACGTTTGCCTATAGATTTCTTCCATTTGGACTATGTAATGCACCAACAACTTTTCAAAGGGCTGTTATAGGAATCTTTTTTGATATGTTGAATGACTCTATGGAAATATTTATGGATGATTTTACTCTTTATGGTGTGTCTTTTGAAAATGCATTACAGAATCTTGAGAAGGTGCTTAAACGTTGTATACAAGCTCACCTCTCCTTAAGTACTGAAAAATGTCATATGATGATGAGTGAAGGAATAGTGCTTGGAAATTTTATCTCATCTCAAGGAATTCAGGTAGACCCATCCAAAATACAGGTCATTCAAAATCTTCCTGTTCCTAAAACACAAACTGATGTAAGAAGTTTTCTTGGACATGCTGGATATTACAGAAGATTCATTAAATATTTTTCTAAGATAGCTTCTCCATTATTTGTGTTGCTTATGAAAAATGCTGAATTTAAGTGGACTAATCTTTGTCAGGAAGCCTTTGTAGCACTCAAGCATCAGTTATCTATAGCTCCTATTTTGAGAGGACCTAATTGGGCACTTCCCTTTCATATATCTTCTAATGCTTCAGATACTGCAATTGGAGCTGTCTTGGGACAAGAAGAAAACCATCTTCCTTATGCTATCTATTTTATCAATAAGAATATGACCCTTGCTGAGCTTAATTATACAGTTACCGAAAAGGAATTCTTAGCAGTAATTTATGCCATTAACAAATTTTGACATTATATCACTGGTTACTCTACTTTTGTCCATATGGATCACTCGGCTATCAAGTATTTAATGAATAAATATGTTACAAATGCTTGAGTTACCAGATGGTTATTGTTAATGCAGGAGTTTGATATTACAATTGTAGATCGACTAGGTAAAGAAAATGTTGTGGTTGATTTCCTTTCACGGTTAAAAACTGATAATAATATTCCAGTAGATGATTCCTTTCCTGATGAGTATCTATTTGCAATATCTGCTCACTCTCCTTGGTATGCAGACATTGCCAATTATTTGGTTGCAGGAAAGTTGCCATCACACCTGTCACATAGAGAAAAGAGGAGAATTGTTCAACAAAGTGCCAGGTATAGCTAGATAAGTGGGTGTCTTTTTCACACAGGACTTGATCATGAAATTCGAAGATGCATTAGAGAGGATGAGGTGTATGATATACTAAAAGCTTGTCATGATGGCCCTTGTGGAGGGAATTTTGCCGATAAAAGAACAACACACAAAATTTTGAGGATGGGTTACTATTGGCCCTCACTGTTTAAGGATGCAAAGAAATATGTGCGGGCTTGTGATAGCTGTCAGAGAATGGGTCAACCCAATCATAGAGATCAAATGCCATTAAATCCCCAGGTAGTACTTGAACCATTCGAAAGATGGGACTTCGATTTCATAGGACCCATCAATCCTCCATCCAATCAAATAACTTATATATTAGTCTCTACAGACTATATGTATAAATGGGTAGAGGCCAAAGCACTTCTTAGAGCCAATGAAGAAGTTGTCCTAGCTTTCTTATATGAAGAAATTTTTATTAGATTTGGAATTCCTAGAGAGCTAGTTACAGATGGAGGACCTCCCTTCAATTCTCATGGTTTTAAATCTACCCTTAAGAAATATCATATTCATCATAGAATGACTACACCATATCATCCCCAGGCCAATGGGTAGGTGGAAAGCACAAATAAAGTAATAGAAGCCATTCCAACTAAAATAGTGAAGGATAAACGGAAGGATTGGTCTCAAAGGCTCTCTGAAGCATTATGGGCTTATAGAACTCCCTGGAGAAATACTACAGGATTTTCTCCCTATGAATTGGTTTATGGTAAAAGTGTTGTTTTTCATGTGGAATTTGAAATTAAAACTTTAAGAACTGCTTTAGCTGTTAACCTTGATTTGACTGATGTGCAGACAGCCAGGTTGCAGTAGCTTTTTGAATTGGATGAAAAGAGATTAGATGCCATTCACTAGAAAATCATGATTCAACAACAAAGAATGAAGTCGCATGATAAAATTATCAAGCACAAGCAGTTCCAAAAAGGTAATTGGGCTTTATTGTATGACTCTCGGTTTGAAAAATTTCAAGGTAAATTACGTACAAGATGGCTTGGACCTTATGAAGTAGATGTTGTTTTTCCCAATGGAACAGTAAGACTTTTAACAATTGATGATTCTAAAACACCTCTACTAGTAAATGGTCATAGGTTTCATTTGTACCAGCGCCCTGTTTCTAAAGAATATTTTAAGGCTGCTTGCATGACTGATACACATTATCTTTTTCCAGGGGAGTCTTCTGCTCCTCACAACATTTAATTTTCTGCACTATATTTTTAGTATTAGAATATATTTAAAACTAATAATCCCTGTCAAGGGTTGGCATGTTACAATGGTATGTTGCAAATTAAGGAAGAACTCACTAAGGAGGACAATTTCATCACAAGAAGATCTAAGCTTCAATCAAAGAAGCTTTGTTTCCCTCATCTCAATTCATTTCCTCATTTCCCAACAATATCTCTTTTATCACTTATCCCCTTCATCTTTCCCTTTTTCCTATTTTCCCCATTGTACCCACTCCTGAAACACCATCCTTCAGCCAACATTTTTTTTCCCTATTCCCTACTGCTGAAATCATTCCTCAGTAAGTACTTCCCCAATTTTCCCAGTACTAAATCATCACATTTCAGCAAACATTTCCCTTATTTTTCCATTGCTAAAACACCAATTTCAGCAACATGTCATCCATCTTTCCATTGCTGAAACACCACTTTTAGCAACCTGTCATCTATCTTCCCATTGCTAAAACACCATTCCTTTCCTCTGCTACACAAGTTTTCCAGTACCCCACTTTTATTCTTCAGATCCCTTGGGTGAATATTATCCAGTATTGAGCAGACTCTAATATGCTCTTGTTTCTACATTTTAGAGAAATCTAAAGATTCTTCCATCAGTCTTAAGCCACTATGAACAAGCACTCTATACTTCAAATTACAAAAACAGAGGTAAAATATAAGGTATGCAGATTTTTTTATGTAATACAGTTAAATAATAGTTTAAAGAGAGGATCTTTCCCATTATGATTACAATCCCCGCACATTTAAACATCATTACATCACACGTAGGGGGGGGGATTTCAAAAATTAAAACCATCATTCCACACCATACAATCCACCGTCACTCTTCATATCCATTATTTCGGCCGTTATTGATACTCCATATCCTCAGTCGTAACGATTATTCTGATCGAGCCTGTGATTATACTCTCTGTTTCTGTATTTGACTTAAGTTAGTAACCATGGGAGGTTTGGTTATCAGGCATGAGCCCGGCTCAACGACTCTTCTTCAATTATTTCCGGAGGCTTACCAAATTTTCTAGCAGGCAGGATGGGTCACATATTTTGAAAAATTGAGAGAATTGAACCCTCAACAAGTCTTGGAGTTCGCACAGAACCTCCAGTAGGACCACTCCACAGTCCAAGGGGTCAGAATTTCAGTTACAGAGAATGATATTGCCCAAGTCTCGGGTTTGCTAGTCACAGGAACTCGGTGGTTTAGTAGAAAACACATTATCCTAAATGCGTAACAGGAATTCCTTATTCTAGAAGAACATGTTGAGATCAAAGGTCGTGGCATAGGACTGCACTCACTACCTCCTCTGTGGGCCAAGGTAGCCGAATTTGTCAAGCATTATTTAACCTGCGAGGGGCGATATCAGGTATTTTATCAACATGACTTTGTTTTAATGAGCCACTTGCGGCATGGTAGACTACTCAACATTCCTTATTATCTACTTGGATGTATTAAGAATATGTCATATTACTGTAGAAAGGTAAAATTTCCATTACTGTCCCTTACTCATCATCGCCTTTGTCAACTATTAATTCAGAGGGGTTTTGCTCAGCAAAACCCCCCTCTAAATAACTTACTCCTATTCCTTGAACAAGCCCCCGAAATTCACCATGAAGCCCAAATTCCCCAAGAAGCTGAAAATCCCCACGAAATCTCTGAAAGTTCTTATGAACAGCAATTGGAGAATATCCCGGATCCTCCATGAATCCCATCCTTAGAACCAGTCAATCCAATTCACCCATCTTCAAAACCATTCCATTTAGCAGAGTCATCCCAGCCCACTGTTTACATCCCTAGTGATGACTCTCAGACTGAAACACCACCATCTCCTCCTATTCATAAAAGGAAGAGGCAAACTACAACCGCCTCTGTATCAAAAAGGAAAATGAGGGCTGCATCCAAAACAGTCACCTCTTCCGACAGCCCCTCTCCTAGGGAAGAATCTTCCCATAGAAAGAAAAATAAAGCCACTGCTTTCCCTGCTTTTCTACCTAGGAGAAAAATGAAAACAACTCCCATTTCCCCTGACCCCGCAGCCATCTTGTTACAATTCCAGTCATCACCACCTTTCCAAATCCTGGTGGCACTGCTCCACAAGAACCAGTTGCCCAGGGTAATATGACATCATCTCCTACGCAACCAGTAGCTGCTCCACAAGAACCAGCTACTCACGCAGCAGATGAAACACAAGAACCAGCTACTGACGTGCAAAAGTTAAACATCCAGCATGATATTTTAAGGAAACCGACTGTAGCTGAAACACAAGAACCAGCTACAGTGGAGGAACAAAAATCAGCAAAAGCACACGCTCCAGTCACCATAGCCTCTCTTTTAGAAGAAAATGAATTTCCGAAGTCAGAATTAGAAGCCTGCAAGAAAGAATTGATAATAGCAAGGGAAGCTTTTGATAAAGAATTGAATCTTTATACTTTGGCTCATACAACATTGATGCAAGAAAAACACTCAGAGAATGATCCTTATAAAGAGTACATGTGTTATCAGTGTGGAAACATTTATCAAAGTGAAGGATACAAGATAGTTGAAGTACCAATGTCTGGTGCATCCATATCATCTTTAGTAAAGAGGGAAAACCCCACTGTCACACAAGAACCAGTAGGGCCCTAAAAGAATTTAAAGAAGGAAGACCCTACTGTCACACAAGAACCAGTAGGGCCCTCAAAAAATTTGGAGAAGGAAACTAAGGTACAGGTATCCTGCCCGACATTCACTGATTCTGCTACACATACTATGCCTCAGCCCATTACCTATAATGCTGGAACACAAACTGCACCATGGAAAGAATTGGAAATAATGAACACGTGGAAGAAACAGTATGATGTGGATCAAGATAAAATTTTACAACAGCATAAACTAGCCTGGAAAAATTAAATGTACTGCAATTGGGAAAACTAGGAACAGACACTTCAGCAGCTTAAAGATTCCAGGAAAGAGAATACAGAATTAAAAAATAAATTAATCCTGATGTTTCAATTAGTGCAAAAATTACTAGCCACCAGGAAACCATCTGTGAACTATTCTCTGTTTCTTTTAGAGCGTCTTGTTTATTTCCAGTTGAAAGAAATTAAGGATGGAAGACCTTATGAGCTGCTCACAGCTGAACAATTTGTTAAAAAAATTGCTGAGGCTTCCACAAGTGATCAACATTTGTTATGCGAGCTGTATCTTCATAATGAGGCAATGCCTGAAAACAGAGAACTCAATCTTAATCCTATTGTTGGTGATATACAGATTAGGGCGTTTGTTTCTTTTCTTGCAAATCAAATCACTTGGCATACTGCCTTCCTTGCAACTAGGTACAATGAGGATAATCGCCTTCTTTGGATAAGGCCAGAGCCTCGAAATCCGACCATTTTTGTAGCAGAGTACCATAAGTTTTTGCAGAAGCCAAGAATGACTAGATACATACAGCAATTGCAAGCCTCTGTACTCCGAGAATGTTATCAGTCAATCAGGGTCAACGAGACGGCTGCTCTGAAGGCAAACACCATGTTCTGGCAACAATCCTCCAAGAAAAGACAAGAGTATCATCCCTTTAGCCCTAGTAATCTTGAAATTGCACTATCCAGAATACCAAACTACATCAGATGTGTTCAACAGTGTGTTGAGAATTGGATAGGCTATCATTTTCACTTTCCCATTTTATGGATGCCATCAGAACGATATCAGGCTCATTACAGGTTGGCTAACAGGGATGAGGCAGAAGCATGGCAGAAATTTCAAAGTAATCAAGGATTTAGACCTTCGACAGATACCACCTTCCATAGTTATTGCTTGAGTAACTTGCATGCAAAGAGTCAGTATTCAGACTCCGATTTAGACTAAAAGTTGCCTGAGGACATGCAACCCTTTCAGTTGGGGGGGATGTTAGGACCTCATAATGTACCATTTTGACTACATATTTTTGCCACCTCTTTACTTTTTTTAGTCCATATCTAAAGTTTACATTATCATTCCTATCCATTTTTCCCAAAGGTATACAAAGTTCTTCTCTTTACTCTATGTTTAATTTGTTTAGCATATAATTCCACATTACTTTTATATTTAATCATTAATAGAAGATATACAATCGCTGAGATATCGCAGATAATCTATGATAAGGAACGTGTTGCTGAAACAGTTGACCCCGTTGCTGAAAAAGTCGACCCCGTTGCTGAAACAGTCAATTCTGTTGTTGAAACAGTCAACGGGCACGCAAATCCCATTACTGAAAACTACTCGTGATTTGCGATTTCGAAAGTGTATTTCAAGAATGATGGCAACAAGAAGAAGACAAGCAAGGAAAGTTGTTACACGGATTGTTCTGAAGCCAGTATTTTTGTATCTATTGTAACAGTATTTTGCTATGGAAGAATAGAAATACCCTGTTTTAAAATAAAAGATCAGATTTGGATAAAAATAGGATTTCTCTGATGTAATTGTAATAGATGTATCCTATTTAAAAATAGGAGACATCATCATTAGAAGGGGAGTTAGAGACTGCGGAAGATACATTTTTTTTGAGCGGAAAGGAGCAAGGCTCCATTGTAATGTATCATTTATTTTGACAGATGAATACAGGTTTCTTTTGAGCGCTTCAATTTAAATTCTTTCCTCTGGGGAATCTTGTGAGAAGGAAAGGGCCTGCCTTCATCACAAGATTCACCCGATTTCTCCTGTAGTCTGTTAACTTCTTTATGATTTCACACCTTAATTAAACAATGTTTGTTGAAGATTATTTATGCAGTTTTGTGTTTCTTACTAAAACTCTGTTTTCCTTATTTACTGCATTATTCTATACTGTTCATTCTAACGAAGCTGTGAGTTATTTTATTTCTAGTCATTTGTTTGCGGAATGAATGTGTGACAGTTTGACATCAGGAAACAGGTACTAAAGATTCCCATTTGGAGGAATAGGGTCTTGTTCTCCGATGATTGATCTTTCTCTTTAGCAGTGTGACTAATAACAGGAAACAGGTGCTGAAGATTCCTGCTTGGAGGAATAGGGTCTTGTTCTTCGTTATGGTTGATTGATCTTCTTTTCTGCAGAGTGATTTCCTTTCATTATCTTTCCTAGGATTCTTTTAATGAAGGTTTGCAATAGAGGATTGTTTCTGCTGTAACACAAGTAGGCTTCAGCTTTGTTAAAAGTAAGGTGTGAGCAGTGTGATTAATATAATTTATGTAATTAATACTACAACCCTTCTTTGCTTTTGGAATTGAGAATATATAGTGTGTGATTGTCTTTGGAATAAACAGACCTTCCCGGGTTGACAATTTATGTGGCACTTGAATTGTTAAAACAATTAAAGCGACCAACACCAATGAAATAGGGTCAGTCATCCCCTATCATTTTAGTTGCTACATTCCCTAATAAAAGAACAAGAAAAAATAATCCATGACTTCCATTGCAAGGTTTCGAAGGGTTTAAGTATATGTTATATCACCTATGAGCTGACCAATGCAACCTCTCAAGGGAATAACTGCTTTTCATATGCAGTTAACTCCATTCAAGGGTGCTCTGCAAAGCACTTCCCGACATTCAAGAGTGCATTGGTCAAATGGGAGCGAAATTCTCATTGTTCTGGAATCTCCACATAGCCAGTGCCTTCTAGAAGAGTCCATATGTATCAAAATTTGAATCCATGTGTCCATATAACACCTCTGAGCTTGGGAACATGTATTTCCTATTATTAAAAAGTCATTGATTGAGAAACTACCTTCGGGTTCCCTATAAATTGAGCACATATCCTAGTGCTTGAAAAGGAAGAAATTTGGTAAAGAAATGTTGTTGGATTCTCAATTGAGTGTGTGATTAGAGTGATATGCTGATGGTGAAATTTTTATTGTGATGAGGCTGGGATGAATGCTGGAGCTGGTGACATCAAATCGATCATTGGTTGTAACCTCCCCCTTCTATCAGTTAATAAAGATTGCTGCTCATTTTCCCGCATATGTATCTGTTTGTGTTTCTATTTTTCATATCATGGATTCTTAGCTGATATATATGTTTCATGTTTCATTGATTTAACTGATTAAGATAAATAGCCATCTGTATTTTTCAATATCTTTGTTGTTTAGTGTTTATACTTGCAGGAAATAGTCTGGCGGTCAAAGTTGGATTGGAAGCTACAACAAGAGCGACATAAGCAGAATCGGAAGCGCTTGGATCACAAGTAAGTTCCTCTATCTTTCTGTGTGTCTATTTAATTTTAGAGAAAGTGTCTACAAAGTCGTTGATCTGTTGTTCTAAATTCATAGCACCACATTTAGGGAATGTGTTTTATCCGTAATTCATAATTACACATAACAAATTGGTGACCCCACTGGGGAGTTTCCCTTCATTCCTGGTGTTTTTCCTCTGCTTATCCACCCAGTAGTATCTACTATTAATTATTAGACTTTTGAAACAAATAATTTCATTAGAAGTGCATTAAGTTGTTTGAATTTTGATCTCTGCTGCACCCAACGCATTGTTGGTCAAGACACACTGCTTTGCATAGCACTATCTCTGACTCAGGGGTGCTTTGCAATGCACTGTCTCCCCTTAGAGACTGTGTTGCCCCATAAGCCAACCAAATTCCCTTTGAATTTTTCATTGCCATCACATTCAACCTTTTGTTTGCTGTGTTTTCAACTATTTGATACCTCATAGAGATTAGTGAATTTGCCTGATTATTCCTCCTTTGAAAAGTAATTTTGTTCAATGTCTCTTTAAGTGTTTTTTCTTTATCATTGACAAATAAAATTCAAAGTATTTTTATTTCTGCATTAGATCCATTTGTTTTCCTGTAGGAAAAATTGTAGTTCCATTCTTCATTTTTCCTAAAAGAGAATTTGTTGTTAAATTCATCGTTTCTCAAAGAAGAAAGCATTTGTTTTTCTTGATTTGATGCATATAGTTTCATTTTTGCATTCGTATTAAGGAGACTGAAAAGAAAAACTTACATTTTCATGTCGTGGATTGTGTGTTTTGCATAGGAACAAGCTAGCAATGCTACATATTAGTTTGTGCTCTTTGCTGTTTGCTCTCAAAACTGATTACTCTTTCCCCCTAGTAGCTAAGAATTTCATTGAAAAAGATAAAATTGCAAAGTTTGCTTATCATTTTATTTTGCATTTTAGGAATTTCCATCACATCATCGTGGTGAAACTTGGAAGGAAAATTGATAAACAAGATCAACTTAAAATTTACATCAATTTACCTAAAAAAGTATTGGAACCATAACGATAACATTTAGAAGGTCTAGGCTAGAGATGTGTTCCGACGTCGTAAAACATAGCAGCTGTCGTTAATTGTCTGCGATACATTCCAAGTGTGATACCTCACTCCATGTATGTAAGTATATTGTGGCTCGTCCACGTACCTTCGGGTATATCGGGCAATGTTATGGTACGAAAAGTATTAAGGGGTGCTCTCACTATGCGGTTTTGCATTAGACATCGCTAATACAGATTTGGGCCTCCACGTACCTTCGGGTATATTTGGGAGGACAAATTTAGGTTTCTATCCATCCATAGTGAACCGAGTTGGTGGCCTTGTAAATTGTGATACACCGAACACAACATTCGGGGAGATCGCCTTCCCATACTTCTTGGTTTGCGAGGAGGTATTTTGCAGTTCACAGTTTCTTGGTAAACCTTTTGACTAGTATTACCCTTTTATTTTGTTTATTTGTTTTTGGTCATAAAATAAATCAATCATCATGGAAGAAGAAAATCCCTTTCCCTGTCATTCGAGTAGACTTGCATTGAAACCACCTTTACCACCGGAAGTCACTTTTGGTCGGCTAAGGTGACATCGCTCTACCGAAACCAGTATCATTAGTACCTTTGGTGAAGCATCATCTTCCCATATACCAGAGTCGGCACAAGTTGTTTCTACAAATCCTGGTTCATATATTGTTGTTGAGACAGAGTCCTCACAGTTACCCGTGGTCACGATCCATCCAATCAGTGAGACCATACCTCCCGAACCTGACGTTGTTCAACTGGAAGTTGATCTAGATCCTCTCTCTTTTCTGCTAGAACATCTACATCTCGAATTCGAACGACCGGAATTTGTTCCTATATCGGTCGCCCCAAAATCTATTGTAGCCATTGAATCTCCCATATCGCATAGTCAACCTCCTGAAATATACTTTGGGCCTGACGATGAAATCCTTCCACCTGGTTTAATTTTGATTAAAGAAATACCACAAGACGAAACACCTTTAACTCCAACCCATTTTGGGGAGGATCTTTACCTGTATGAGTCTTTTCCTCAATCACCTCCCTCTACTTTTGTTGATCATGTGCCTATTCAAACTCCCATTGATTCAAAATGGTATACATTTGGTTAAGTAACCATGCCTGAACCAAAATATTCGGCTGGACCATCTATTCTGATTGTGACAACACCTGCTCTTGCTACCCCGTCAATGTTCACAACTTCACCAGAGTCATATTTAGATGGTGGTCCTATGGTCCCATCAGGTTATAAATCTTTATCTGGAATTTTCTCTGGTGCATCTTCAAACCCATGGAATTCACCAATGTCATCGATTCGTATTCTAACTAGTAAACCTATAGTGAGTACTGAACGGATTGATCCTTTATATCCATCATCGGGGTAATATCAAGCTGGTCCATCTGGCTCTATTCCATCTAGTACAATCTCAACTGGATTCCCTACCTTTGGAAAACAATATTTTCTATCTTATTATACTCCTCATGCTGGGGGGAAACCTATGGTCACCTACTTTGACAGTACCCCATCATTTTTTGGTCAACCTAATGTCAAAATGAGTGTTTGTCAATGGCAGCCCACTCTGCCTATCCAACCACAAACGGTTGTACACTCGTATCAATTGGTTCAACCTGTTGCACCCAATTCAATTCCACTTGTTAATACATATTTACCCCTGTTACAGACTCAAAATGTTGTACAACAATTATTTTAGGTGGGTCCTTCAACTCAATACCCTCAAGTATTGGGTCCTCAGACTCCAACTCCTTCGGCTAGTTTACAACAACCACCTGTATCCGTAATCATTTATTCATAAGCTGGACTACCATATTACGGGATGTCGCAGCCACAACCAGGTTATACCTATCCTCAACCGAATTCAAGTTATTATAATTTGGGTTATAACAATGGTGGACAGAACCCTTGGCAGCCACAAGTGCAAATGCCACAACCTTCATTTCAACAAGTATCGTACCCAGGTTTTGGTCAACAGAATCCTCAAGCGTTTGCCTATCAAAACAACCCCTATCTGGGTTACTAGCAATAGATTCCTTATGCTGGTGCTCAAAGGCCTGTTGCCCAAGCAATTCCATCATACCTTGGCTATGCTCAACTCGACCTCAATCGACAATTTCCCTTTTTCGCAACTTTAGAGTTACCAGATTTAAACCAGCTCACCAACGATCCAATCAACTATGCTCCTTGGTGGCCGATGATACCTCATAAATTACTCTCAAATATTCCTAAGTTCAATGGAAACTTTGGGGAAGACTCGTCGACTCATGTTATGACTTATCATTTGTGGTGTTCATCAAAATCCCTAAATGATGACTATGTTCGACTACGTCTTTTCCAATGTATGCTCATTGGTCTAACCGCAAAATGGTACATTGAGTTACCTGAAGCTTCTTTTGATAATTTCACTGCCCTAGCTACTGTCTTCTTGACTCACTTCCAGTTACCCATATGATATGAACCTAGAATGAAACTCTTGACTATTTTTAAACAGACTAATGCTACTCACATTTCTGATCATATTCATGAGTGGCGTCATCATCATAGAATGGTTAAGAAATTTGTTCCTGATCAACTCCTTCATGAGTAGTTCATTAAGTCCCTGTTACCATCTATAACTGAGGATGTGGCTAAGGGTGGCATTGTCACTGAAGAGCAGGTTATTGCTCGTACTCAATATTTAGACTTGATTTATACTCAGTCTAGCATGCTCTACGATAAAATTCCTAACGTGCTGCGATCTAATTTTATTGTTCCTCCTCCATCAAAGGACTCTCATGCCAAAGATGGTATGGTCAGTACTGTAAGCACACATCATACTACTGCATCTGATCCTGCGCCTTCTTCTGAAATAAATTCCATGTCATTTGAAAAAGGAAAAAGTGACAAGCAACCCGGAAGTAAGAAAAAAGGGAAATCAAAGAAAATGAAAAATTCTACCCTGCAGGAAATATCATCTGATCAATCGTCTAGAAATAAAAAACCTCGTTATCCATGCATAATCTGTAATGAGGAACACTTTGTTCAGGATTTTCCTCACTGCGTTGAAGTCTCAAAAATGGTTAAGACCTCACATGTGTCAGCTATGTTGACATATCCGTTTCTGAATCCAGACACAAATTTGGTTGCTACGGATCCAACTTCTAGTTCCCAAGTGCTTATGTTATCTGTCACGAAGCCATCGATATATTTTTTGGTGTCAATGCGTAATAAATATTACGGTAGTCAGGCCTCTGATCAACTTGCTAACAAAACCAAAAATCCATCTACGGAATCAGTACCGCCACCTACTGTTCCTGAATTGACAATCAAGCCACTGAAGGGAGTCGTTCATAAATCGACATTTAATCCTCGAGCCAAATCTGCTCAAAATTATAATATAGTTGAATATTTGTCTCAATCCCCTTCATCTATGTTAGTGCTTGAGGTTCTACAAAATTGTCCCTCCCAGGAACAAGCTTTGCTGTCAGCAATTGGTGGAATTGATCCGACTGATTCTAATATCGTAGTCTTTAATCATACAAGCTATGTGCCATAATTACCAGCAAAATTGGCATTATCCATCCAAGTAAATGTTCTCAATCACCTTGTTCATCATACTATTAATGATGAGGGAGCATCTATGTGCATTATGTCTCTAAAATGTTGGAAGTCACTTGGCTCACCACACTTATCTCAATCATCAACGACGTTGAAGGCTTTTGACAGACATACATATAAGCCTTGTGGTACTATCAATAACCTACATGTTGAACTAGGAGGAAAAACAATGAATGTTGAAGTTGAGGCTTTTTATGGACCCCTTGACTACAATATTCTACTTGGAAGGCCATGGGTATATGCTATGACTGCAATTGTTTCTACCTATTTTAGAATGATCGCCTTTCCACATAAAGGTGTTATCATAATCATCAATAAGTTATACTTCTTTTCCTCCAATTCCCAGGTAATTGGAAGTGTTTTGTTAGTTCACGCACTCCAACTTGCGCTTCAGAACATTGTTGTAGGACTCTTAAAGGATTCCACTCTCATGGGAACCTTTGAATTACCGCTTCCTACGATGTCGGAAGAAATTGCAAATATAGAGACCTGCTACATGATCTCTTCCACTCCATCTAGCTTAAGGAAGAGTACGGGTGATTCTTGAATTGTTACATTGGATGAGTTTTTTCCGCCCAACCCTGTTGAGATGGCATAGCAATAAATCTATATGGATTAGGCGGCGAATCCAAAATCATCGTCGTCAGTCGTTTGGGTTGATCGTTCATTAGATTTTGGTACTCCATCTGACCCTTTTTCCTCAAGTTTCTTGACAGATGAGAATATTCCAGAAACCATGATGTCAGAAGGAGAACCATGGGAATATTATCATCATCGTTCCCATCTTCCAGATTATGAAGAAAATAATCTTAGTGAACTATATCACCCATCGATCAAAAATTTCTTTTCGAATTCAATTCCTATTAATGCAATCGATTCTGAGCGAAAATTGTCAAATATTGAAGAAACCATTTCTATCGATACTTCGACCAAACACGGTGTTGTAGAAAACATTCATGTCAGCGTGTCTTGTTCTCCATCAGAACTTGAAACATATCACTCTCTATTTCGTGAATTGCATGATGTATTTTCTTGGTCTTACGAGGAAATGCCAAGCATAGATACTAGTATCATTGAACACACTATTAATATGTACCTCGATGTCAAGCCGATATGTCAATGCCTTCTTCCTGTTCATCCGAAGAAGGCTGTTGCCATTAAAGCAGAAGTTGAAAAACTTTTGCGTGATGGTTTCATTTACCCTGTTCCGCTAACTGAGTGGGTTTCCAACATCGTTCCTGTTATGAAAAAACAAGTAACCATCAGAGTGTGCATCGATTATCGGGATGTCAATCTTGCTTGTCCAAAAGACAACTATCCAACTCCCTTTATCGACTAGATTATAGACGATTGTGCTGGATGTGAAATCGTTTCGTCTATGGATGGATTTTCTGGCTACAATCAAATCAATATCTACCCAGAGGAAAAATGTAAGACATCATTCATTTGTTCTTGGGGCACATTCGCTTATTGGAAAGTACCGTTTGGTTTAAAGAATGTTGGGGAAAATTTTCAGAGAGCAATGGATTATGCTTCCAATGACATCAAGCACATTGTTCAACCCTATCTAGGTGATTTACCCACACATTCACGAAATCAGACTAATCACCCGATGCATTTGAGAGCTATATTTTTACGCTGCTGACACTAAAAAATACGACTCAATCCACATAAATGTGTGTTTTGTGTTGGTTCTAGTCATTTGCTATGATTCGTCGTCTCAAAAGAAGGAATTCGGATAGACCCATTGAAGGTACATGCCATTCTTGATTTTCCTGCGCCATCAAATATGCTTCAGTTACAAAAAATTCAAGGAAAGGCTAACTTCCTAAGGAGGTTCATACCCAACTATGCCGAAATAGCTAAAGGATTCACTCGACTCATGAAAAAGGGGATTCCCTTCCATTGGGACCAAGTTGCACAAGCTTCTTTTGATGCTGTCAAGGATACTCTTGTCCGGGCGTCATTAATGTATCCCCCTAATTATTAGAGTGATTATTTATTATATATTGTCGCGGCTGATATGACCTTTTCTATGGTATTGATCCAAGTAGAAAATGGGATAGAAAATTTGATTTATTATTTGAGTCGTAATCTCAATGATACGGAAGTGAAGTATTCGTACGTAGAAAATCTTGCCTTGGTAGCTGTTCAAACTGTCCAAATATTTCGCTACTATATCCTGTTCCAGAAGACCACTGTCATTTCGGATTGCAACCCCATGACTTATATCTTATCACGTCAATTGCTAGGGGGCAAGTATTCAAAATGGATTATCATTTTTCAAGAATTTGATTTGGAATTCATCAAATCCAAGTCAAAGAAGTCTTTAGTTTTGGATGAGCTTCTCTGTGACCTTCCCTTTGATAGTATTGCTACTACGTCGGAACCATCTATTCCTGACAAGTCTCTGTTTCTGATCAGATCATCTGATCCTTGGTTTGGGGATTTTATCATTTATCTCTAGACCCAGACTTTTCAGCCTGATACCTCTCGCTCTGACTAGCGACGTATTCGATACCAAGCCGAATATTATCTGATCGTCGGCGATACACTTTATCGTTGTGGTGTCGATACAATTTTAAGAAGGTGCCTCACTCATGAGGAGGCCGAAAAGGTTTAAATCATTGTCATGTTGGGGATTGTGGTGGACACTTGTCTAGATATGCTACCACATAGAAGATACTCCGTGCCGGTTACTTTTTTCCTACCATATTTTGTGACTGCATCCTCACGGTTAGAATTTGTCATGTGTGCTAGATATTTGATCATAAAATTCGCAAACTGCCAGCGCCAATGCATCCTGTTGTCTCTATGGGACCATTTTCGAAATGGGGCATTGATTTCATGACCTGTAACCCTCGTTCGTCTAGGGGGCATGGTTACATTATTGTCGCAGTAGACTACTTTACCAAGTGGGCCGAAGTGATGCCTACATTTAACAACACAGGAAAAACAACTGCATTGTTTTTCTTTAATCATGTCATTGCACGGTTTGGGGTCCCACAGGCTATAGTTACAGATTATGGTAAGCATTTTCGTAATCACATGATGGCTGAATTGACTGCCAAGTTAGGATTGTGACATGATAATTCTACTCCTTATTATCCATAATCAAATGGACAAGTTGTGGCTATTAAAAATATTCTTAAACGAATGCTTCAACGAATGATAAGAGTTCATAAACAAAACTGGAATTTGATCCTGTACTCATCCTCGTGGGCGTACTGAACCTTGGTGATAAACGCAACCGGATTTACCCCCTTTTCATTGGTGAATGGTCTGGAAGCTATCTTGCCAATCCAATGTGAAATACTGCCATTAAACTCACAATCGACTTGTTACCTGACATCTCAGATGGAGAAGCACGTCTTTTTAACCTCATCCATTTTGATGAAATGCGTCATGAAGCCCAATTGGAAAACGACGCGCATAAGAGATGTATAAAGGCGCAATACGACAAGCATGTCCAACCTCACATTTTCTCAGAGGGCGACTTGGTCCTTCTTTATGATAAGGAAGCTGATGTAATAGGTACAAGGAAATTTGAGGCATTATGGCATGGCCCCTATATTGTCAAAGAGTTCTTGCTAAGGGTGCCTATGAGTTGGTGGATTACGATGGAATTCCATTGGCATAGCCACGAAATTGGTTGTATCTGAAATGTTACTATGCTTAATCATGAGCGTAGTAATTTTTTGTATTATATTGTATATATATGCTGTTGATTTGCATTCACTGTCTTAGTTTTTTTTTAGAGTTTTCTTGACGTTAGTAATCAGATTTACATTTCATCGCAGATGTCTGAAACTTTGGAACCATTTGTTGGATATGCTGATGGTGCTAATCATAGTACGCATAATCTATCCTATGCAGCGTGGGCCATTTTCACTCTGAACGACGAGATAGTGATTTTTCAAGGGATTTGTATCGATAGATCGACAAACAATATCGCTGAGTATAGCGTGTTGATCGAACTTCTCTCTGATGCCATTTCATTTGGTATTAACCGCATTATCGTAAGGTTAGACTCACAACTTGTTGTATTGCAACTTAATAGTGTTAATATCAACACATTTCTAGAAACTTGAACACATTAACTGATTCTTTAGCTAATCATTTTATAGACAGACATTTGCAACACATGTAAAGATACATTCACATAATTGAATAGGATTGCTCAATAAAAGTAGGAAAACACTGAAATCAAATAGATAGATAGTTATAGGTTTTTACAAAATTTGTGCCCAAGACACATTGGTCATCTGACCTCAAATGTATGCAACATGTCAAAAGTAAACTAGTGATGCTCATGGTAACATGCTATCAATCTATTTATCCTACGTAGTAACTGCATCTAGTGGTTAGGAATGCCAATAGTCTGGCGCTGCAGTCGCATGGGTAACTCTTCGATCCGGAAATCTGGAATCCCAAATTTCAACCCCTCTATGTGCTCCCGAAGCTCAGACAAAGTATCAAAAATGTCTAAATCTTGAAGGAATTCTCTCCCAACAACCCTCTCTACTAGCTCATCCAAGGTGGCGTCGCCGAAAATATGTGTTGTGGTGACATTCAAGGTCCATCACCAATAATGATTTATAGTGACGGATAGTGACCGTCACCATTTCATATGAGCAATGGTGATAGACAATAGCCTCCGTCACCAAAAAATTGAGTGTCACCAAAGGTGGCGTCGCCAAAAGTACGTGTTGTGGTGACATTCAAGGTCCGTCACAAATATTGATTATAATGACGGATAGTAACCGTCACCATTTCATATGAACAGCAACGATTTTTTGTGATGGACCTTTCATGGCCGTCACTATTGGTGCATATATATGGCGACGTTCATTGACCGTCACCATAAACTCATTGGTGACATCAAGGTCCGTCATGAATAATGACTATAATGACAAACAATGACCCTCACCATTTCATATCAACAACAACGATTTATAGTGACAGACCTTTAATGGTCATCACTATTGATGCATATATATGGTGGCATTCATTGACTGTCACTATTCATATTTTGGTGAGAGTCGAAAAATGTCACCATAAGCTCATTGGTGATGGTCAAAAAAGCATTCGTCACCAAAAACTGATCTTCGTCATTCCCTATGAATATCAGGGCACGATGGAATCGAACCACCAACCTCCTGCTTTACAAGTAGGTTCTCTTCCATTGAGCTACCACCCTTTAAAGAATTAGACTTTAAACTAGCAATTGCCCCTAAAGGTGCAAAGATACACCAAAGGAATAAGAACTAGGAAAACTGAAAGAATTCAATGTCCTTGCTCCTATTTTTATTCTACAACACTCTACAAAGTATGATCTTGATCTATGACATATTTGTGCCAAGTGGTTCTAATTTAATAGTAAATGTTATATTCAGATAAAATAAATGAATAATTGAGAGGCCTTATGGGCTAATTTTTAATCCTTACACCAAAATATCTTAATATTCAAGTCTATGGAACAACTCGTTCAAAGTTCAAACTGAAGTAGATTTTAAATGGAAAGCCTAAAACCAGTTAAGTAGTTTACAAGTTAACATTTTGGATATAACTTCTGTTCAATTTATATGAAAAGTTATGCCATAACCTTGAAACTAGTTTCTTAGCTAAAAGACTTTCTTAAGTCAACAATGACAAAAAAAGATAGTCATGGCGAGAAAAATTCTCTTGTTTTTTCTAATGAGGGTGCATGTAACTTGATAAAGGTTGTATGAGTATCAAACCATAAACAGTTTCACTAAGACATGGAAATGACAAAGTCTTGTTAAGCAATAGAAGTTTAGTTGAATATATGAAAAGCATCGAGCTAAATGATATAATTAAACTAAAAGTAACTGTAAAAAAATGAAATTTCCATCATATACCATCTAGTTTGGTTAGTTCTTTAGAAAGGGAAAGTGCAATTGCATGATCCAGCTCCTCATCTTGATTCTGTAGTGGACCATCCTGAACAAAAATGTTCACATACAACAATCAATGTTATCATATTGGCAAGAATTTTGATATAATCTATCAAAGCATGTACTATGTAGGAGAATAACTGGAAAGCACAACTAGAAATTTGAATCACAGCATAAAAATATAAAAGAACATGCAACAGGAAAGGAACAACTCCACAGTTTGAGAAATATGAACAATCCATGAACATGTTCTTATATATTGATATAGATAACGAAATAGCAATCAAGATTTATGAAATTCAAGTATCACACAAAAAATATGCACAAGTATGAAAAGGAATATGCACAAGTGCATGATCGACTATAATAACAACTCACTCCTTCCTCTATTTATATGAGAGGTAAAGGGGCTTTACAATAACAAGTGGACCTAGTCCACTACAAGCAAACTTTAAAGACACATTTAGGTCCACCCATGTGAAGCACTCTACTCTACATGACATGTGTCGGCATCAAAGGTGACACTGATTAACAAGCAAGCCCTCCATGGCATGAACAGTACTCCCCAAGGCCAACAATCCTCCAAAGGTCCTAAGCTCCAATGCATCTCCTCAGTCATGTGTCTCCTTAAGGACAATGCATATCCAAGGTAATGTGTCACTTTAAGGACTCCCACACCTACATATCCACTCCCTCAACCCAAGAGTTCACATGTCAAGGGATTTTGTGTGCTCATGTTGATTTGGGGATGTTTTTGTCATGGTGAAATACCCAACTCTACTCCAAGCACACAAACTCCCTTCATGCATCAACAACATGAAGTCACCAAGCTCCATACTAATCCAACACTTCGAGGAAGAATGTCTTTCAAACAACCAAACAAGGTCTAGTACCAAACGGTAAACCACCTCTAATGTCCAAGTCCATTAATGTAAAATTCATGCTATTATTATTTCAAGAATATTTATATTTTATCCAACATGATGACCCACTATGTGCACTATTTGTAGGGAATCTTCTGGATTTTTTTGCTGCAACGTGTTGATCCACTATGTGCATTGGTCAACAACTCCATTTAGTCAAGGAACTCTTCTAAAGTTCTTTCCAAGCTTCATTTCTCTTTCCTATCATCAAGCAAATTGGAGCAACTAGAAAGAATTCCATTAACTGTTGTCCATCCAGTTGTTTCCTAAACAAGTGCCTATTTCTTAAAGAAAGTAGGAAACTATCATGAAACATGACTATAGCCACATAGTTTCAGTAGCTATAATCTGACAATGTTATTGAAAACACTGTTAGATTTGTTTCATAAAAGAGCACCTAGTCCCAAACAACAAAAAATGTTTGTGGAGAATGGCTTGTTTCACTATCGTTGAGCTTGACTGTAAACGTTGACAGGTTTTTGAGCCAATAAAGTCCCTGGAGAAAAAAAATGATGGTTTCTCTCTAAAACATATGCAGATAAAGATACAAGATTCGAGTGGAGTACTTACGTAGTTTCATGACTACCGCTCGACTTGTAGCTGTTTGGTTTTTTGGTCTGCTTTATTTTTTATATTTCAGATCTAGTTCCGGAATTTTTGGATTTCAAATTTCAGTTATAATAGCAGAATTCCGAGTTGGCTCACATCATTGGTATTAGAACCTCAATTAATAGCAGATTCATATCATATTTTTTGCTACAGTTCAAATTAGTTAGTTATGTTCACCAATTTGTTTATCTTTCAAGGAATCCTTGTAAGGAAGATAGAGCAAAGCACAACTCAGATATATTGTCACCAACATATACATCAACTCAGATATATTGTCACCGAGAGAGAGAGAGTAGCACTTCTCTTACATCCCTAACCCAAGCTTGAAAGGAATATGCACAAGTGCATGATCGACTATAATAACAACTCACTCCTTCCTCTTTTTATATGAGAGGTAAAGGGGCTTTAGTGGACCTAGTCCACTAGAAGCAAACTTGCAAGACACAAGTAGGTCCACCCATGTGAAGCACTATACTTTATGTTACATGTGTCAGCATCAAATGTGACAGTGATTAACAAGCAAGCCCTCCATGGCATGATCACTACTCCCCAAGGTCCAACAATCCTCCAAAGGTCCTAAGCTCCAATGCATCTCCTAGGTCATGTGTCTCCTTAAGGAAAATGCATATCCAAGGTAATGTGTCACCTTAAGGACTCCCACACCTACATATCCACTCCCTCAATGCAAGAGTTCACATGTCAAGGGATTTTGTGTGCTCATGTTGATTTTGTGTGCCCCAATTTCTGACGGCCACTTCATCGCTATTCCGACACATAGGCGTCGCAAGAGTCATAGTTTGAGGCCGGGAAAAATGTGGTTATCCATTACGTCGCAATTCCGACACTTTAATAAAATGTTGGAAGAGCGACACTTTTTCCGACGTTTCCAAACAAATGTCTCTCTTCTGACGTTTTCCAAACCATCGCTCTTCCAACGTTTTCCAATCTGTCAGTGTTCCGACGTTCTCCAAAGCGTCGGTCTTCCAACGTTCTCCAAAGCATCAGTCTTCCGACATTCATCACAATTCCGACACTACCTCTTCCGACGTCTAAAGCATCGGTCTTCCGACATTTATCATTTTTCCACACAACTGTTGTAATTTTGACGTTTCTTCTTCCGTCATTTAAGGCGTCGCACTTCTGAAATTTATGAGATGTCACTTTTCCAACGAAACAGTAAAAATATTTAAAAAAAGAGACGTCACTCTTCCGACGTTGAAAGCGTCAGTCTTCCGATGCTTAGGAAACATCGCTCTTCCGACACTTAGGAAACGTCGCTCTTCCGACGAAACAGTAAAAAAATATTTTAAAAAATAATCGTCGCTCTTCCGACGTTTAGAGTGTCAGTCTTCCGACGCTTATGAAACTTCAGTCTTCTGACGCAAGGCTAAAAATATTTTAAAAAAAATGAAACGTGTATATATATATATTTCAGTAATAAGGTTTTATTTCAAATTTGTACTTTGTTAAAGCAGTAACCCACCAGCAAATCTTTGAATGAAAGGCTGTAAAGATTTAACAGCAACCACAGGTTGGCCGCCTCATGGTTTTGAAGATTTCATAACTGAGAGAAGTTATTATAAAGTCACATAATAAAATAAAATGTTATCAAATTATTTTAACCAAATTTTTTTACAAGACAATTGAAACTTGAAATGGAAAATAAATTCAACTGCACCTCATATTGAACTTTCACTTTCAATGAAATAGGTAGAAAAAATAAAAATTCTTCAATAAAATGAAAATGCTAATGAATTCTTATAACCTAAGTTTTTTTACCAGACAAATAAAACTTGCAATGGCAAATAAAATTCAATCGCACCTCATATTTAACTTTTAATGAAATGAGTAGCAGAAAAGAAAAATTACGAGGCCATGACCAGGAAATCCCAAATAAGTGTATCATGTGTCAGATTCAACAAATGTATAATATAATTTATAATATACAAGAAGATATAGTCTAATTGTGAAAATTATCATCTCTTAGTTTTGTGTGCTTCCTCACTCGGGAGCTTAATGTTTGCGTGAAAGAGTCCATTGTAATGTCATCTCTTCGATTCTATATTTGAATTAGACTTTCATAATTTTCGGGTTAAAGAAAAATGATTTCACAATTGGTAAAGGTTTTGAAGATTTCATAACTGAGAGAACTTATTATAAAGTCACATAGTAATATAAAAAAATGAAACGTGACGGTACTCATATAATGTGCCACTAATTATTGAATATGTATGCCACTCATCTGACCCTTATCTTCCCTTATCTTTTTGTCAATTCTCTTCCGTTTCATTCCAAAATGTTGATGCTCCTGTGATAGTCTTCTATGCCTTTAATATATGGATCCTATTGCTATATATGAAGCCCTTTTCAAAGAGTGATAAGATAAGACTCTCATGCAACATAGGTGGCCTAAAATTGATCAGGTTTCTTAGAGCTACTGAGGAAATAGGTGATACTACGTTACTTATGAAAGTATGAAACGACGTAGGTGATACTACGTTACTTACAACACACAATCTCACATAATGGCAGAGAACTAATCCAACAAATTTTCATTAAGCTCTCTGGTCTCTCTCCCGGGAGACAAAACCATTGCCAAAATATACCCTCGACCTCGTATTGTTGGATGTTGATTCTTTTTAAAGCCACTAACTAATGCAGAATTTGTGGATATCGATATTTTTGGAAGCACACGCCTAAATGGGTTGAAGATCTTCAAAATTAGAGCGATTTCAAGCATAAATTGTAAATGAAAAAACAAAAGGAGAGAGCCATCACGACATCAAATTTCCCCTTCTTAGTTTTCTGCATATGATAAAATTTTTCTCATAAAGTGAATTTTTATTGTACATTTTCCTTAGGAGGCCCATTTTAGACCTCAAAATTCCCCTAATGAAATGGGGTTTATGTTTTGCAGATCAAGCATTGTGCTATTGAACAAAATCTATGACCATTTTGATGACTTATGATGGGACTTGTTGCAACAAATAGTCCATGCCCAATGATATCAAAATCTTCTATTCATGAAAAAAAATAGGGTTTCATATAAAGATGGAAGCCTCTCAAATTAGTCTTCCTGAGAAAAAGGTGAAAGCTATTTTTGAGAGACTGGCTAGGGATAGGTCACTAAAAAAACCACAATTTGTATCTTTTCAGGACGTAATCTGGGTATCTCTCATCTCAAGCATTCTTGTGGTAATATGCCATTGAAAATAAGATGTCCTAACACTGTTGCCCAAAAAGTGCATGGTGAAGATGTTTCGGAAGTGATATGGGTTCTTCTGCTTATCAATGTACTTCAAAGAACTTCAAGACAAAATGATGTCAAGGAGTTGGAACTTGGAACAATGTTAAAGAGGAAAAGGATATGGAAGCAGCAGAATGTACTGGCGAGAGCTTGTATTTACTATTTTTCAATCTTGTACATTTATTTTATTCCTACCATATAACTTGGATTGCGAAAAAGTGCTCTTAAGACATTGTGTTCTCATTGTGCAGATTCATGCAAAACTCATGTCATGGTTGTAACTGTCTGTGCTCTGAATGGTTGGCTCTCCTGCTTGTCAGTTGTCCTCGTTCAAGTTTACTCCATCCTTATTTAAGTCATCTATCACAGTATTATAGTTCATTGGTCGATGAAAATGCTATTATGAAGGCCCTCCCAAGAATGATTGGACTGACTTTCAACTTATTCCCTTACAGTTCAGCCTTTCCACTACTTGTAAACACGGATATTTTCAATTTTGAGGGTTTATATGTTAGTTCATTCTGAAGGAAAATGTGTTTTTTAATGCTCTAGATGTTATTAACAAACGGGGTTTATGTTGTGCAGGTTAGACGTTGTGTTATTGAACAAAATCCATCATGTGGGCATAGTATACCCAAAATCTATGACCATTTTGACGACTTATGATGGGACTTGTTGCAACAAATAAACCATACCCAATGATGTCAAAATATTCTATTCATCAAAAATAAAGAGGAGGGTTTCATATAAAGATGGAAGCCTCTCACATTAGTCTTCCTGAGAAAAAGGTGAAAGTTATTGTAGAGAAACTGGCTAGGGATAGGTCACTAAAAGAACCACCAATTTGTGTCTTTTCAGGACGTAATCTGGATATCTCTCATCTCAAGTGTTCTTGTGGTAATATGCCATTGAAAATAACACGTCCTAACATTTCTGCCCATAAAGTGCACGGTGAAGATGTTTCGGAAGTGATAAAGGTTTCTTCTTATCAATGTACTTTAAAGAACATCAAGACAAAATGATGTCAAGGAGCTAGAACAATATTAAAAAGGGCAAGGATATGGAAGCAACAAAATGTAATTGTGAGAGCTTGTATTTTTCAATCTTGTACATTTCTTTTATTCCTATCATATAATTTGAATTGCAAAAAAGTGCTCTTAAGACATTGTGTTCTCATAGTGCAGATTCATGCAAAGCTCATGTCATAGTTGTAATTGTTTGTGCTCTGAATGGTTGACTCTCCTCTGAATGGTTGGCTCTCCTGCTTGTTAGTTGTCCTTGTGCAAGTTTACTCCATACTTATTAAAGTCATCTATCACAGCATTATAGTTCATTGGTCGATAAAAATGCTATCAAGAATGATTGTACTGAATTTCAACTTATTCCTTGCAGTTCAGTCTTTGCACTACTTGTAAACATGGATATTTTCAATTTTTGAGGGTTTATATGTTGCTTCCTTGTGAAGGAAAATGTGTTTTTGAAAGCTCCAGATGTTATTAACAAACGGGGTTTATGTTTTTCAGGTCAGGCATTGTGCTATTGAACAAAATCTATGACCATTTTGACGACTTATGATGGGACTTGTTGCAACAAATAGTCCATGCCCAATGATATCAAAATCTTCTATTCATGAAAAAGAAAGAGGAGGGTTTTGTATAAAGATGGAAGCCTCTCAAATTATTCTTCCTGAGAAAAAGGTGAAAGCTATTGTTGACAATCTGGCTAGGGATAGGTCACTAAAAGAACCACCAATTTGTATCTTTTCTGGACGTAATCTGGGTATCTCTTCTAGATGTAATGTGGGTATCTCTCATCTCAAGCATGTTCTTGTGGTAATATGCCATTGAAAAAAAAACGTCCTAACATTTCTGCCCAGAAAGTGCATGGTGAAGATGTTTCGGAAGTTATAAAGGTTTCTTCTTATCAATTTACTTCAAAGAACTTCAAGACAAAGTGATGTCAAGGAGCTGGAACAATGTTAAAGAGGACAAGGATATGGAAGCAATAAAATGTGAAGTGAAACATGTAGTGCATGTCAAACAAAACCTGCCAAAAGTGGCTGAGAATATAATGGGTGAAGAATCTTCTGAAAATTGTCAAGGTAGCACAATAGAGAAGGGACAAGAGTTAGAAGACACTACAAAATTAGATTCAAAGTCATATCATTCTCCTAAAAGCATGGAAACAGGAGAGAAATTTCAGGAAAGTGATGTGCATTTTGGAGAAGAGGACTGATCTAATTTGCCTATGTGGTGTACCAGTGAAGGAGATGCAGAAGGTGCCATGACCTTTCACTCCTAGTCAACTTTCTCTCGTAGGAGTGAAGCTAGCTCTTTTTCTAGGAGGGAGAATGAGCCATCATTTTCCATTTAATCTTCTCTGGGTTCAACGGATGCTTCCAATTTCAGTCCCAACCATATGTGCAAGTCATATTTTCCAGCCGCGCATTTACAGAAACAGGCTATATTTACAGATATTTCAAGTCACGATGACAAAGAAATATTTCCAGCACATCCTCAAACCAAGTCATACAACCAATCTCAACCTCATGGATTGATCCTCAATGTAGTAAAAGGCATGTTAATGTACCAGTTAAATCAGTGGCATCTACTATCTAGTTGCATGTTAAAAACCAAACATAAAAGGAAGTTCAATGCATGCACCGAGAAACTGTGTGAATAGAAAAACTAAGAGCCTCAGTTTCAGTAGCTGCCCATATCATCCAATACAAACTAGAGAATCTTCCTTTGCATATTATGGTTGCAAAGTTTCCGGGAGCATGACAGTTAGCCCTGTAGGGTGGTTAAACCCTACAGTAAAACATATTGAAACATATCTGGCGGGAATTTGCTCTCATGGATCTTTTGAAGTGTCTGCTTTGCATTCTTTAGATGAAAATACTAGTGTTTGGAGCCCAGAAAGAGCCAGCATGAAATTAGTTCAAAAAAACCTGTAGTAGATCGATAGAAAATGTATAGAAATGGAAAATATGCCCAAGAAATAACACCATAGAAGATAAAACTTCAGATCTTCATTAATTTCCAAACCCTTGAGGTAGGGCAACACCATACATTCACTCCTTAAGAAAGGAGATCACTCCACAAGCCATATGCTTGCCCATACAATAATCCTTGACATCTTTCAATGGAGAGACTCTAGCCTCTATATAGGTTTCATACATGCAATACCATGGGTAGTTACCATGGGTATCTCAATACCATACATCCAATACAATGGGTTTATCACTTTATTCCCTAACTACATGTGGTCCCTTACATAATGTGGGTTAACCACTTTATTTATTAACTATGGCCCAATTATTTATCATTCTTATATTATTACATCATATTATTCCCTTAGATACCTCCCTTTGTACCCTATATTATCCCCCCTAGGTATACTACATTACACCCCCCTTAAACATGTTTCGTCCCCGAAACATAAGAAGAACACAAATAATAATATCTACTCAAAAGAGTATTCCACTGGTACCACTCGCATGCATCCAACCATCCCAGAGAAAGGTGAACACTCGATCTAGTCGATGTCTCGCTCGCTTGAGATTGAAGTGGGTTCTGGTGGTTCTTTTGTGTTGATGTGTTGTGGGTGGATCGTCGCACCTCTCTATGTGTCATCCAGGGGTTGTTGTCCTTGTTGCTAATTCGTTGCCACCTTGCTGGTTGTTGTCTTGCTGGGTGATGCGGGTGGTGATATGTTGAAGCTTTAACTGATGGAACATCTTTCATTAATTCCTCCATTATTGGTGATGGAGTGGTGTCAGGTTCTTTTGTTGGTACTTGCTTTGATGTTTGTGTTTGGCTGTCTACCATCAAAGGCTCATCATCTGATGTGTCTGTCTCATTAGATATTTGTGCTTCTGCCTCCCTGGTCTCTGCATGGTTCTTAATGCAAATATCGTGCAATGTAATTTTCTTCTTTTTATACCAGAGTTTCATGAATTTCTTTTGCACATTAAAATTTACAGTACCAACGGATTCCATCCAAGGGTGTCCCAAAACAACGTCCACAACATCCATATCTGAAGCATAAAAATCAGAATGCAACACATACTTATCCATAGAAATCTTCAAATCTTTATAAATTTGAACATCTTCATTATCAACCTGTGTGTTTTCAATAGGCTTTGCTGGAACTTGCAATTTTTTTGCCAAATTCACATTGATACAATTATGCTTGCAACTAGGAATGATAGACACTATGATGTTCTCTTTCTGAATACTTCCATGAACCTGTAATATGGAAATATTAGTAGAAAATAAGTCTTTATGGCTCTTGTTGTCCTTCTTTCCGGCTTTAGACCACTTGTCCAAAATGACTTTTTCAAGTTTTTTCTCGGGAAGTTTCCTCACTGAGCTATCAAGTGAGGTCCACCATTTCTCTGCCTCATCTTTCATATCAAGCCCTATGGAGCCTATCCAAAATTGTCGGTAGCGATCCTTGTGATATTGTAAAAAATCTTCAATAGTAGGACCATCATCTTTTCCTGTAAACTTCATCTTGTGAGAATCCATAAAATAAAGTAAGGGTTTTGAAGAAAATCACTTACTTTGGCAAAAATTTAAAATGGACATTACTCGGTCAATATAACTCAGAATCCTTAATATAACCTGTTTTCGAAAATGGAATAGCCATTCTGCATCTAACCATATTGCTGAAATCCCGATCTAGGCACTCTGGAAACACAGATTTGCGCTGCAACTGCCCCGACGTCACAAAATTTCTGAAAAAATGGCTGATTTTAAATCAGTGATAACTCCCTCATCCGGACTCCGATTCGACTGATTTTTTTTTTGAAATCGGGTGATTTTTCAAGGGGAGCTCAGATCTGTAATTGGTTGTCTGAAATTTTGCACCAGAATCTACTAAAACGTCAGGAGAGCCGCCGTACATAAATTGCCGTCAAAAACATTTCTGCAACATAGCTGAATTTAAATCAGCGATATCACCCTCATCCGGACTCCGATTCGACTGATTTTTTTTTTGAAATTGGGTATTTTTCGATAAGGAATCTAGATCTGATATTTATTTTTGAAAATTTTTCACCAAATTTTCCAGATCTGCTCTACAAACTCGCCGCCCAAAAATTTCCTGCAAAAAATGAAAAAACAAATCTCCAAACTCTGCCCAAGAAAGTGCTTTGATACCACTTGTAATAGATCTGATAAGAAAATGTATAGAAATGGAAAATATGCCCAAGAAATAACACCATAGAAGACAAAACTTCAGATCTTCATTAATATCAAAACCCTTAAGGTAGGGCAACACCATACATTCACTCCTTAAGGAAGGAGATCACTCCACAAGCCATATGCCTGTCAATACAATAATCCTTGACATCTCTCAATGGAGAGACTCTAGCCTCTATATAAGTTTCATACATGCAATACCATGGGTAGTTACTTTGGGTATCTCAATACCATATATCGAATACAATGGGCTTATCACTTTATTCCCTAACTACATGTGGTCCCTTACATAATGTGGGTTAACCACTTTATTTATTAACTATGGCCCAATTATTTATCATTCTTATATTATTACATCATATTATTCCCTTGGATACCTCCCTTTGTACCCTATATTATCCCCCTTAGGTATACTACAAAACCATCATCTATGGTCATCTCCTGGATACGATCAGCCGAGGTAAACAAAATTAAATAAGGAATTAATGCCCTACAAAAATTCGTTGAATAGGGATTTAGAAAATGGGGTCTTCAGAAAGCAGCTCTCAGAAATCTCAAAAGGAAGTGGCAGTTCTACTACCTGGAAACATGAACCATATCCTATTGCTACACCAGAGACAGAGCGTAGTCATCTAAGTGCATCAGCTTCACCTACTCATCCTTTGATTTCAGAGGGTCTTCTTCACTGTTCATTCAAGGATGGATTTCCATATTATAGCTTTTCTTTGAAGGAGTCTGAAAAGGCTTTTGTAGCCAAAAAGTGGAAAGTCAAAAACCGTGGCAGAGAAGGCTTTGACTGGTTGTACACATTTCATTCTGGTCCTGATGATAAGAAAATTTTGAATCTTTTGATAAAAAAAAAGAATAAATGGGTAGCCTCAAAAGACAAGCGCTTGTTGATCTTGTGGGACACATGAGAGTCACCAGTTCATTATGCCCTAAGATTAACAGTTTTGGTAGCTTAGAAATTGCCGTGGAAACTGAATTTGTTCTATTTGGTGTATACATTGAACATATCAAAGAGAGACCTGCAAGACAAACATGTTCAACAGAATAGCATTCTTGTTTCGGATTCCAAACGGCAACTATGGTGATTCATGCTCTACATCAGTAACATTCTCTAGTCCAATTGCCGACAATACTAGTTTTGTCCCAAGCTATGCCACCTCAACTAAAAAGGCCATCAAGAACCTGACGTCGGACTTACGGTTGAATCATCCTTCACAACAAAGATACAACGAATTCTTTCAATCCAGTCTTGATGTCTGGATCTATAGATGGAAATGCAGTTTGTGTGGAGAACTGGGGTAGTGGGGTATCTCAAGACTCAGATGCTGAACTTTGTCTATCCCAGGCTCCCAGCCATTTTCTCCTCATCTGGAATTGACAGCTACAGTGACCAGTGGAACTGACAATGACACTATTTCACAGAATCCGGGGGGATGGGGACAGAATTTTCTGGACAAAAGCCTTCATAATTCAAAGTCGATACATTCACATGATCCAGGTAACTCTTGCAAGTCAGAATGCAGCAATAATTCCGCAATGAGCCCTACCCCAAGTTCAGCAGGATGTGCTTTTGATGACCGGTCTCCAGTCTCCGAGTGAAGGACTTGGAAGCTGTCACTTAAATTGTAAAAGGAAATGCAAGACAAGTATAACGGCTCTAGTGCCAGCAGACATACATGGTTTGCCCAAAATTAAATCAAGTGGACCTTCACCTCTGATTGAGAGGTGGAGACTCGGTGGCAGGTGTGATTGTGGTGGATGGGATATGGGTTGTGCACTCACCTTACTTCACAATCGGAAACAAAGAAGGAACAGCGACTTAATTGAGACCAATTCAGAGGAAGCGGATTGCTATTCGGTATATGTGCTTTCTAAGGTATTGTATCTAGGAACAAATCATTTTGATTTCAATTATGTAGAGTGCCACAGTGTTATGTTATGGGTATTCAACATCCATATCCTTTTCTCCTGTCTTTTTCCCTCTGAAAATACCGGGAAGTTTGTCATTCTGTAACTCCTATCTGAAATTTTTGTTCATGTCGGACATTATGTGAATTACAGGGAGAAAGGGAAGGCAGTTGCCGACGGTCTGTATTCTGTTTGTTTTCAATTACAATTTCTTCAGTTTTATCGATGCTGCACAGCAGAGAAGAGATCCTCATTGTGCAGAGAAGAGATCCTCGTTCCTCCTGGCATGCATAATAATAACAATAATAATAATAACTGATTGCAGTTGGTACCAAAAGCAAAAGAAAATATCCGTGGGTACCTTGGAGACGAGCAGGGAGGATATCAAATTTATTACCAAAAGCAAAAGAAAAGATCCCTGGGCACCTTGGGGTCGAGCAGGGAGAATATCAAATTTATTCCTAGATAGAGGTGTACATTGTACTGTAAAGTTTTTTCAGTCAATTTGTGGATATTGGGCTTTAGGGTAAAGTTGTTGTCATCCATGGTCCCCTATTGTGGTTTGGGTACATGGAAGATCCTGTCATCCAAATGCTAAGAGCAAGCCAAATGTATTTTCAACGATGGCTATTTCCATGTTGCGGGTCTTACAACTTCCGCATCGGTATTGGTTTCTTGTACTGTCGAAACAGCCTGGCAAGATGTAAAGGTTATGATTTGTGAACAAAATAATAGAGAAAAAATAGGTAAATTATATTGTTTTTGATCAAATAAATATCATCAATTCCTCACAAATCTTTCTGGTCTGGTTCAAGGTTCAAGGTCTTTACACCTTGGATACCAAGCAATTTTTGGAATTGTTTCTACTGTAGAAACTTCTTTCTATCATATTTCCTTTATATATTCAAAGAAGTTAGAACAATATGATTTTATTGTTGTACATTACCCATTTCAGCGTCCCTGTCAAGCACCATACATTCGTAGTTCTTAGCCTTCCATACATTGCTTTTACAGATTCATAGCTCTTAGCCTTCCTTTTGCGCTCTTTCTTTCTGCGCACACTAATAAGTTGGTTCAGTTGGTTCAGTGGTTTCAGGGCCGCATCCTCCCTTCTTCTCTGGACAAACCATGCAACCCTCAAAACCCATGACAGTATAGCCGCATCCTCCCTCTTTCCCTGGACAAACCATGCAACCCTCAAAACCGGCGAGAGTATGGCCGCATCCTCCCTCCTTCGCTGGACAAACCATGCAACCAGAGGGAAACTGGAGGGAAATGAGCGAGGGAAATTAAAAGTTTTGGTATTCGAAAATTTTTAACATTGTGAAATGAAATACGCGTAATACTTGCCAAAACAAAACCTTTGATGCGTTTCACATCTCGGCCAATGGTGACTTGAAAAAATGGTTTTATATGAGAGTTTATACATGCACTAAGCCAAAAAGACCTTATACATTTCCGAAGAGAAGGAAAAATGAGATTTATACAATAAAATAAGTTTTTGATTGCCGTAGAACAGAATAAATTTTATGAGATTTTGTTTTTGGATTATTATAATTATCAATTTCATCATAAAATTTATGACCATTCAAATTTCATTAAATAATATGTGTGAGTTTTTTTTGGGGTTAATAAGGGGTTTGGATAAATAAGTGTATTTTTTATTATAAATAATTATTAATGAGGTTAGATCTAAGAAATTTATTTAAATTATTAATTATATAAAATTGTTGAATTTTTATTTCATAAACTAGAGATTTTGTTTGATTTTTTAATCTAATTATGTGATATTAAAGATGAATTATGGTAACTTAAAAATAAGTTTTATGTGGTTAAAAGGGAAGTTGTAATGTTATGGTATGAATGATTATTTTCAATGAAATTTTTTGGTTTAGTAAGGATAACTCATCTATGGACATTTTCCATGATTTTTAAGATGGAGTCAATATAGGAAAGGTGATACTTAAAGGGCTCCCAAATGCTTTAGAAATTTTATATCTATTGGTTTATAAACATTAGAGGTGGAAAAATATCCTAAGCTCTAGAGCTAAGTTTGTTCCAACTTAGCTATATCTTGAACAACAAATTGTTGTTGATGACAAGGATATGATAGAAATTTGGTGGGTTGTAGGGTAGTCTTGTCATGAAATAAATGTAATGTAGTTACTAGGTAGGTAGGGGGAACCATTTTGGTGGAACTTGGCCATAAATGGGACATCTATCCATGCATAATTTTTTAAGAACAAATACACCTAGTGGATTATCATTGTACGGGAATCACTTTAGGATCTAGGCTACTGTGCACACAGTAACTAAAGGGATATTAGTGAAACCCACAAAAGTATTATAGGTGCTTTTATATAAATAGGTTTTCTTATGTTCTCATTGGTTAGTTATGGGAAAATGACAATAAAGTAAGAGAAGTTATAGGTGCTTTTATAGAAATAGGTGTTCTTGTGCTCTCATTGCTTAGGTATGGGCAAATGACAATAAAGTAAGAGAAGGATTTGACTATTGGACAATTAGAGGAATGATTCCACACAAAACCAAGCGTGGTGCTACAACACTTTCTAGGCTAAGGGCTTTTTGAAGGGGTTCCCCCACCATATGACTGGAAGAAGGGAATGGTCATTCCAGATGCTCTGAAAGTGTTGAGGCTTCAGCCAGGTCACAAGTATTGTCTGCTAGGAAGGCTTTCCAAAGAAGTTGGCTGGCATCACTATGACACTATTACGGAATTAGAAGGGAAGAGAAAGGCAAAGGCTTAGGTATCATATGAGAGAAGGAAGCAATTGGCAAAATTGAGATCAAAAGCAGTGGAGTTAGCTGAAAAGTAGCTTGCCCCAAAGATGGAGCTCTTAGCTTCAATAAAGTATTAAATAAGTTGCATGTTGTGCTCAATGAAGCAATCAATTTTGAAAATGACAAGAAAATATTTCTAAAGATGAGGTTTTTTACTAGAAAGATATAACAACATAGAAATAATTACACTGTTGATAAAATAATAATATAATCCACAAACAACCTTCTCACATTCATGATTTGAGTATATAGTGAATTAGACAGAAGTAAGAACCTGATAAGTAGCAAGGAAATGAACGACTTGGGGTATGTTCATCAAACCCTTGAAGCAGCAATAACACAATAATTGGCCCTAAACCCTGTATTGCGATTTTCTCCATCATGAAACCCTTGAAGTAGCAAATACTCGTATAGATAATGAGCTTCAAGATAAAAATCCCATAGACATGAAGAGTGTCATATGCCTTGTTCAAAAATTAGTAAATGAAACTGTGGATCTAAAAAAGAACTCTAGAGAAGATACCTCTATTTAAATAACTTACAAACCATATTGCAGAAAACAATTGCTTCTTCAAAGCTAATTCTTCGAATTTGGAGGGCTTAGGGGATTAGGGGTTAGGGGTTAGGGGATTTAGGTGCATTTAGGGGTTAGGGGTCGAATAATGAGTTAGTAGTTAAGGGATTAGGTATTGGGGGCTTAGGGGTCTCGACCCGAACGCGTTTGGGTGGGTGCACTCAACCGAAACGACCCGACCTGAACGAGTTTGGGCAGGCGCCCTCAAAAGAAACGACACAGTTTCGCCCAACCGAACGAAGGCACAAGGGAGCAAATGAAAAATGGGTCGCACGAACGTGCACAAGGCAACCATTCAGTCACAACTTAGCAAATTTGATATGGCTGCCCTCAAACAAAACGACCCAACCCGAACGCGTTTGGGCAGGCGCCCTCACATGGCGCGACACGGTGTGCATGACCAAACGAAGGCACAAGGGAGCAAACGGAAAATAGGCCACACGAATGTGCAAAAGGCACCCGTGCAATCACAACTTAGTAAATTTGATACGGCCACCCTCAAACTAAACGACCCGACCCAACCCGAACGTGTTTGGGCGGGCACCCTCACAATATGGCACGCCCGACTGAATAAAGGCACAAGGGAGAAAAAAGCAAACGGACTACACGAACGTGCACAAGGCACCCATGCGGTCACAACTTAGCAAATTTGATACAGCTACCCTCAAATGAAACGACCCGACCCGAATGCGTTTGGGCGGGCGCCCTCACACAGCGCGCTCGACTGAACGAAGGCATAAGGGGGCAAACGGAAAACGAGCCACATGAACGTGCACAAGGCACCTGTGTGGTCACAACTTAGAAAATTTGATACGGCCACCCTCAAACAAAACGATCTGACCTGACCCGAATGCGTTTGGGCGGGCACCCTCACACGGCGCGCCCGACCGAACGAAGGCACAAGGGAGAAAATGGAAAACGAGCCTCACGAAGAACAAGGCACCCTTGCGGTCACAACTTAGTAAATTTGATATGGCCACCCTCAAATGAAACGACCCAACCCGAATGCGTTTGGGCGGGCGCCCTCACACGGCGCGCACGACCAAACGAAGGCACAAGGGAGAAACCGGAAAATGGGCCGGACGAACATGCACAGGGCACCCGTGCGATCATAATACTCTTGAAGGTACATGCAGTATTAGGGACTACATTGATGCAGTGACAGATTTTGTGGATATTTCATACGTGAAGCCTTAGTGAATGTTTATCCTAGTGAAGTAGACTTATATAATGTTGGCCCGGGAAAGGGTATGTAATCTATAACTATAGCTTTTGCATACAGGGTGGTGAATAAGCTTGAAATTCGAAGATGAGAAATTCAACACCCACTGGAAAAAATTCCAACTTGACTTCTTGAGATTTACAAAAATCCATTTACAACTTGGAGGGGAAATATTCCCAACTTCTTACTGCATAGGAGGAAAATGAGCTAAGAAAAGACAAGAGAATTCCCCATGTTTTCGCTTTGAATGAGACGAGCGAGACAACGTTCATGACACCGAGCAAGAGACACATAAGATTGAAAGAATTCTTAGCATCGATGGAGTTTACAAAGGTGTGGAGAGCCCATCAACTAGCAGAAGGGTTGTCTTGACTCTCAAGGGCACACCCTTGAATTGATACTTTCTGCCTTATCATATTAACACCAACCATGAATTCCACCTTTAGACTAGTGAAATCCCATGTCGAGGGATCGAATCAACCACGAAATTCATTAACTCTGCCCACCCTGTATCCATCAATGAACTTGGTACGAAGGCAAAGGAGGGATCAATTAAGGGTTTTCCAACTTCATAAGACTCCACATGTGAGGGGTAAATGGGGCGTGGCCAACACCCCCACAAACCACCACCTCAACCTTAATGACGAGATCCTGACGCCAAATGTTATGCGTGATGCGAATATGTGCATATATAGGAGGCGACAGGGGGGGCATAGAAAGGAGGTCGTCTTTGGAAATCTTCAAAAAATAATTCTCATGGTGCATATATCCAACTAGCAAAACAAGAGAGAGGGACAATTATATTGAGTGGAATTATTCATGGAATATCTTTCCAACCTGACATGTCATTGATCTCATACTAACCCGCTTACTTCAAGAAGGAAGGCTTGATTCGTTTGTGTATCCACCTCTTTGTTTTGGCTTTTTAAAATGTGGCAATAAGCCTTTTGAGGGAATGATTTTAGGGCACTATTGATTTTTCTAAGGAGGAGGGATAAATTGTTTTTCTTCGGGAGAAAACCTTTTTGAAGGTGTTGAATAGTGATAAGGGAATCCCCCAAGATCACTAACCTAGAGACATCTCGATCATTAGCCAATTAGAGACCTGGAAGAAGCCCATACATTTATGTGAGATTGTTAATTCTTTGGACTAGCCCCCATAAGTACTTTATTTTTCATATTCCATCAGGATTTAGGAGAATCTCTCCCCCTCCCCCTCTCTCCACCCCAACTATTTAACTTTTATATTTTATTGAACTATTATGGTTCTATTATAACTCTTTATAAATGTATAAATTTATATAATTTAAATTTATGTGGTATAAAAAAAACTTAAACATATTAGAATCGTGAAGATAATAATAAAAAATAGAAACTAAAAATATTATACAAAAAAAGTGGTGTTCTATGTAAATTAACAACATAACTTCCAACATGATCCTCATAAAACTAACTAAACCCATATTCATCTACTGTCAAGTTTGATATTTCAATAATTGTTTAGATGATTTTCATGAATTATTAGAGTTTTTGTTTAGCTGGTTTAAATTTAACTTGAGATTTCCCTAGGTGCCCTCACACGACCCAACCCGACCCACCCTGACCTGCCCGAACACATTTCCTTGTGCGCCCTCACACGGCACGACCCAACCTGACCCGCCCGAATGCATTTCCTTAGGTTCCCTCACACGACCCAACCCAAACGCATTTGGGTGGGTGCCCTCAACCGAAACGACCCGACCCGAATGCATTTGGGCGGGCGCCCTCAACCGAAATGACCCTACCCGAATGGGTTTGGGCGTCGGGCGCCCTCAAACGAAACGACCCTACCCAAATGGGTTTGGGCGGGCGCCCTCAAACAAAATGACACGGCAAGCTACTGAACGAAGGTAAAACAAAGAAAACGAGAAACGGGCCGCACGAACGTGCATAAGGCACCTGTGTGTGATGTTTGGATGGGTGCTAATTTGTAGGGTTTTCCATTTTTATAATTTTATTTGTTGTGCTTTCTACCATGCTACCTAGTTGCTTTCCTTTTGCCCTAGCATTTTAACTTTTTCGATGTCTATCTCTCTATTGTTTCTTGCCCCATTTGAAATTTCATCCTTATTTGGTAGGTGTTTTCTTTAATATTGTGTGAATATTTTTCCATCAGATAGCTTCTGTGGCATTTGTCTACGAAAATAGCTTGTAAGGCCCATTCATCGGGGTATTTGATGAAATGAAATGATTATCGATGATCACCAACTAATGCTACCTACAAAGATTTACTCTAACAATTCTACAGTTTTCCTGTGCCAACAATTATACAACATTTTAACCTCATGAACTAGTCTCCTCTTTTCTCTTAGCTAATGCTATAAGCACTTATTGTTGTTGTCAAAGCTTTTACTCTCTAGTCCCATTGAGCTATTTCAGTTATTTGTGGACATTGATCTATTTTCATTTCATTTCTTCAATTTTTCTAACTGTTATGCATTACCTTTGGCCAATGCCTTCTTTCTTACCTATGTTTTTTTTTCATAAGCATTCCAGCCACCCATAATAGCAGGGGCAATAGGAGCCACGCAGTCCAGCCAAAGCCTAGCAGGGGTAGCGCAGAGGCAGCAGGAGCCACGCAGCGCTGACGCAGGCCCAGTCAGGGCAGCACAGGGGCAGTGTAAGCCCTTCAGGTGTGACGCAGACCCTTACTGAGCAGCGCAAAGGCCGACGCAGGCCAGTTAGGCTAACGTAGAGGGATTCAGAGTAGTGTATTACTGTCGTTTTTATTTCTCTGTTGGGTGAACCAGTTTTGGTGCCCAGGATTCTTATACTTAGATTCTACATAATAATGAAAACCCTCCAAAGCTAGCTACACTAGTTTTCCCACATTGGCTTTTTTCCGAGGACATTTTTCCAGAAAATACGTGTGTCACTTTGTCTATGAGCATGTTATTTAATATTTGATCTATATGTGTAGGTTGCTAGTTGTATTTACTATCTACTTCGCTAATTTATTGAATATTTTAGAAATTAACTTGTAACTTAATTCAAGTAGGAGAAGTAAATCAAGATACTGTAGTAGGGTTTCTTAGATTAAGAAATTTTCACATTCCCTAGGTCTAGCCCCATTAGGTCACCTAGGGCAACAATTTCCCAAGAATATAGCTAGAGGAAAACTTCTATCTCCTAAAGGCAGCTGCGTTGTTGGGTTCCCTCACTCTCCTCAGAACTTGGGCCAATTCCGATGGTGGAATCTCTGGATACCTCAAGCCCTAGCTCTAGGATCAAGTTTTTCCTAGGTGTTCCCAAGGATAGAACCTAGTAGGATCAATTTGACCTATCAAAGTAAAAACTCTTGTCTGATCCTTTCCCCTCACCTTTTCCAGGATAGGAACATCATTGGTTGCTAAATTCCATCCCTGAACCTGGGCTGGGTCCACTTGGCCCCGTGTGGTCCCATTTGGTGTTAAAGGCCTTTCATCAAGGAACATTTGGGAATCCAAGTTCCCAAAGGATTTTAGGGATTGAGAACTTCCTTCATAAGTCTTTTTCTTCTCCCTCAACCCTTCAATCCCCCTCCTCCCTCCCTATAAGATAAATTCATTTGCTTAAAAGGAAAGCAAGTCCCACTCTTTATTTTATCCTAGGGAAAGGGTTTCGAGGGTCACTTCCCACCTATTCATTGACCTTTACTCTACAAGTGACTTCCTAAACTACCGAGACTCCACCCATCGGTGAAAGTCCGTGAAGAGTAAGGAGCCTTAGCTGTGGTGAGAATGGGCTAAGCCTCCATCGTTTCCCTTGTCCTAGCAGTTGCCCTCTTATGAACCCCTTTTAGGTCCACTACTAGTTTGAGTGGTAACAAGTTGTTCACAATTCCATTTGTCAATAACTCTTTGGTATGCCCACTTTTGCCATACTATAGCTCCAATATGAGAAGTCCAGGGCTATGGAGGCTTCCCTTCTTCCCACTGAATCAATCCTCTACAATATAGTGAACTAGGGCTAGTTGGTTGGCCCACTTGACTATTACTTTAGTCCTTCAAAGTTTGCACATCCTTAGGCCCTATACACCTGCCCTTCTACCAATTTTGTTGTCCTTCACCAGAACAAGAGTCAGGGCTAGTCTTCTTTGACAGTAACCTAACAACCCTCCAACTGTACTTGGATTACCATCAATCTTCCCAACCACAGTCAATTCTTTTTATTGATCTAGGGCCCACAATATTGTCTTCGTCTAGGGCTCTTCAAATCTTCCACCTAGCACAAACCAACCATTAAGGTATGCAACATTCTTATGAACCCTCACATGATGATCTTGCTCTTGGAGGATAATCATGACCTCCCTTTAGCAACCCTTACTCAACCCTCGTACTCGACCTAATTTAGGATTACATCTCTCTTCACCCCCTTGATGTGCCAGATAGTGGGAATACATGTCAAACATGCTAAGATGTGCCAAGTGATAAGGCATGCCAAGATGTGCAAGGGTGTGTCAATGCATGTCAGGGACTGTCAAGACAACAGAAGGGAGAAAAAGTTAAAATACAAGGAAATGAACACATAAGAGGGTTAATAAGTCATCAATTTACCATTTCCAAGAGGGGCATGCTAGGCACACCAACACTGGGTGGCAATAGGTGCCAAGTGAAAAGTCTTAGTGCATTCTACGTGCCAAGTATTCCTTTGTTGCTTCTCATCTACTTTCCAACAATTGATCGTCACAAATAAATTTAATATTAAACCATGTCAAATCATACCAAGGCATCTCAATGTATTCCACACATGCTAAGGCTTTCCAAGCGCCAACATGTGCCAAGTGCCAATATGTGTCAGGGACTACTGTTATGCATGTTATGAAGTGGACGAGAATGTTGAAGAGTGCTAAGGTGTGCTAGAGAGTGATAATGCATGTTGATGAGTGTTAAGGATTACTAGGAAAAAAACATTAAGGGAGCACTAGGTAAAAATTCATGGAAGCTAATGAATATGAGGAACGTGTGCCAAAGACTAGTGTTAATGAGTGTTAGTTGTCTGCCAAGGAGGGAGTGACAAGGTATGCTAAGCATTGGTAAGGCATGCTAGGGAATATCAAGGCATGTCAAGAATTCCCAAAGTGTGCTTGGGAATTCCAGGGTGTGCTAATTATATCATGTCCCAATTAATAGTGCCGAGATATGCCAATACATGCTAGGTGCTAAGGATATTGTGGTGCAGGATGCCATGGTATGTCAATATGTGTCAAGGAAACAAAAGGAAGAACCAATATTAAGAGGGTTAATAAGTTAGGACTTTATCTTTTTGAAAAGGGGCATGCTAGGCACACTAATAATAAGTCCCAATACATGCCAAGTGGCATTGTGTACCAAGTGCTAATGTATGATAATGCATTCAACCAAGGTGTTCCAGGGCATGCAGCTAGGGACTATATGCAGCATGCCAACACATGCTATGAGAGCTCCATGTTGTGTTAGCGCATGCCACCATGTTCTTGGGCATCAGTGCCATCACAATATGTTCTAGGTACAAAGATGTTCCAAGACATGTTGGGTGCTAAGAAATGTTAGTGTGTGCCAAAGCATTAATTTAAGGTGTGCCCATATTGTTGAGGATTGTTAGGTCTTTCTCATTAATAGAATTGTTAAAGCTTGATTATGTATTAAATAATATATTTCCTACACATAATAGTGGAACTTTATCTTAAGGGAATTTGCTAGATAATAAATTTAATAGATGAATCATGTGTTGACTCATAGGAAATATCTATTCGACTAGTCATTACTTGAGGGAAATGATACACACTAATTACTTCTAAAAAAATTGATTGACCCTAACCATTATGGCCTTGGAGATATTATAAAAAACACTCCACAATAATTGTATTAAATCGTTATCTTTTGACAAAAAATATATTAACAGGCACATAGCGTAATCAAAAACTCATTGGATTGATCAATGATGACGGGCATTTTTTGACCGTCACCAAAAGTAACAAAAAGAGCATTGGTGAGGGTCATTAAAATTTCGTCACTAGAAGTGTCACCAAAGAGAGAATTAGTGATGGGCCTTTAACGACCCTCACCAAAAGTGTCATTGAAAATGTCTTTGGTGACGGACCATAAAGGACCATCACTATTTACACTTACAATGACGATTTTTTAATGATCAATGATGACGAACATTTTTTGACCGTTACCAAAAGTAACAAAAAGAGCATTGGTGAGGGTCATTAAAAGTTTGTCACTAGAAGTGTCACCAAAGAGAGAATTAGTGATGGGCCTTTAACGACCCTCACCAAAAGTGTCATTGAAAATGTCTTTGGCGACGGACCATAAAGGACCATCACTATATACACTTACAGTGACGGTTTTTTAAGGACCATCACCATATGTGACATTGGTGACGGACCTTAAAGGTTCCGATCACAAGCTATGACCCTCACCAATGTGCTTTTTTTTCTTGTAGTGCATGGCCCCTATATTGTTAAAAGAGTTCTTGCTAAGGGTGCCTATGAGTTGGTGGATTACGACGGAGTTTCGTTGGCATAGCCCTGTAAATGGGTTGTATCGAAACGTTACTATGCTTAATCATAAGTTTAGTGATTTTTTGTATTATTGTATATATATGCTCGTTAATTTGGATTCACTATCTTAGTTTTTTGTTTAGAGATTTCTTGACGTTATTAATCCTATTTACATTGCATCGCAGATGTTTGAATCTTTGGAACCATTTGTTGGATATGTCGATGGTGCTAGTTGTAGTATGCGAATCTATCCTTTGTAGCGTGGGCCATTTTTGCTCGAACGATGAGTTAGTAAGTTTTCAAGGGATTTGTATTGGTATATCGACAAAAAAAATATTGCCGAGTATAGCGCGTTGATCTAACTTCTCTCCGATGCCATTTCATTTGGTATTAACCACATCATTATAAGGTTAGACTCACAACTTGTGGTATTACAACTTACTAGTGTTTATACTCGTTAGAAATCCAACACTGCATCGTTTGTTCCCTAAGAGTTCAACTTTTGGAAAGACACTTTGATATTATTAAATATCAACACATTTCCAAAAAATTTGAACACATTGACTAATTCTTTAGCTATTCAATAGGAGAAGATGCGAGAAGATTGTGGAAGGATTGAGAGGATTATGGATAGTTAGCTATTATATATGGATAAGGAATTGAATGAGAGATTTTTAGAGATTAGATGAGAGATGTTAGGGATTATGAGAGATATTTTGGGAGTTAGTTTAGGGATATAGAACCTACCTTGGGTTCTAATCCATTTGTATATATAGGTCAGCCTATGAGGCATAATGGAGACATATAAGAGTGTGAGAGTGTGACGAGAGGCCAAGCATGAGGCCAAGTTCTCTCCGTAAATATTTTAATTATTGATTAATTATTTCGCATATTGAATCGCATTTGATTTTATTTAAGTTTTATGCATATGTTTATTTCTTAAGTCCGTAGGCCTATGGCCTATATTGCCATCAACATGTCTAGAAGCAAAATATTTTTGTTGAAGTTAACCAAGAGCAAATTCTTCCACTCGATAATCTATAGGTGAATTCAACAGGGGGTGATCAAAACCTCATAGTTCCTCCCTTATGAAGGAGAGGGAGAATGAGGGTCTTTAAAGAGTTTAAAACCAATGAGGAGAAAAAAATAAATAGTCAAGCCTCTACAAGTCATGAATGTGTTAAGAATTTGATAGGGCGTAGTTTAATTCAATTTCTCTACTTGATAATTAATTGTGAAATTATTTCTCTTAATTAGATCTTATCCCTCATTAGCTTATTAGGTCTTTCATCAAGTCAATGATCAAAACACAAAAGGCACAAGATTTTGGCTCTTCAAGCGAGGGGCCAAAACCTCTCCCTCTTGGAGAGGAAAACCCACAAGTAATTCTTCTTATAGAATTTTAGTTGAAAAGCACCGTGACCATAACACAAACACTTGACACTATGTATGCCTCCAAGACCTTTTTCTCTTTCTCCCGGGGCTCCTTATGCTAATCTCCCTTTTCTCCGCACCACTGCACCATCTTGCACCGACACTAGGGAGACTCGGTCCATAGTCTAATAACTCTAAATAAGGTTTTGCCTTTCCTTGATCCAAACTTGGTCTTCTATAGGTGATTTCTCGACCTATTGTCTTGATGTGCTAGACCAAGTTCTATACTTGTTGTAGTGGCCTTTATTCATTCATAGTATAACTTAGACCTTCTTACCAAGACAAAGCATGACCCCTTTCTATGCACTTCCTTTCAGAACTTGATCATATTCCTTTTATGTGGTATGCCTCCTTTTTCCATGCACGCAACCGATGGTATGCCTTTCCTTTTTTCGACACACTACAATCACACCTTTTATTACGATTTCGTTAACCGAGATCAATTCTCGTTTTATAATTTCTTTGTTCTTTATTGAGATGTATGTTTTATATGCTCTAAACCTTCGACCTTAACTTCGCACTTTTTTCTTATAGCTGATCCGAATATCCTTTTAGCAATTCAGCCTAAAAAATATTAGACTAATATGAAATTTTTCCATGTCTTTTCTCACAAGTCCTAGTGGGCTATTTATAGTAGTCAACCCCTCGTAATTAGTCGACTGACGTTGAATAGTCATTTCTATTTTGAGTTGACCTTCCAAGGGGGTTTTCTCCAAAGCATATTTAAGCCAACTTCTTACATCATTATAACAAGGTATTTGAGGCATATTTTAACATACATATTTGTCCTTTCACAAGTGTAACATGATGAAACTATTTTTATACATTTATGACAAGATGAAAAATCCCTAAAAGACATCAAGAAGAATTCTTTGACCTAATATAATAAAACTTGCTCATGAAACCCATAAAGAAATTTATATACAAAATACATTTTATTATATTTGTCTTATTCATTACATAAATTCATAATTACATATTCATTATGAAGACCGATCGTAATTACACTTTCCAACACTCCTCTTAACTAGGGAGGTATTCTTAATGGTACATGGTCACTTTCAATCTAAATAATTTCTCATAAGAAGAATCGCATTGGTAACCCATCCGTATAACATCATATTAACCATCAACATTGTCATAGTGAAAGGCCTTGATTAAAAACTCCATCTCTCCATGAGATCTTAGCTACAATGTTGGCGATACCAATGATGAGTAGACACCCTCATCATTGTCTCTCTTGGATCATATCCCACCCATGTTCACTCAAGATATGTCCATAGGTACTATTATTACGTTTGGATTCCCAATCCTCAAAGAATATCTATCTCTTTCATCACTACTCTTATCAGAACGTCTTATCACATTCTCAAAGAGTATCGGATAGCTGATGTTTACCCAATCCTCCATTCTCCGTCTCCTAGAATGATGTGTCTATCTCTCCCTCTCAACTAGGGAGGACATATTCCAAATATTTCTTCTTGTCTTAGGAGTCACTAGGTTTTCTTCCAAGTAATAAACACATTATCATGCTCCTCTTAATCAAGGAACTACAACAAAAAATTATGAAAACACCCATATGACTCTGTCTACATAGCATCCAAATGTCGCATAAATATATATATATATGTACCTCCTATTTCTTTTCTTTGAGTTATCCTTCAAAAAAATTTCCTTGGAGTGAATATTTTTATTCCCTTGACCTCGCTTCATCAATATGTCATCATTTATAATCCCCGTGATTTCTACAAGTTAGAATTTATTGAGGAAACCTATTGCTTTCTTTTTCTAACCAAAGTGAGTCCAATGAGGATTCCATTACAAAATTTCAGCATCTATTTCCTTATTTATTATTGAATGATGACCTTTATCTTGATGATTTCCTTCTATAAATGTTTTTTTTCTCAGTGAGGTTCCTAGGAGCCTCTTATAGTATAGATGTCACATATGTGTTACGAAATCCTCCTACAATGAGTTATCCTCCTTCACTCGCTTCCATCAAGATGCCAATCCCGGGAGTGATGTATTTATCTAATATACCATGCTTCCTAAAAAACTTGATAGATACCTCTCAAAGAGGAAAATGATCTTAATTATAATAGAGGCCTTTCACTTCTACTTTCTTAGGCTTCTTTGAATCCGGTTTTTTCTATTTTTTTGATGATATGGGCTTCTTTCTTTTTGTTCTTATTAGATTTGGGACAATATTTCCATATCATCATATCTTATCCATGTTTCATATTTTCTTATTTCGTGACCAAAATTACCGAATCTTCCCTTTCTCCTTAGTATGGTAGCATAGGCTTGATTCTCTTTATTTGATCCTATATCCACTTTAGATTTTAACCTTGTCTCTTTTAATTCTCATAGAGACCATATATTCTGAATAATGTTGCTCATAAATGCTTGAAGTGAAGTTTTCCCATTCCCTGTAGCAAAGCATTCAACACCTGCTATAGTTATTTCTTTATCGTGCATTTCTTCTCCCAATTCCTCGCAATTTATCTTGTATTTAGGAAATTTTCATGAAGTTATTTCCTCTCTAGACATCTCCAACATGTATAGTTCTTTTCTCAGAGATATTACTTCCCTCCCCAGCACTTTCACTGAGAATAGCTCCACCAATTTGTCATATATTTCTTTTGAAGATTATATTTTTATATACAGGGGAATGAGAGATTCCTTTATGGATTCTATAAGAATCCTTTGGAATCTTGTGTCTCCTTCATGTATTTGGCATGACTTCATTGTCCCTTTTATTCCATGCAAGAAAGTTTGAAACCCTAACTAGTTTGTTGCTTTCTTTGCAAAAAGACAATTTTGATAGATTCATATGAAGTCATAAAGATACTTACTTGAGTAGATGCTTTTCTTCTTGCATGTTGATGATGATGGAGATAGAAGCTCCATTGACTATTTTAAGAGTGGTGTAAAGCGGTAGATCACCCTTGGATCCTCGATGATGATGATTATCAAGGATGATGATTTCAACAATGTTTATTTGATTTCAACACCAAAAGTTATTGATGGAGATGGTGTTCTTGATCTCCTTGAGATGAATTTCCAATTTACAAACTACTTCTTTAGAATTTGATCATTGATTCTTCACATGCGTACTTTTGCCTTCTAGAAACTGATCCTTGATCTTCTTGGTACTTGAGTGTCTTATTGTCAAATATCCCCCTTTAGCACCTTAGCTCTGAATCCATGTTGAGAATTTTATAGGGCGTAGTTTAATTCAATTCTCTACTTAATAATTACTTGTGAACTTATTTCTCTTGCTTAGATCTTCTCTTCATTAGCTTATCGTATTTCATCAAGTCAATTATCAAAACAAAAAAAGACACGAGATTTTAGCTCTTCAAGCCAAAGCCAAAACCTCTCCCTATCGGAGAGGAAAACCCACAAGTAATTCTTCTTATATACTTTCGAGTTGACAAGCACCATTACCATAACACGTGACCCTTGACACTTGTATGCCTCCAAAACCTTATCTCTTCTCTCTTTCCTGGGTCTCCTTGATGTCGATATCCCTTTTTCTACACTTTTCTCCACCATTTCGCATCGACACTAGGGAGACTCGGTCCCCTAGTCTAATAACTCTAAATAAGGTGTTGCCCTTTCCTTGGTGCAAACTTGATATTTTATAGATGACTTCTTGAATTCTTGTCTTGATGCACTAGAATGAGTTCTCTATTTGTTGTAGTGGCCTTTCTTCATTCATAATATAACTTAGACCTTCTTCTCAAGATAAACTTGACCTCTTTCTACGCACTTCCTTTCAACACTTGATCATATTCCTTTTTTTGTGGTATGCCTTTCCTTTTTCCATGCACTATAATTAGTGGTATGCCTTTCCCTTTTTTCCACGCACTTCACTCACACCTTTTATTACAAGCTGTTAACCCAAGATTATATTCATGAGTTATACTTTCTTTTTTCTTTTCACGTGATGTCTCTTTTATATGCTCTAAAACCTTCGACCTTCACTTCACACTTTTTTCTTGTATCTCATCCGAATATCCTCCCTCGCAATTCCGTAGAAAATATTAGACTAATCCAAACTCTATCCATGTATTTTCTCGCACGATCCAATGGGCTATTTATAGTAGTCATCCCTTGTAATTAAATTTCGACCTTTAACGAAATGAATATTCATGTCTATTTTGAGCCGACCTTCCAAGTGGGTTTTCTCCAAGATATTTAAGCCGACTCTCTTCCAAAGATGATGACAAGTCTTGGTGGCATAATTTTATATCAATATTTGTCCTTTCACAAGTGTAACATGATGACTCTATTTCTATACATTTATGAAAAGATGACAAATCCATAAAAGACATCAAGATGAAGTCTTTGACCTATAATACAACTTCTTGCTCATGAAACCCATGAAGAAAGTATATACAAAATACATTTTATTATCTTTGTTTTCTTCATTACATAAATTAATAATTACATAGTCATTATGAACACCGATCCTAGTTACATTTTCCAACCGAATGATGTCTTTGGTTCAAGATTGTACACAATCCTGTCGAGCCTTCTCTTGCACACATTGAAGATATCCTTGTACCACGCGTCGACAAATCACCTTCAAAAAGTATTTCATCTCGCACATACCCAATAGGGTAGAGTTCTCAGTAGGTCAATGTCAAGACATTTTTACCTTAACTTGAACTAAAGTCGATGTAGCATCATAATAATAGATCATCGTATTTATAAAGCAAAGATTCCCTAGTCAAGCTACCCACTCATCCTTCAAAGAGTGGGAAATAAAATAGTGCTAGAGAACCACCAAAAGGATTGTTGTTGCTCATTCTCCATGCTTGAACATCATCACCGGTTTATCGTATATTGGAATTCAAAAAAAAGGAGGAAAATGTGAGAACGTCGACCGCTGCTCAATTTTATTGAGCGAGCAATTCAGGTGATATCCACATAAACTAGTTAAACTAGAAAGAGGAAGGGGAACTTCCTTTGCTTCCTATTTGTTTAATGGTGCCAATCCATGCGTAATGTGTCAATCAATAATGTACCTCACAACGTGAAGGTCTTCTTTTTCGAGCCTTGGAGAGTGTAGGTGGGAAGATATGATCCAAAACGCCTAGGCTTGCAATTGGGTTTCGAGTCATGCAATAACTAATTTTGGAAGTCGATGTAAGTTGAGAGAAAGGGTTTGTAACTTGTATTTTGCTCTGTGTTTCTTTCCATCGGTTTCCTAGTCAAATTCGTCCCACACGGTTGCATAGGTGGACATTGGCTTCGCCGAGAAGTATTTTTTCACACTCTTTAGCTTTCAGAATTTTTTGGATGGGCATGATGTCGACGAACAACATGATGTGATGAGGAGTCTAGAGAATGGTATAATTATGGAATTCTTGCGTGGGATCAAACCAAAGATGAAATTGAATTTTCTCTTCCCATCACGGCTGGTAATGTTACCATAATTAGTTGGTCTTGAAATAGCTTGTCACTATCTGAGAAGACGATGAAGGTTGCAAACTTTGATCAGATGAAACTAGAATTAGCATTCCATTTGTGGGTAACAAGAAGCCAAAAGTAGAAATGTTCATCACTCCTTCGACTGCTTTGACAAAATTTTCATCCCCAGCCGATTTATTTAAACTTGCTTCGACCAGATGGATCCCTTCTTCAATCATCTTCATCTCTACTTCTCTCTTGAACTCTGCACCTCCTCTTCCTTGTTTGTTGCAAATCCCTTGCTTCTCCTGGGATAACTTCCTCCAAGATCACCAGTTGTGGGAAATTCCTCATCATCTTCATTTGCAAAATCAATAACCTCCATCACAACGAAATCATGCCAATAAATCATTGCCATCGACATCCTCCCTGCTCAATTTCATCCTCCGCCTTCTGTCTCATCTGTTCCTGTGACCGCTCCCACTCAAGTCGAAATTGCAGTTGCATGAGCAAGTTGAGTCAAAAGAAAAGATTCAATTGATAGTTCAAATTTTTTATTTAAATTAATGAGAACTACTCACCCGATATAACACCCTCTAATCGACGTTGAAAAGTATTGTTTATCCAAAGAAACGATGGCATGTCGGAAAACAAAGTAAATTTCATGTCGGTGTTGGAACTTCCTGTTCTGTGGTGCCGCGCGAGTGCTACATAGCTAGAGGACGTGTTCAAGAAATTTGATCCCAACAGCATCGATAAGATCTCTCCGTCGGAGCAGAGAGACTTGATGCAATCGTTAGTTGAGAATGCGATAGATGAGGAGGTTGGGTCTGTAATTTCCGAGGCGATTTGAACAAAGATGGTTCCATCGACATTTTGAATCCTTCCAACACCTTATTTTGGTGAAGTGAAAATTTTGAAAGGGACCACAAAGTAGACCAAACCTTCCATTCGAATCTAATTTGGATTCATTGACCATGTCACTACCTACGAAAAAGAAATCTACTGACGTGGTCGCTCTGTTTTTTTCGATGCAGGTGTCAAATTTGTTTCTTCATTTATCTTTAAATTTTTGATGTTTTTTTGGTACACAGGGTCTTTCATTCAATCACCATGCCAACCCGTGGTTAGTCGATCAATGGATCACCTTTGCTGCTTTCTTTCCTGATAGCATAGACTCCAGACGTTCAGTAAATTGTTGGAAACATTATATGGCCAAAAAATTGGTTTCATCTTCTTTCACAACATCTTCACCAACATAAATTTTCTTCATTTAATAAAACATTTTCCCTTTCGTAGGTTTTCAACATCAACATTAGCAGTGTGCACGAATATGTATGGAAATCAACTTGAATCCTTCGCAAAATTTGACTTGCAGCTTTTTTTAATTCATCCTCTTCACTTGTAGGTTTCATTCCACCTCTATTCGATGATGTTGTCACCCTGCCAAATGGAGAGGCAACGATGCCATAATGTTAGTAAAAATAGACTACATTAAGCAGAATAGAACATGCACGGAAATACCCAAAGGGAAACAAATATTGGGAAGGGAATTCCAATCCAATGTTCTATTAAAATTTGGTTGGAGCTTACCCTCTCGCAACTAAATAAATATTCACATTTTCCGATAGTTACGGAAATTTACATGTACATGACCTTATTCTTAGATTGATTGTTCCACCGTGTACTATGTTTATCACAATGAGATATTGGATAGATTTTCGTATCTTTCCAAAATCACAATATTAAACCAAATATTATAAATCAAAGATATTACTATTATAAACCGAAGTAATTAATATTATGAACATAAGGAATTAATAAACCAAAGGGATTAATATTATAAACTAAAGCGATTAATATTAAAAATGAGGGATTAATATTACAAAACAAAGAGATTAATTAAAAACCCAAAGGATGTAAACCCTCGGGATTGATAAACCTAAGTGATTAATATTATAAACCCAAAGTATAAATAAACCCCAAGGGATTAATATTATAAACTCAAGGGGTCATTAAAATGAAAGGATTAATATTATAAACCCAAAGGACTAATATATATAAGGTAGGAAAGGATTACTAAATGCAAGAGATTAATATTATAAACCCAATGTATTACTAATATTATAAATCCAAAGGATTAATAAACCCAAAAAATTTAATATTATAACACCCGAAAGGGATTAAAATTATAACCAAAGCGATTAAAATTAAAAATGCTTGAGATCAATAATATAGACCCAATGGATTAATAAACCAGAGGGATTATCAGTATTATAAACCTAAGAGATTAATTGTTATCACCCAACAAATGTTCACCTAGCCATTTATTACTAGGTGGATCAAAATACAACATGTAGATTAATGTTATAATGGTAAAGCCCACTTTCACCATATGAAATAATTTAGTAAACCATCTTTCTAAAGTATTTCTCATTAAAATCCAAAAACTTCATGAGAATAATTGAATAGATCATTATTTATTTAATTTTCTTTAGAAATAATTATTAAATCGTTATTTCATCACTATTTCTTATTACTTTTGGCTTAATCACCTTGGAATAATTAAATAAATTATTATTTTTTTAATATTCCTTATTTTCCTTATGAGATAATTATTAAACCATTATTTAATAATTATTTCTTTCTTAATTCTCACAAAGTGATTGATAAATTATTTTTATTTGTTAATTACTTCAACCACTTTCTAAATAAAGATATTTTACCATTTTGAATATCTTTTCCCTCTAAAAATATATAAATAAGTATTCACAACAACTAGATTTTGATTTAGTTAATAATATTTTATTATATTCTAATTAACTCAATACTTTGTTATAAATAAATGATTTTTTATTCATTTTTGGCCATGACCATTTTCATCGTCAACATTATCGTCTCATAACATTTGAGCTCCCTCTTGAGTTCAAACACCCTTTTTATTTTATGTCCATTGCAAATTGAAAGAGAGGAACACGTCACTGAAGCACAAGGACAATAAAGGACCCATCCCACGGAGGGGGAACTACAAAACCATGTTGTAATTTATCCCCACCAAGTGTATTTATTAATAAAATTATCAATTGCTTAAGTCCTCCATTGGGTTATTGCACTTCTATTTTATGCTATTTTATGTTTCTATTTGCAACATATATCGTGTTGAAGGGTTTTTCTTCATGTTTTATTGTGGATTTGAAGCATATAAGAAACTATCTTTTGTTGTTAGGGTTATAAGTCACCTATAACTTAAGTAAGGTATTTTGGTACACTTCTCCTAAAATTTACACTAACATTAATAAACCCAATGGTTTATCAATATTATAAACCAAAGAGATTAATAAACCCAAGGGATTAATATTAAAACATAGGATTAATATTAACCATAGCAATATAAACCTAAGATAAAGTCGTAATGCAACATTGAATAAGTTACAATGTAATGTAACATTTTGACAATGATTGTCAGTTTGATTGTCGCATTAAGACCATTTTTTCACAATGTAATGTTGGATAGATTTATGTACCCGTCCAAAGCCACAATATTAAACTCTAATAGTATAAATCAAATTGATTAATATTATAAACCCAAGGGATTAATAAACCTAAGAGATTAATATTATAAGCACAAGGAATTAATAAACCCAAGGGATTATTAATATTATAAACCCAAGGAATTATTAAACACAAGAGATTATTAATATTATAAACCCAATGGATTAATAAATCTAATGGTTTATAAATATTATAAACTGAAGGGATTAATAAAGCCAAGAGAATAATATTAACCCTTAGGATTAATGTTATAAACCCTATGATTAATATGAAACCCTAGAAATATAAATCATAATATAATGTCACAATGCGACATTGAATAAGTTGCAATGTAATGTAACATTGCGACAAACATTGTTATATTGATTGTTGCATTAAGATTATGTTTGTCACAATGCGATGTTGGATAAATTTTTATACTCTTCCAAAGTCACAACCCTAATATTAAAACGAATGTTATAAACCAAAGGGATTAATACTATAAACTTGAGGAATCAATATTATAAACCCAAGGGATTAATATTATAAACCAAAGGGAATAATATTAAAAACCCAAGGGATTAATATTATAAACCCAAGGGATTATTAAAATGAAGATATTAGTATTTT